>MU223557.1:1815342-1846015 GCA_018584345.1 Thuja plicata | reverse complement strand
TGGTTTGGGTTTGAGGCTAAAACCTTTTGAGGGTGTTATTAATTTAACATAGGATATCCCCTCTTATCCATATGATTTGGTGAATGATGATCCATATATATCATAGGTTGCCTATACAAGGATTAATATGAAATGAAGACAAAACTTAACAAAACAAAAACAACATACTAGAAATAAAGAAAAGAACAATGCTTCTACATTAGGCTCCCCATGTGAGCTGTTTGTGAGCATAGCTCACAAAGGGAAATGGGTTTTTTGACTACCATTTAAAGGTGTCATCAACTTGAAACATACCCTCTATGCTTGAATTCAACAACCTTTATCAATTTACTTCTTTTGTTTCTTCTAGAATATAGGCATAGTACTACCTCCCTTACTTATTGAGATAAATATTGGTTAGTCATATGTACTTGGGCATCCATATCCACATTGTAACAAACTAATCCTCTCAATTACCCCTTTCATTCATTGATCATTTATTAGTTTCATCTTAGTACAAACTATTGGAAAAATTAACTCTTCTTGATTCATCTTCGTGCACCCAAAATTTTGGTCTTCACATCCCATCTCATGATGAACAAAATATGAGAAAGTAACCATATTGTTTAAAATATTCCCTATCTCCACTATTGCACTAAATTATTTGGATTCATCATAGATCTCTATTGTAATTATTGTAGATTATTTTAAATTAACTTTAGCTGTAGTAAAGAATTGTGAAAACTAAAACATTACCTCTTCATCTTCTACTATAAAGTTTGTCCCTCTTCCTATTAGTTATGCCACTCTTCCTCAAAAACTATAATTTGAAGTAATAGGTCATCTTTTCTATTTAGCATTTTTGTCTCCACACTCTCTCCACGAAGGACCTTGATAGTGTACTCATCCTAACTTTGCTAGTGTGAAGTGTCTTGGACTTTTGGGTAAGTGCACCAAGATGGTGTACAAAAAGTGACCACCCACCCAAAAAAACATCAAAACACCCCTAACACAATTGCATTACTTTAAATTCAAATAAAATAATTAGAATTAGGTTTGGTAAATTTCAAAGCTAAGAATAAGGCTAGTTAATAGGATTGGATAACAAGGTTGGGTCTTGGGAGCTTCATTTGCCTCCCTTTCCCTCCATTTTCATGTGTTTTGTTCTTTAGATCAGATTTCTTAGCTTCCTCGTCATTGGGTGTACAGGTCATCAAGTGGGTATTTGTAAAATTTCCACCATAATTCATACGTCTTATGAGCTTTCTAATCATATATCTTTTAAAATTTGTGGACAACATTAGCGTAGTAAAGTTTATTTTTCTTTACCAATGTCTCCATAGTTCTTAGAGACATATATCTACCATTTTTAAAATAATTTTTGATCTACTTAACCACATTAAAAATAAATCACAGATTATTGTTCTATACTTGATTTTATACACTTTAAAAAAAGTTTTCATTTTCAATTATTTTGATGCAAGATATATCCAGTGCATGAACAAACCCCTGATTTTTAGGATGCACCCACTTCAAAAAATCATAAAATATAAATACTCAACAAAAAATTACAAAATAATAAACAAATTTTATCTCTTACTCTTATTCTATCACTCTACCAAAGGGTTTTTCATAATACTAAATCGAACTATACCTTTTTTGATTTGCATGACAGACACCATGTTATGTTTTTCTGAAAAAAATAGGAACAATTTTTCATGCGCAATGGATTTTACCCTCTCAATCTTATTCATTTAAAAAAACCTTTAGTAGTCTAGAAACTAGATTTAGAGTACTACAATTCTTGTTATTTGCACATCTTTTAATTTTGAGTGCACGACTCTCAAATTTCTCTAAGAAGTTCAGGTTTACCTGATTTTAGAAAAAATGTGGCCACTTCTACCTCCCTTTTTGCACACTATCTTGGTGCACATAACCTTTTATTCATTCCTTAGGATAAATATTTATTGTATCCCCAACATGTGCTTCTTTCTTATCTTTGTAATTCTATTATCCTCTTCTCCTAATGGTTATCCTAAATGCAAATCAACACCGTTCACATGCTTGCAATATTTAGAAAAATAAAGAAACACCTCTTTACTTGTTGCTATAACTTATTCTTTCTCACTACCATCTACACACTTCTTCCTACTTAACAACATCACCTACTATTTCCACTATGGATGTTCTCTTTTTGCTCTTGTAAATTAACAAAATATGTTTGATTCCTTCCTTCTTCAATGCACGAGTGTTATTTCCTCCATTGTGTATGAGATTTTGGTCAAACTGCCAAGTTCTACCAAGAAACACGTGACACACATCCATGAGAATGATATCACACATTACACTATCCTTATATCTACCTTTTTAAAATTCATTGTTCATCTACCAAAAAATGATGTCCCTTTTGTAACCAAGAAATGTTAAGGTGTAAGACATTAAATTCTCTTAAGAACTAGTTTATCCACCATTACAATAATCACTAGATTACCAATACTATTGTTGTTTATAATAAATTTGCAACATTTACCACTTTCCTTACACTTTGTTTTGAATAAATCTATTCTTTGTACTAGTTCTTGACTTTCCTTTTGTGGCTTCAACAACACTCTTTTGAATAGAAAAGACTATCCTAACTTGAGTTTCTCATTGTCATAGGAAGGAAATACCACACTTTCTTGATCTTCTTGCATAATTTGATACTTCTTTCAGCCCTTCCTTCTTGCACAAATGAAATACATTCCCAACTTTTATGGCCAACATACTAGTTGCACTTAAATCATTTATTATTGAACCATTTTCCTGCTCCCAGATAACCACATCTTCCATACGGTCTTAGCCCTCTATTTTGATAGCCTTCTCTTTCTTGATTGAATAGTACACTAGAACTATTGGTTCCCTCATCTTGATGATGTGATTTTATTTATTATTACACTATCCTCTTCCTTTATCTTTTTCTTGTTGACTTTGCTTTCTCATGAGATTCTCCTCTACCTGAATGACAATCTGATAGGATTCTTCAAGCGATTAATGGGACACTAGGCTCAACTCAACCTTCAAAATATATTTCAAACCATTAAGGTATCTTGATATATTTTCCAAATGCTCTTCATTATGGTTGGATCAAATCACCAGCTTGTAGAACTCTTCCATATGTTATTTCATTGGTGTATCATTTTGTTTAAGATTTTGCAATCTTTTGAAAATATTTGTTTGGTAATCTCTAGGAAGAAATTTATTGTTTAGGTTAGAAACCATCCTATCCCAAGAAGTAATATTTTCTTTGATCTTCTTCTTTCTTTTTGATTGAACATAATCCCACCACATGGCAACATGAATTTTAAGCCTTGTATAGGCAAACTTAAATTTCCTCTCTTCTGCAACTCCTTCATACTCAAAGTACTTGTCAAGATCGTTGATCCAATCAATGAGTACTTCACCATTGCGACTTCTTGAATAGGTGGAAACATTAATCCTTATGTTGGCTCCAACATCCATGAATCCTCTGAGGATTCTTTCTTCAACTCCTTCCACATCTTTTAGAGCATTATCAACCACTCATGGTTCCTCATTTTTTTCCATGTCACTCAAATTTTTTGCCACAACTCCTCTCCTTTGGACTTGTTCCATGGAATCCAATCTTTCTAGAATGTTCTACAACAACTCGAGTATCCCTTCATCATGGCCTCTTCTACCACCTCCTCTAGCACCTGCTTTGTGCATCCTTCTTGGTGGCATTTTGACCAATCCATCACATTCACAGTCTCTTTTGACTATGATACCAAATGATGACTATCTAGATTCCAAATAATAGAAAATACAAATTAATTATGCCCTTAGAGGTGACAAAAACTCAAAAAAAATAGAACTCATTAAAGTGACATGAATTTATTACACTTATACCAAATTGATGGTAACCTACTTCCAAACCAAATGAAAAAATATCACTTTGTGTATTGACAGAGATGATTTCTAACAAACTCTCATTATCTTTCTTGAATCAATGCACAAATACATCAACACTGAATATGATCCCATCCAAGATCCAAGACATGTAATATGAATAGAAAACGTGATTTCAAACTACTTACAAAATCCCAGTTCTCGTGTTCCCAACACATGTTCATCCACAACTTGATAGTTCTTCAATGCCATATTTCTCTTTCTTAGATATCCCAAAAGAATTTATTCCCGTGAGATGTTTAATGTTTGAAGAGACCTTTTGAACTAGAAATGGCCCAGATAGTGCTACACAGTGTATATAATGAGCTGTCTCCTACTCACGCACATCGATGCCAAATGATTCTCTCTCTAAAAAATATTTCTTTTTCTATGTTCTCTCATTGTTTGATTTCCAACCTCCACTAGGGGAAAGGACCTAGTAACATTTAGGGGGTCCAATAACCATCCCCTTTGAACCCCCAATTACTAATATTAAAGAGCCCCAAAAATGATAACACATGTACCAATAACCGATCACACATGTACTAATAGCCGATCATTTTTTTAGCTTTTTTGGTTGGTAATTGGCCCATTTGTGCACCAGTATTGGGATATTTCATAACGACTAATGAGATATTTGGCAATAAGTACTGACATTCTTAAGTGAATGACTATTAGTGAAGAACAAAGCAGGTATCGGTCGACACTTTGAATTGGCCTCTTTTTTACCACTCTATGTTTGATGGACTCTACAAAGAGATCCGTGAATATCCAGAAGCTGAAACCTTAGCTTTAAGTAGTTAACTCGCTTATGGAGACATACAAAAAAATCGTCAAAATCTGACATACCGTTTAGGATCTAAAAGTGCACAAAGTTAGGGTGTGTGGGTACTGGGTCCTTTCTCCTATTGTCATTGACAAATATTCATAAGAAGAAACTAACTATGAACTATCTAACTGCCGCCAACAAGGATTAAGAAAAGAAGGCAACACTTGACAAAATCAAAGCAACAAAACAAAAATAAGGACAAGAATAATGCCCTTGCATCAATTCTTTTGCATATGGATTTTGAATACTTGTTTGCATAAATATCTCTATTTAGATTATCTGAAGTTTTGCCATGTATTGCTAGAAATTTCTGGAATATTTAAATTAGGTTAGATTTAAAGGTAATGGAATGAGTTTTTACCAACCACGAAATGAATAGTAGCACACATCATTATGAATCAAGTGTGGTTATAATTTTTTTTTGGCAAGGTTATAATATTTATTATTATTATTATATTATTTTATATTGATGATTATGAGGATAAGAATATTGTTTTAGTGTTCGAAGGATCTATGTGGAGTAAATGATGGAGCACTTTGGCATAGTGGAACATGAAGTTGTTCAAACATGATTGATAAGTGGAAAATTATATTTGTAGTCTTATCATATATATTTACAAGTTGCATATCAATGTAAACTCGAAATGTTCATGTCAAATGACATATTTTTGCAAAACTAACTTTATAATAATAAATATCTACTCACAATTATCTATATTTGAGAAAATCAATAATTATCAACCAAACACTAATTAAATTAATACTTGAGTTAATATATACTTTTGCTTCCATATTATAAAGAATATTTTAAAAAAAAAGGACTGCTTTTTGTTTAACTTAACTCAAACAAGTGTTTGAATATGAAAAATGGGGATGAAGGTACAATTTCTCTAGAATAGTACAAATAAAACTAATCGAGGTGAGTTCTAAACATATTTCACTCTCCTCACACTTTCTCTGCCTCCAAAAAAAAAGTATGACTAAAAAAGTCACAATGTCACATTGACTCAATAGAAAATGACTTATAATTCCTTTCGCCATTATAGGGGAGAGGACTACTTTACGCTTCTTAAAATCTTACGTGCAAATTTCAAAATTACTTCCAATATTTTACAACTTACTTGGCAAGTCCCCTGCTTATAACTAAGGTTTTAGGGCCACATCATCAAATATGATGCCACATCAAGACAATGTGTCTATTGACCCTAAAAAAATGAGACCAATGATCATATAAAAGGGACATATATACTCGTGCAATTGATGTGGCATCACATGATTGATCGCTTTTAAAAATAAAGGACACATTTCATTCACCATATAGCTGTCAGCATATGTAGACCCAAAAACATATGACTGGTATGTGGACTATAAAAAGACCTTTATTTTCCTTTCTTTTTTCTATTATTGATAATCATCATCAATAATAACAATTTTGAAATCACAATTACTAATACAATATTATAAAAAATATTAAATATTAAATCAACAAATATAAATATTTACTGCTCGCACAATATAATTCGAACCCGCTCACATAACAAGATACAGGGTCGTCTCCCCTATATCTAATTTAGACTGTATATTATAAATCCCACGCGGTAGCAGCGTGCAGTTCAGTTGAGTTGGAAAAATGACGATGAATGTGGATGAAGAGGTGCAGCGTCTCAAAGAAGAGATTAAACGTCTTGCGGAGCCTCGCCCGGATGGATCATATGTGGTAAGTAATCTTTCTGTCGGCTTCCATTATGCATACCCATTTGAAATCTTTGATCTGTTATCAGGCGTAGGAGTTTTTCTACATGTCATTTATGTTCACACGAATAATCTTCGAGAGACTCTAGATTTTGCTTTAAGGCATCCACATAGATCTGTTAAGCCTTATGCTCAACCGATTGGGTCGATCTGTCGACAGCGTAAAATGTTTATTTTGTACTAGTGTTAATATTCTAGATTGAAGATCTCATATCTTGAGCCCTTATTTGCATAAATCTGGCGAATGCATCAAATGAATGTGAAGATTTGAAAGCAATAATTATGGGTCTGGTTTCATTGAATGAATTTTCTATCAATGTCTGCCCTTTTTTCCATTTTAAAGAGAGATGCTTTATCAAGGTGAAGGAAAATGGATAGTACATGCCAAATCAGACAGAGAGGTAGGTTTTCTGTCTGTTCACTTTTTCCCCAAGAAAATGCTGGTTGAGGTTATGGGTCGCTAAGAATACATTTTAGAGATTTATAAACAATTATCATCCTCCAGTGTATAGCACAACTCCCCACATATCTGTTGGAGTTAGTGGATCACCTGACCCAACATTGTACACAAAACCCTCTCTTATTCATGTAATTCATTACCCTTATACCAGATGTCATATGTGACTAAGGGCTATAGCACTTAACCTTGCCTACACCATCTTTTACTGAAGACTAGCTATGCAGTTCTTCTTTGAAGTAACACCATAATATCACTGCAACCTTGCTACTGATTGTTTGAAACTTTGTAGTAATGACAATAACATTACCGCAGCCTATTTGAACCTAGATTACACTCTTAGAAATTTTACACAAATGTCAAATAGGACTATTCCCAAGTCCACAATATCTAATCCTTGCCTCATCAGCTAAATATATTATTCCATGTGTTTGTGACTCTGTATTATTTGGGGCAAGAGTAATACATTGAGTAGTTTTATGAGTAAGGTTACTGCATCTGAAATAGCGGAGTTCAAAATTCACTGTGAATACCTGTGGTGAGTATAACATCTGAATATAGCCCGCGACTAATAAAATTGAATTGACAATTTATAAAAAACGTACAATAAGCAGAGAGTTTTATATGCTCTCTTTAATGTATTTTATGAAAGATCAAAAATAAAAAACTGTAGCTCAAAAATTTGTTCTGATAACCCAGGTAAAGAAATACATTTTGGAAACCTTTCTGCATTTTATTGAAAATTATTATCCTACACAATAATTAATGTCAAGTCAATCAATATTGTGTCTAATATCTTGTTCTTTGTACATTTGCATCATCCTCTAGAGCTTTTTACAAGTTATATTTAGATACTAGTTCATTTCCTTTGTAGCAAATCACTTAGCTGAAGTTAGCTCTAACATACAGGTCCAGCAAGGCCGTGGTCTTGTGGTGCCATGATAATGACCCAGGTTTAAAATGTGTAAGCCTAGACCCGACAGGATTCTAGATGACTGATCACAGATTGTGATCCAAAATGTTAATGCTTAAAAAAATTCACATGGTTTTCACCAAAAATATTTCAATCATTATCATTTACCATGAAAATCTCAAACTATATTAGGGGTTTAGAAGTTAGACTGAAAAAGATGGGCAACAAAATTGATTACATGAGAATTCAGATAAAAGAGGGAAGAATTTTTGTCAAGCCCTGTTAATCGTCTAAGTGTTTGCTAATTGATTGATGAGAAATAACATACTAGTGTATATTTTTATTTCAATTAATTTATTCTGGTAAAATTTTATGCGAAGATCATTAGAAATTCTAAACTTGAGAAATAATGTGCATAGTTTACCTGGTTTTCTTAAGAAAAAAGCATAGGGAAAATGTGGGTGCTAACGTTTTACTTTATTTGTGCAACATCTTGGTATTTTAACTTACTATTGGGTTTAGCAAGAATTTTGGCAGCTTGATAAGGACTCTGTTTCTCTTTTTTTTTTCAGGTTAAATTTGGCGTCCTTTTTAATGACGATAGGTGTGCAAATATTTTTGAAGCACTAGTGGGCACTCTAAGAGCAGCAAAGAAACGAAAAATTCTAACATATGATGGAGAACTTTTGTTGCAGGGTGTACATGACAACGTGGAAATTGTTCTTTTGAAACCCCCAACACAAGCAGTTAATTGACAAACTGTGGGGAAAATATGATGACAGGATAAAGGTTGAATCATGATTATTCCTGTATCTAAATTTAATCGTATTGTTGGGTTATTATAATTCTTTCAAGGATTTGAACTGGCTGTCACGGGTGATCTGTACTATCTAGTCTCGTATATTTTCCCAAGGTTATGGATAGTAGAATTGTAATTTGTTACCTATATGTTATATTGAGATCTTTTTCCACTGGGATAAACAAAGTCCTTTTTTTTCATTGAATTAGTTTTTAATACTTTTATCTGCTCATCTAGTCTTGTTATCTGACCGATTCTTTCCCCATTGTTTTTTGTTCAGGTTCACAGTTTGCCTGTATTTCTGTAGTTTAATTTAATTTAAATCCACATCCCTTGCAACTTCTTGTCAATAAATGCGAAAGTACTCCTGAAAAATATGTCAAATAGAAATAATGTATCTTAATGTTTCTATCATGTTTTTAGAGAGTTTCTTATCAGTTTAATGAACGGAGTTAACATTCTTGTTGATGATTTATTTGATTTACTTGCTAACTTTGGCTCGATCCTCTAAAGCAAATTCTTGAGGATAAGTCTGAATATTCAATCAATTTTTTTTTCTCTTACTCAGAAGCCGAGTGCCTAACTTATTATGGTTATTGTAAGTTGTTGTCCTGAGTTAATATGAAAGCAAATGTCGATCTAATTTTAGAATAGATCGGTGAGTGCTAAGCTAAGTAGATTATTCATGCTTATGAGAGATGATTTCTTGAGAATTGCTAATCATGAAATATAGGTCAATAGATTCACTACTCAAAAAAGACAGTTGAATCCTGAAATAAGTATATGGTATAAAGATTTTTTTTTTCCTAATTTTATCAGAGACCGTGTTTTGGATCTTTCTCTTGTTTTGTAATATTTCCTTTGATATTAATAGAAATATTTTATCCAAGACTAAGCAGGGATAATATAATATATTTTGCCCTTCTTTATCATTGTAGGTTTGACATGGTGCACCTTATTACAGTACAACACCTATGTCCAAGCATCACCAATAGTTTCCACATGAGCATTGTCATTGCTTGAAATGATGGAACTGGTTTGCATCTCTCACAAGAATTTGTCTTCCAACAATCATGGAGATAAACTTAGTTGCTCTGTGGCACTTAACACACACTCGAAGGTTCTTGACAACTCTAATGGTTGTTTCAGAGAGTGTGTTTAATAAATCAAATGCAATTGCTAAATTCTCACTGTGGTGGCAGACGAATAATTCTTTCTCCTCCTTTTCCACATCATTAAGTACATTTCTTGAATCTAAAAAATACCCTGTTGCCTTAATCTCCCAAGACAATTCCTCTAACTTTGCATAGATTTCATCTGTTTGTGGATGTGATCTGTCTCCTGCACCAAAAGCATGCACCATTTTATGGCCTTCAATCTAGCTGTATTCAGGTATCTTTTTGATTCCTCTATCTTTCATCAATCTCCTTAGCATTTGAACTTCAGACCACCCGCCAACTTCTGCATTCATGTTTGACAAAAGAACATAAGTCACAGCATTCGGAGTATCTAGCTCAAAAAGGAGATTGGCTGTAAATACTCCTAACCTAATGTTCTTATGAGATTTGCAGGCACCAAGAAAACATGTTCACAGAGCTACTGGAGGTTTTATCGGCATTTTAATGGTAAAGTTCAGAGTTTCATCATGATGTCCAGAAAGACCAAGAAGGTCAACCATGCACGTGTAAATATCAATTGTAGGCATAATGCAATAAGAGTCACTCGTGCAATTGAAGTATTTACTGCCCTCATCTACTAAACTGGCATGGCTGCATGCAAATAAAACACAAGTGGAGCTCACATGGTCGGGGTATGTCCCAGAGTTTTTTATTAGTTCAAAGAGTTTGAGAGCATCCTCTCAAAAGCCATTTTGTGAATATCCTGCAATCATGCCATTCCATGAGATGACATCTCGTTGGGTGTTTTGTCAAACAGTTCATGTGCCTTGTGTATGCTTCCACAGTTTGAATGCGTGTCTATCAGAGCACTTCAACTATAACATCGAACAAAAGTCCATTTTCAATTATGCTTTGATGGATGTTAATGCCATGTTCCAAAGCTCCCATTTTAGCACAGGCAGGGAGGATGCTGACAAAGGTTGTGTAGCCTGGCTTTACACTTGCTAATTGCATTTGTTTAAAGGTTTGCAACGCCTTCTCAACAAGCCTATTTTGTGCAGATCCTGTAATTATTTCCATCTGTAAAACCCCATCTCTTTTAGGTATTTTTTCAAACACTTCACATGACTTTTTTATGCTTCCACATTTTGGGTACATGTCTATGAGAGCAATTGCAACTGCAACATCTGACAAAATTCCATAATCAATTTTGCTTTGATGGATGTCCATACTTTCCTCAAAATCTCCCATTTTGGCACAGGATGGGAGGATGCTGAAAAAAGTTGTGGAGTTTGGCTTTACACCTGCCATTTGCATTTTCTTAAAAGTTTCCAAAGCCTTTTCAACAACACTATTTCGTGCATATCCTGCAATCATTACATTCTATGAACACACTTCTCTTGAGGCATTATCTCAAACAATTCACATGCCTTGTCTATGCTTCCACATTTTGCATGAATGTCTACCAGGGAAGTTGCAACTAGAACATCTGACAATAATCTAATTTGATGGATGTTTCATGTCATGGTTTAAAGCTCCCATTTTGGCACAGGCAAAGAGGATGCTAACAAAGTTTGTGGAATTAGTTTTTACACCAGCTAAATGCATTTTCTTTTAAGTTTCTAAAGCCTTTTTAACAAGCACATTTTGTGCATATCCTGCAATTATTGCAATCCATTAAACCACATCTTTTTGAGGCATTTGTTCGAACAACTCATTTGCGTTCTCTATGCTTCCACATCTTGCATACATATCTATGAGGTCGCTGGCAACATCTGAAAAAAATCACCGCTTTCAATTTGGTTTTATGGATATTAATATTCTGCGCTAGAGATCCCATTTGGGTACAGGTTGGGAGGAAACTGGCAAAGGTTGTGTAGTTTGGCTTTGCACCTGCCAATTGCGTTTGTTTAAAAATTTCCAAAGCCTTTTCAGCAAATCCGTTTTGTGCATTACCTAAAATCATAATATTCCATGAGATCGTATCTCTTTGAGGCATTTTGTCAAACAGTTCCCTTGTCTTGTGTATGGTTCCACATCTGGCATACGTGTTTACCAGGGCACTAGCAACTACAAAATCTGACAAAAAACCGCTTTTGATTTAATTCTTTGATGAATATCCATACCCTGCTTTAAAGCTCCCATTTTAGCACATTTAGGAAGGATGGTAACAAAAGTTGAGAATTTTGGCTTAACACCTGTCAGCTGCATTTTTATGATGTCTCAGAGCTCTTATTTTGGCACAAGCTGGCAGTATGGTGGCAAATTTGAACTCATCGGGTTAGATGCCTGTTCGTTGCATTTGGTGAAACAGTGACAATACTTCGTGAGGGTACCCATATCTTCGGTAAACTGAAACTATGGTATTCCATGAGGAAACGTCTTGTTCTTCCATGTTCTGAACACTTTACGGGCATACCCCAAATTACCGTATTGTACATTAATGTTAATAACGTTATTTTCAAAAAGTAAGCCTTTAGTAAATACGTGTACCATGTGATTGATGAAGAGTGATTTGTTTAACTTGTGAAAGCGCATTCTTGGCAATGTAGGTCTGCAAAAGTTAAAGATATACAGAAAAACCTACAGGGGGATTTGCGTGGGCTGAAACAGTTTTAGCAGAGGTAGTTAACAGAAAATCTTTCTTATATATGAAGAAGCATACTTCTTTTATGGATTGGGGTGGGAAAATGCGGTTTGCCTAGAAAGGTTTTGTTAGAGTAATACATTATTGCAGTTACAACTACCTCTGCAGGTTGGTATTGGCAACTACCTCCGCATTGTATAAATCTACCGTTCACTAAATAAGTTTATTGAGCATTTACCAGTCTATTTTAGATTCTGATATGCGCTCACATATGGTATCAGAGCACCAATGGATTCTATTTCTGTGTGATGTAGTGTTAAGGGATACGATAGGATATGAGTGATGAAGCAACTATCGGTGGTTTTCATCGGTGAAGGAATCCTGTAGCAGTTGCTGTGGAATGAGTCTAGTTGTCGTGAATATTGCAAGTTGTCTGGTATGCATAATTGTTTCAGATTTTGACAATTGTGCACCTGAAGACTATTGAAAATGTGATCCAACTTGTTACTTATATATTGCAGCAACACAGACCTTTATTTCCAAGTTGAAGAGAGCACTGTCAGCTTTTTATGGCTGAAAAAGCGGTCAATGGAGCGGCTGCTATTGCCAATCTATAGACAATGTATCTCCAAGCAGTCCAATCTGGCCTACGAGTCCTGCGATCTACTAATCTATTAGCAGCAATTAATTCAACATATATCAAGTCTTAAATGCTATTTATTTTTTGAAACCTGGAAAAAGGGGTTAATGCTTAATTTTGGGTTTTGAAAGATTCCTATATTCAGGCACCAATCCAAAAGGTTGAGGAATGCCATGTAAACAGGTGTAAAGATTGTTGATAGAAGCTTTATTTGTTGAATTTAATACTTCCAAGAAAACTGCAATCAAGACTGGTCCTGTACAGTATCTATATATCCAAATTTAAATAACTCAATAGAAGCTGTTAGAAGTTTGCACAAAAAGAAAAAGTAGTAGCCTCACCTGCTCTAGCGCCAGATCCAACTCCTCCAGCTCCGCCTCTATCCAACTCCTCCATCCCCGCGTCTAGATGAATTAGACAGAGTTTTTGGAAGAAATGCGAATTTCAACAAGAC
This sequence comes from Thuja plicata, assembly GCA_018584345.1. Taxonomy (NCBI): domain Eukaryota; kingdom Viridiplantae; phylum Streptophyta; class Pinopsida; order Cupressales; family Cupressaceae; genus Thuja; species Thuja plicata. Next base: position 1,832,545 of record MU223557.1, on the reverse strand, counting down.
GGTTATTTTAACTGCATTGAATGTAGCACGGGCAGAGTTCAATACTGTAATTGTTTTGTTTCTGGAGAGCTTCCGGATTGGTAAAGGTTTGAATGAGTTGCTACAAAATCTATTGATTGTTGCACTGTTGTGAGATTCATCTGCACTCTTATTCCTTGAAGACCAAGCGTGTGGATTTCTCTATAGAGGTGTACGTAAGCAATAATTACTGAAAGAGAGTTTGCAGGATTTATTGAGCACTGTAGTTTGTGTTTCAATTTGTCAGAAATACCTACCGTGTAGGCTATTATTTGTAGCAGTTTTATAATAAGCAGGAATGGAAAAAAAAAACTAAAGGTAGTGTTGGTGTAATTAATTATTTATCTAATTACACTCTACTTAAGTTTACTTAGGATAATGCATGCATTGTAGTTTGTATTGTTGGAAATGAGGACAAGAGGGGTGAATCAGTTACAACAAAAACAAATCCAAGTCATTTATATGTCTTAATCAAACTTATTACTGTTACTCCGTTAACATAGATATTCTGCTGTCACCCGATTAACAAAGTAAACTTTAAGATATTAATTGTGATTATCCTTTAGTGATTAAGTGTAGAAACATAAAATATAAAACAAATAACATGTACACAGAGAACACCAAGATTTAACGTGTAAACCCAATTTGGAAAAAACCACCAATTGCAACTAGTTACTTTTTTTTACTCTTCTGAAGTGAGCCCTGTTAGGAGCCAACCTTGTTAAAGGTTACAATACACACTGTTAGGTGTGACCCTGTTAGAAGATTTAATCACCCTGTAAGGAGTGGCCTTGTTAGAGGTCTTCAAACACTTCAATGTAGAAATGTCACTTTGTGAGAGGATTTATGAAAGACTTTTAAGTCTACTCTGTAAAGAGATTTTGATCACTGCTACAATTGTTAGAGAGTAACAATGGATTGACCTGTTTGTTGAAGCAACTGTCTTTGTTGATTCAGATCTCTTCTCTGGTTTTAAAACTGGATCCTTACTGATCAAATATTATATTGCAACTCTGTATGTTCTGTCCTTAATCAGAATCCCATCTGATTTCTCCTCCACACTTCATATCACAAATTTTTCTACTTCTTACATTTTACACTTATTCAATCCAAACTTGACCTTATATATATATGATAAGCCTTGTCAAGTCGGCTTGAATAACCTTCCAAATAAATAATAAAACTTAAGTTTGTTAGTTGCATATAACCAATTAACCATAAAATGTAAACTGCTGTTAGTTGGCTGACACTAAAAGCATAACTCGGTTAGACCTGAAAATCACTTTGGTTTTCTTCAATGCCTGAGAGAACTTGACATATATTGACTGTGTTTGGTTTAGATATAGACATTTGTGTAACATCACTATATTTGTGTAAACATCCATGACAATACACAGTTGAATAATTGTCATCAACAATCTCCCTCTTTAGCATTGATGACAACACATGTCATAATACAAAGAATTATAGAGCAACAGTAACAAGGATAAAATTTTATTAATGTCCTTAGCTTTATTCTGATTCTCATACAGAAAACTCCCTCTGTCTTCGCAATCATTGAAATACAGATTTCTCCCTCTTACATTAATCTCTGTTTCTGATAAAATTTCTCCCTCTGTCATCAATAATCTCTCCCTCAATAATCTTTCTTTTAATAATTTCTTTGGCATGACATCAATAACCTCCCTCTTTGACAACCAATGCCAAAGACACTATCTAATGAATTGTAGTGTACCTGATGTACTGATTCATATGCAATAAGCTTTGACAGTCTGCATCAACATGTTAAATCTGTTCTGTAGCTCGGTTGATGCATCACTAATTTGTCCATTAGTGATCCTCAGTTAGGGGAGTCACCCCTAGCTTTCCTCTAAGATACAAGAATGCATCCTTAGGTAAAGGTTTTGTGAATATGTCTGCAATTTATTTTTTAGTATTCACATATTCCAACCTTACTTCCTTGTCTTGAACCAATTTTCTTAAGAAATGATACTTTATTGCAATATGCTTAGTCTTAGTATGCATCACAAGGTTCTTTGAAATGTTAATAGCACTAGTGTTGTCACACTATATAATAACTGGTTCTTTGATTTCCTCCTTCATACCTGACAACAGTTGTTTGAACCATATGATATTTGAACAATTTACTGTTGCAACAACATACTCCGCCTCTGCTGTAGACTGAGAAATGCAATGCTGTTTCTTGCTAGTCCAGGAGACTAACCTCTTACCAAGGAATAACGCTCCACCATTGGTGCTCTTGCTGTCATCAACACTTCCTGCCCAATCAGCATCAGTAAAAGTCTTCAAATCAAAGTTTCCTCATTTCTTATACCATAATCCATACTTTTCAGTACCCTTAAGATATCTCAGAATCCTTTTGATAGCCATCAAGTGATTCTCTCTAGGATTAAGTGAAAACCTTGCAACAGTACCAACTGCTAATGCAATATCAAGTCTAGTGTGAACAACATATTGAAGTTTACCAATCATGGATCTGTAAGTAGTTTGATTTACTTCCTTTGAATCATCATCCTTAGACAACTTATGTCCAGTAGACATAGGTGTCCCAACTGGTCTGGAATCTTCCATTCCAAATTTCTTCAGTATCTCTTTGATGTATTTAGACTGAGTAATGTAGATACCATTCTTCATCTGATAAACTTGTAAACCAACAAAGATTTTGATTTCACCAAACATAGACATTTCAAATTCTTTACTCATAGCTTCAGAGAATGCTTTGCATAAATCATCATATCCAGTAAACAATATATCATCAACAAATATCTCTGCTAATAGTATCTTGTTTTGAGGTCCTTCTTTGATGTACAAGCTACTATTGTCATTAGTTCTTTGAAATCCAATACTTATCAAGTAACCATGCAATCTTTCATACCAGGCTCTAGGAGCTTGCTTCAGTCCATACAAGACTTTATGCAGTTTGCAAACCATATTCCTTTTGTTAGGATCAACAAAACCTTCAGGTTGCTCAATATAGACTTCCTCTTCAAGAATTCCATTCAAGAATGCAGATTTTACATCCATTTGGTATACCTTGAATCCTTTATGTGCTGCATATGCCAGAAGAGTTCTGACTCCTTCAAGTCTTGCAACAAGAGCAAAAGTTTCTCCATAATCGATACCCTCTTCTTGAGCATATCCTTTACACACTAATCTTGCTTTGTTTCTGGAAACTTCACCTTTTTCATTCATCTTATTTCTGAAAACCCACTTAGTACCAATCACATTCTAGTCTTTTGGTCTAGGTACAAGAGTCTAGGTTTTGTTCTTTTCTATTTGCTCAATCTCTTCATTCATGGCTTCTATCCAGCTTTTATCATTTAATGCATCTTTAATGGATCTAGGTTCAATTTCACTAAGCAAACATGTACCTTTAATTTTGTTCCTTGTCATTATACCTTCTGTCTGATCTTCAATTATTTGCTTAGGTGCATGATGCCTTCTGACATATTTGGCAAGTACAGGTTCCTTCCTCTTTGACTCTGGGCTTGTTCCACTTGGTTCACCATGTTCAAACATTCTGTTATGCTCTTCCAACTGATACATGGGTTCAGACACCTCTGTCTGAGACTCAGGTGTCTCTGTCCATGACTCGGTTCCCTCTGTCTATGATTCAGTTTCTTCAGTCTGAGATTCAGTTTCTTTAGTTAGCAGCTCGGGTTGCACAGGTCGCAACAAGGTTTTTGCTGATGAATTCAGTGGTTAACATGGTTGTTGTCCAATCACTATTGCCCGTGTCTTAGGTATAGTATCAGGTTCATAATACACAAAGTTTCTGTAGTCCTCAAGCTCTTTACTGCTATGTTCTTCACTTCTCTCTGCAAACTCATCAATCTTTACATGTACACTTTCTATGACTTTATGAGTAGTAAGATTCAAACATTTATATGCTTTGCTTTTATAGGAGTAGCCTAGGAATATATCTTCATCACCTTTTACATCAAATTTTCCATTTCTTGCTTCCTTCAAGATGTAACAATTACTTCCAAATACTTTGAAATAACGAACATTGGGTTTATAGCCATACCATAATTCAAAAGGTGTCTTCTTAATACCTTTCTTCAGTTGAACTCTGTTCAAGGTGTGAATTGCATTGTTGATAGCTTCCTTCCAGTATTTGGTTGTAACATTCTTTTCAATCATCAATATTCTTACACAATCCATAATAGATATGTTTCTTCTTTCTGCTATCCCATTTTGTTGTGGTGTACCTGGGGCAGGTACTTGTCTCTTGATTCCTCTTTCATTGCAAAATTCATTGAACTCATTGGAAATAAATTCACCTCTTCTATTAGATCTTAAGCATTTAAGTTTCTTTCCTGTTTCCTTCTCAACTCTGGCAAGGTGCCACTTAAACTTCTGATTTTTCTTTGAGAAACAAAACAGTCATCATTCTGGAATGGTCATCAACAAATAGAATGAAATACTTCTCACCTCTGTAACTTGTTCCGATTGGTCCACACAAATTAGTGTACACTAACTCCAAGAATTCTTCTGTATTGTAATTCTTTCTCTTGAAACTAGTTTTGCACATCTTCCCAATTTGACATTGTTTGCATATTGACAATTCAGGTTTCTTCAGAATAGGAATACCTCTTACTCTTTTGTTCTTGCTTTGTTGACCAGGCTATCAAAATTCACACGACACTTGACCTTTTATGACATAACCAGCTTTCTTCTACTTGTGTAATAAAACATGAAATTTCAGTGAGATCAAGATAGAATAGATTACCTTTTGTTTGCCTCCCAGTTCCAACTAGGTTTCCTTTACCATCCAGGAGCTTGGCCTTACCATTCATGAATTCTACCTTGAAACTAATGTTATTCAGCTGTGCCACACTTAGTAGATTACACCTCAATCCTTCAACCCAATAAGCATTATCACATTTGATTCCTTCTGTTAGAGCTATACAACCTTTACCTTTCACATTGCAAGGTTCATCATTTCCAAAACTGACACTCCCACCACCATAGTGCTCAAGATGTTTAAACTTAGTTTTATCACCAATCATGTCATGAGAACAACCACTATCAATTATCCAAGTGTCATTCTTGCTAATATGAGAGTAAAGTGCAGTCTTTTCATTATCTTCATTGTCTGAGTCATCCTTAATAGCAATGTAAACCATTTCATCTTCATCTTCATCACTGTCAGAATCTTTCTTACCTTTGTCCTTGTAGCTTTTGTAGCTCTTGAAATCCTTCTTGCCTTGGTACTTGTTGAACTTTTTCTCATCTTTGTCTTCTTTGTTTGGACACTTAACAACAATGTGACCAACCTCATTACATGAAAAACAAATCAATGGTATTCTTTGTACTTTTCTTTGGCAACTCTCTTTGCAAGTAATGCTTCAATGATTTCTAGATCCTCATCATTAGAATCATCATCACTATCACTGTCAATCTGTTTTCCTTTTGAGTTTCTATCCATCTCACCAAGGTTTAATTTAGTTTTGAATGCAGACTCAAAATTGCTAGGATTGGGAGAATAATTGTCAAAATTGTCCAACTCAAAAGCTGTTAGCCTTCCAACCAATGCGTCTAGAGTTATATCATTACTGCACCTCATCTCTTGAATAGATGAAACTCTAACTGCATAGATAGGAAGTAAAGTTCTCAATACCTTACTAACCATTGTTTTGTCTTGAATTGTTCCACCTATAGCTCTGATGACACTAACACTTTTATTGATTCTTTCACTATATTTTGTAATGTCTTCTCTTTCTTTCATTTTCATCTAATCAAACTGTCCTTTGAGACTTTCTGCTTTGGCTCTCTTTACATTGTCATCTCCTCCATGCATATCATGTAGTTTCTTCCACATATCATAGGCAGTAGGGAAATCCTTGAATTCATCAAATTCAGAATAATTGAGTGAAGAAGCTATATCAATCATCATTATGTTATTATTCTTCATGTCCACCATCTGATCCACAGACATAGGTCTCGGTGGTCTCACATACTTGTGATCCAATAATTGTAAACCAGTATCTCCAATAGTAGATAGAAGTAACCTCATCAGATCTTGCCATGCATCGAAGTTGTCTTTGTTAATCTTGGGGATCTCTCTTCTGTAAGACATCTTTGATCTTTAGCTTAGGCCTTGAAACCTTCCCTGTAAGCACCAAATTCTCTGATACCAATTGTTGGAAATGAGTTGAGTAACTGAGAGGGGAGGGGTGAATCAGTTACCACAAAAACAAATCCAAGTCCTTTAGATGTCTTAATCAAACTTATTACTGTTACTTGGTTAACATAGATATTTTGCTGTCACTCGGTTAACAAAGTAAACTTTAAGATATTAACTATGATTATCCTTTAGTGATTAAGTGTAGAAACATAAAGCATAAAAAAAATAACATATATACAGATAACACCAAGTTTTAATGTGGAAACCCATTTTGGGAAAAATCACCAATTGTAACTAGTTACTGTTTTTCACTCTTCTGAAGTGAGCCCTGTTAGGAGCGAACCCTGTTAAACATTACAATACACATTGTTAGGTGTGACCCTGTTAGAGGATTTAATCACCCTATAAGGAGTGGCCGTATTAGAGGTCTTCAAACACTTCAATGTAGAAATGTCACCTTGAGAGAGGATTTATGAAAGACTGTTAAGTCTACTCTGTAAAGATATTTTGATCACCGCTACAATTGTTAGAGAGTAACAATGGATTGACCTATTTGTCGAAGCAACTGTCTTTGCTGATTCAGATCTCTGCTCTGGTTTTAAAACTGGATCCTTACTGATCAAATATTCTATTGCAGCTCTGTATGTTATGTCCTTAATCAGAATCCCATCTGATTTCGCCTCCACACTTCATATCACAAAATTTTATACTTCTTACATCTTACACTTATTCAATCCAAACTTGATCTTATCTATATATGATAAGCCTTGTCAAGTCAGCTTGAATAACCTTCCAAATAAATAATAAAACTTAAGTTTGTCAGCTGCATATAACCAATTAACCATAAAATGTAAACTGATGTTAGTCGGCTGACACTAAAAGCATAACTCGTTTAACACTGTAATCCTTCAATGCCCAACCATTACTATAATACCCGAGTGAACTCAGTTAGAACTGAAAATTGCTTTGGTCTTCTTCAATGCCCGAGAGAACTTGACATATATTGACTGTGCTCAGTTTAGGTATAGACATTTGTGTAACATCACTATATTTGTGTAAATATCAATGACAATACACAATTGAATAATTGTCATCACCATGTATATGAGACACTTAGGAGTTTGCACATTTAGTTGTACATACTATAGGAAAAATTCCACTTTAGTTAGTGATAGTAGTTATTACATTCCTTTTTATGTGTTGTCTCCACCTTTAGTGCACTTATAATTTTTTCATCTTCCACATATTGCACATACTTCATTGCACAATGGAAGATGATCGACCTTTGGCGCACATGCGATTCCATCTTGTGTGGTTGATAAGTCATCTTCTGATTATCATGTTCTCTTATTGCTTTGCTTATATAAGCAAACATATCTACATTGTTCTCATTCATTATCCATTATCTATAGTAGTTTTGCAGTTTAGTTAAGTTATTGCATCATTGATGAGAATATAGTTTGTTCTTATTCATTTTGTCTTTCTTTCTTTTGTGTTATTCATTGGTCTTTAGATCTTTGGGTTGTTGCTATAAGCAAATTCATACATAGTATCAAAGCTATTGGAGGGCCATTACATAGTTTACTTAGCGAGATCTTGGTGCTTTTGGGAAAAAAGACGTATATTCAGATTCAAGAACCAACATTTTGTGAGTCTTGAACCGGATCTAACCTCAATGTCATGTTCAAGAGGTTGTTTTAGTGAATTTTGACTATTGGCCATATTGGATAAAAATTATTTCTAGGGCAAATTTGTTTGGGTAAACTGAACCTTAAGGCCTTATTTGCCAATGACAATACGATATGAGAAAAAATATATATATTCTAAGTCTGTAATTTTTAATTTTTTTATTCACAGTATATTTTCCTCCCTTTCAATGTTTTTAGCAAAATACTGGTGTATGACCCCTACCTTTGTTGTTTTTGTTAGTATTTTTTGGAGATATTATAGGAACCGGTCCATACCAGTTTGTGCGACCAGATCAAGAACACTTGAACGGGTTACAAAGTTGAACAGAATGTGATCGAGGCAAATGGTTACTACAGCCTAGCGACGGGCTCCCCCAAGCTCCACCACCACTCGTTGCCAATTCTTTGGGGGGTTTTGAAAATAAAGAACACAAGAGTCTGCACTCATTTCATGTGGGACTAAAAAGTCTCAATGCCATTACATCGAAAATGTAGCAAGCCTGCCATGGAGGCAAATTTGCATCCTCCATGTGGACATATGGATTTCCATGTAGTGCACCTAGTCAGTGTTCATACAAGCATACAACCTATCACGTTTGTATTTCAACCAGTCCAGTCAACACCTGCCGTCTTCAGTACATATCATTCATCATTTGACATGGTATTTTGGTTGATTAAATTTGACGTCCATTTGATCGTCAGATATTTGGGATTAATAGTTTCTTTTGATGACACGTGACCATCAAATTAAACCAGTTGATTTGCTGATGTTAGTAGGGTTTGAAAATTCTTACCACTTACCATTTGAGTTTTCTGATTTACAGTCCAACTTTGGACACTCATACTTTGCTCATTTTAAGGTATTTTTTGAGCATTTTTTTTTAATTTATGGGTAGAATTTTGCGTACTTTCCAACAGTGTAGGTATTTTTTGATTTTGGTGGACTACTCTTTCATAATTATCAGTTTTTGGTGACTTTACATGTCCAATCCTCAATTTTGCAACTTCTAGGGCTCTGTTTAGGCTCATACAAACACATTTTGAGGTGCTATTTTTTTGAAAGTGCATAATTTTTTGTCTACTATAATTTTCTATCAGTTTGTAGCCATGGAAGACAATAATATCACTTTTAGAACTTGGTCTTTTTTGGCCATTTACGATCATTGCAATGCGAGGATTTCAGTTGGATCTTTAGCAATATTTATTTGAGTTTGGACTGGCCTCATCAAAGTACTTGTAATCATCAAAATCAAAAGACCACCTTGCTCTTGTTTGACAAGTGGCAATTGTACATGCACCATATATAAAGTACCAAAATTGTTATTATTTTTTTAGGGGGCGAGAGTGGGGTGGGTTCTTTGATTGAATTAATTTAGGGGGTGTCTTGTGTGCTTGTGTCTCTTTGTCTCCTGTGCTCTTTTATTTTTGCATTATGAGTTCTCCTACATTTCCACTTTTAACTCCACATAACTATGCATCATGGAAAATGAAAGCACATGGAGTAAGATGATCGAAAAATGATTAATTCAATATCTTGATGGAATAATAAAAGCACCAGATGATCCAAATGCTCAATTGGAATATATTGTTAAAAATTCTATGGATCTTGGAACTTTGAGAAAGTATGTATTAGATGACCTTATTTTCCATATTGGAAAATGTAAGACAATCAAGGAGGCTTGGGACAAATTTGGTCAATTGTATGGGCAAGTTGATGAGATTAGGGCTTACAAGCTTAAAAATGAGCTCAACAATTTTGATCCCAAGGATTTTGATACAATTCAAGACTATGCAACTAAAGCTAAAAAGCTTAGAGCAAAACTCAAGTATTGTGGCATTGACAAAAAAAGATGTGCAGTTGGTTTATAATTTGTTGGACAAGCTTCCATCAGAGTATGCAACATTTGTTTCTAGTTTCCAAACTCATTGGTTGATAGTGGGTAGTTCATTCTCTATTCCTTCATTTAATGCCTTAATAAAAATGTTGATGTTAGAGAAATCAAAGTTGATGAGCAGGGGTATTCTCAAGTCTTCAAGGTCCAAATCTTTGGTAGCTAATCATAGGAATCAAGGGAGTCATGGAAAGGGTTCTTAATGAAAGTAAAAGCATGGTGCCACTTATCACATGGGTTCTACAAAGGAGCATTTTCTTCATTGGAGGCAACTAAGGTACCTCACATCTTCATAGGTGATGATAATCAAGTAGACGTTGAAGGCAAAGGTTCAGTTGACATGGATAATGAAACATTTAAAGATGTCATTTATGTTCCTAACTTGAGTACCAATTTTCTTTCAATTTACCAAATCAATCACTATGGAGAAGGAAATAAAATTTGGTTTCTACCTGATTCAATTGTGGTAAAGGATATTAAGGATGATGCTTTGGTTGCAGTGGGAAAAGCCAATCACAACATAATTTTTTACTCATTCTATTCCAATGCAGCTGCTGGGGCCTTCTCCTACTTTGTGCCTCAATCTCCTTCTATTGTCTTGCTTACCCACTAAAATTTATAAAGCAAGTTATGATATGAACAATTCTGACATCTTAATTACCACTATCTTCAACAACTTAGCTCCAGGGATATGGTCATTGGTCTAAGTTCAATCAAATTTACATATTGTGTATGTTTGGGGTGTTCCATGGGCGAGCATCTAGAAGAAGTTTTACAAGGGGAAGTCTTGGATAACTTTAGTGGTTCCTCAATTGGTTCACAATGATGTAGCAGACCCCTTTTCAGTGCCATCATTCAACAATGCTCAATATGTCCTCACTTTCATTGATAACTACTCTCACTTCACATGTTTCTACTTTCTTGGTCACAAGAGTGAAGTGTTTGACAATTTTCTAGCCTTGAAGGCTCATGTTGAGAAGCAATCGGGGAAGCAATTCAAGATTCTATGCATAAACAATGGAAGAGAATATGTGAACTCTATACTTGGGGACTTTTGTACACTTGAGGGGATTGATCTCCAACACTTAGTTTCCTACACCTCGTAGCAAAATAGTGTTGTAGAGAGAAAGAATAGAACCCTCAAGGAGATGGCTAGGTACATGATTCATGCAAGGTCTCTTGGTCCATCTTTTTGGGAAAAATCTATCAATTGTGCCACACACATCCAAAATCAGCTTCCCCATAAGGCTTTGAATGATATTACCCCTTTTGAGGCTTGGTGTGGTAGAAAATTGATTGCTAGAAACTTAAGAGTTTATGATTCTCCAACTTGGGCACACACACCTCCATAGAAATGCAAGGCATTAGAACCTTAGAGTAATCCTTGCATATTTGTTGGATATCTTGAAGGTGTTAAGGCATATAAACCTATAGATCCAAAGACACATGAGATATTATTGAGAGGAGTGTTCAATTTGAGGAAAGTTCTCCTTGCTTGGCCTCTACTCCCCATCCTTCATCCATAGTGGAAAGTGATGTTAGTGATTTAGATGATGATTCTGCGTCAACCTCAATTTGCAAGATTACACCTTCGTAGGGTCCACTAGAGATTGATGACACTCCTTCATATTATTCTACTAGACCTCATTGGGCTCAAAAAAATCTTGATTCAACTGGTTCTCTTCTAGAGGATCCTTTAGACACTCAAAATACATAATCACAACATTGACATATTCCACATGCTTTCATTGCTATAGTTTCGACTTCTTGTAATTCATTGCAAGGATACACTTTGTCTTCCAAACAAAACTTCATGGGATGACCACTTGAATTATATTGTAGGTTTGTTTGTGGAGTACTTCATTGAAAACTTGGGAGACATCATTGCTGATATTCATCTTCTCTTTGATGAAGATGATCCTTCTCTAGTTGTTGCGAGGGAACACTTTGACCCTCTTGTTCATTTTCCACATGATCACTCTTTCAAGTTTGATATGATTGTGGATCCTTATGTAGACCATTTGGAGGAGGTCTCTTTATCTTTAGAGAATAAATTTTGGTCTTTGGATCATGTTCTACATTCATCCTCATTAGATCTTGACTTGTCTCTTTTAGTACTATTGACTAGTTAACCTTATTTGGAAGGGGCAACCTTCAACACTGACATGAGGACACTTGATCAGTTTTCAAAGACTCCATACATTTTGAAATTTATTCCTATAGATTGGAGAGACATCACTCATACATCTTTGGTTTTGTTTCTTCCTAAGGGGGGAGTGTGTTAGTAATAATTGAGAGGGGGGGCGGGGGGTGAATCAGTGGCCTCAAAAACTTTTCTTTATTCTAACCACCAATCAAATAAACCTCAGATTATTATGTCCCTTACAAGATGCATGCCATGAAATACTTATAATAATTAACTGTCTGTCGGTTTTCCTTTTCTGACCTTATTCTCCTTGATTATCGATATGCAGTAAAACTTATTTACCAACACTCAGTAAATATGCAGTGTATACATATAAATCAAGAAATGCATATGTGAAATGTAAAACAGTAAAGTAATAAACCATGCATACATAACACAAGGATTTTAACGTGGAAACCTTGTTAAGGGAAAAACCACTGGGACCGATACCCCAAATTTTCACTCTTCTAAAGTGAGCCTTGTTAGGAGCCAACCCTGTTAAAGGTTACAAACACACTGTTAGGTGTGACCTTGTTAGAGGATTTTATACATAGAGGTTGTCACTTAGTATCGGGGATCTTAGTTTTCTACCATCCTTGAATCAACCTCCTTCTTAGACCGTCAATAAACTTTAGGCAAATCTAGTGCTACTTTCATGAGTCAAACTTTTTGGCACTCCTTGGGATGTACCTCAATATATAGAAGACTGTTAAGTCCTTCTCTGTTAAGAGACTTGATGCTTCAATGGTTAAACTGAAACACAATGACCTATTTCTAATGCAAGTTGAACTGCAGATTTTTAGATCTATTTAAGTACATTACCTCTCTGATCAATGTATCAATTTAATTCTTTGTGCTCCACACTTTCTTCTCTGTGATGCTGTGCTTCACTGTTCATCGGTGTTTGTAGAATTCTTTAGCTCTCCTTCAACTTGATTGATAAGGATTGTATGAAGTTATCCTTCATCAGTTTCTCTTCACCATCCTCTTTATATTCACTCCCCCTTTTCGTGATGATTCAAAAATGAATTAATCTTGTCTCTTATATAGACATGATATTCACCATTTCTTGATTCTTGATTCTTGATTCTTGGCGTGAAAAAAAATCCAACCAATATGATTTAAAGCATACTTTCTGATTTATCTCGTAGTTATCTTTATGCCAACTGTACAAATCTTCTTTAAATCAATCACTTAACTCTAGTCGAATAAAATAATGAAAACAACAAGTTAATTCTATCTTTAGCTCTTGCCAGCTAGATATTTTGTCATTTTCTAAACTCTTTATTCTGTCGGTCAACTCTGTAGTTAGTCATCGGTGACAACTGCCAGTTCCGTCGGTGTGACTCCAGTCAGCTTCAGGATCTCTGTTCATCAAGCATCATTGGATTTTACTCGTCTGGCAACTCTGTTCTCAGCTCGTCATGCATCCTGCGATTTTGCTTCATCGGGCAATACTATCTTCTGCTTGTCGGGTATCACTGTGACTTTGGTTCTTTGCCTTTATCGATGGTGTGCACTCTGTTGGTGTTATTTGTCACTTAGTGAATACTTGACTTTTATGCATTGCTAAAAGCATAATCTTTGTTCCATTGATTCTCTAAAGTCTTTGGCATTATATACATGACCGTACAGATGATGTCAAGTTGACATCAATGACAATACAAACCATTAACCAATTTAATGTCTTGCATTATCTTCAACTTAACATTATCAAACATTTAATGAGTTACATGTCATCAATCTCTCCCTTTGACATTGATGGCAACATACAATATTATCACACTATACTATTTCTAATACAATATGAAATACAATTGTTGAGATTCATCAAACTACCAAATAGTTTGTTTTGATAATCGATAAAAATGTCTGACTGCCAGTAAGCTCTATATTTAGGTTAGATTTGATTCTTGCAGTTCTCTATGTTTCTTGTTCTGATGTGTTGCATCCTTTCCTTGTTTCAATATCTCTCTTTTGATTGTTCTTCTTCTTTGATGTCTCTATCTCTTGTCAGCAACTCTCCCTTTGGATATAATCTCTCCCTGTTAGAGTAATATGATAATGGATAATCTTTCTTCTTTTTATGAAGACTATGATAATATGGATACTTTCTCTCCCTTTGACAATAATGTCAAACAAATATCTTACAGATATCAAACGTTAATGTCAAATAATCATTTTCTTCCATCCATAATATATTCCTTGAATTTCCCTTATCCATCAGCAATACAACAATATGCTCTGGTGCTCGGTTCTGATATATACCTTTTTGTATATAGACGTAGCTTTGAAGTTCATCTTTTTGCTTGCATCAACATGAATGATATTTTGATAATATATAGGCTTATGCAGCCTTTAGTCTTTTACTAACTGGTAGACAAGGGTTTGACCCCTATTCTCTTTCTCAGGTACTCAAATATATCTTTGGGTAGTGGCTTGGTGAAGATATCAGCCAATTGTTCTTTTGATTGCACATACTCAAGTATCACCTCTTTTTCTTGAACTTGCTCTCTTAAGTAATGATACTTGATGGCAATGTGTTTAGTCTTTGCATGCATGACTGGATTCTTCAAAATGTTTATTGCACTGGTGTTATCACAATAGACAGTCACTGGTTCTAAGATCTTCATATGCATACCTTCCAGCAACTATTTGATCCATGCAAAATTTGAGCAATTTGTAATAGCAGCAACATATTCTGCTTCTGCAATAGACTATGAGATGCATCCCTACTTCTTGCTAATCCACGTGACAAGTCTGTCACCCATAAAGAATGCTCCTTTAGTTGTGCTCTTTCGGTCATCAAGATTTCCAGCCCAATCAGCGTCGGTAAACACTTTTAGTTCAAATTTGCCTTCTCTTTTATACCATAAGCCAAATTACTCAGTATTCTTCAGATATCTTAAGACTCTTTTCACAGCAGTCATATGTGATTCCTTGGGGTTAGCAGAAAATCTAGCAACAATTCCTACTACATGTGTAACTGGTCTAGTGTGTACAACATACATGAGTTTTCCAATCATTGATTTGTACAAAGTCTGATTTACCTCTGTTGTCTTGTCTTTCTTTGTTAACTTACATCCAGTAGCCATCAGTGTTCCAACTGGTTTGGAATCTTCCATCTTGAATATTTTCAGTACCTCTTTGATGTATTTGCACTGTGTAATGAAAATACCTTCACTTTGTTGAATGATCTGTAGACCAAGAAAGAACTTGATCTCTCCAAACATAGACATATCAAATTCTTTTCTCATCTCATCAGCAAATGATTTTTATAGCATATCATTTCCTCCAAATATGATGTCATCAATAAATATTTTAGCAATCAAAGTGTTAGCATCAATATCTTCTTTCAAATAAAGATTACTGTTTTCACTAGTCCTTATGAATCCAATACTTATTAGATAGGAATGAAGTCATTCATAACAGGCTCTAGGAGCTTGTTTCAATCCATACAAGGCTTTGTGAAGTCTACATACCATGTTCCTCTTGTCTAGATCTACAAACCCTTCTAGTTGCTCAATGTATACCTCTTCTTCAAGTATTCCATTTAGGAATGCTAACTTGACATCCATTTGATATAATTTGAATTCTTTGTATGCAGCATAAGAAAGTAGTATTCTTACTCCTTCTAGCCTAGCAATGGGTGCAAAGGTTTCTCCATAGTCTATACCTTCTTCTTGTGCATACCCCTTGCATACTAGTCTTGCTTTGTTCTTTGTGACTTCACCACTCTCGTTTAGCTTATTCCTAAATATCCATTTTGTACCGATGACATTCTTGTCATCTGATCGTGGTACAAGTGACCATGTTTTGTTCCTCTAAATCTGCTCAATCTCACCATTCATAGCACTTATCCATTCTTCATTATGTAGTGCAACATTGACAGACTTTGGCTCAAACTCACAAATTAAACAATTTGAGTTTAGAGACTTACTTCTTGTTCTTGTACTAGCTTTCTTATCTTCTATGATCTGGATCTCTAGATGGTTCCTTCTTACATATCTTGCAAGTACATGTACAATTCTTTGTCTATCAGCTTGATCATTTTCCTGATCTTCATTTTGTTCTTCATTACCTTGCACATTATCTTGATTATTATCTTGACTATCGGTAACAGCAGTGTGACCGTCAGTTGCAACATTTTGTTGTTCTGGGATTAAGCATTGTTGCTCAGGTAGAGTGTTGGGTTCTCCACAATATACAAACTTGTTTTAGTCCCCTGGTTCTTTTGTGCTTTCTAGCTCATTCTTTTCTGCAAACTCATCAATCTTTACATTTGCACTTTCAACTATTTTGTTAGAGGCCTTGATAAAACATTTAAAAGCTTTACTTTTGGTAGAATACCCCAGAAAAATACCTTCATCACTTTTGGCGTCAAGCTTTCCATTTCTATCATCCTTTAAGACATAACATTGACTACCAAAGATCTTGAAGTAACTTACATTGGGTGTTTTACCATACCATAGCTCATAAGGTGTCTTCTTTGTGTCCTTCTTCAATTGTACTCTATTTAGTGTATAAACAACAATACTGATAGCTTCCCTCCAGAAGATTTGGGTGATGTCTTTTTCTATCATCAGTGTTCTTGCACAATCAACTATTGACACTAGTACATTTGAGGTCAAATTCTAACGGTCATTTGTCGGATTTCCAATGCTCATTTGTCGGTATTTTGACACATGAGTCCGTCGCCATTTTTGCATAGGAAATTGCGACAGAAGACACATCTGTCAGTTTACTGACACCACATCACATTGGAAACTTGCACATGACAACAGCTTCGTTATGGCATTTTATGCGGTTCATCCATTGGAATTCTGACAACACAACCTATTGGAAATATACCATCTCTGTCGGAAATAACTGTCGAAAACATATACTTTCCGACATTATAACTATTGGCATACCGACAGTTTCCAGCAACTTTCGATAGATATACTTGTCAGATATATAGCATTACTGTCGAAGTTTCTGTCGAGATTTTTTTATTTGTGACACTTTAACTGTCAGAATAGCAACAGTCGTGCAACATTTCTTCGACAGGTTTCCCTGTCGAACGTATAGCATTACTATTGGAAGAATTGTCGTCAATTTGGATTCTCTGACATTTTATCTGTCGAAGGCATACCTCTGCTGTCAAAAATTAATTATGAAATGTCAAAAAACTGATGGATATGCACATTAAAGATAAAACAGCTCAAGAGACCATCATAGGTTCTCTCTTTCTTCGGTCTATATTATTGACAGAATATTTTACCTTTCA
>MU223557.1:1788113-1804035 GCA_018584345.1 Thuja plicata | reverse complement strand
GGGTGAATCAGTAGCTTCAAAATTTTTAATTTATTCTAACCACCAATCAAATAAACCTCAGATTATTATGTCCCTTACAAGATGCATGCCATGAAATACTTATAATAATTAACTGTCTATCTGTTTTCCTTTTCTGACCTTATTCTCCTTGATTACCGATAAGTAGTAAAACTTATTTACCGACACTCAGTAAATATGTAGAGTATACCGACAAATCCAAAAATGCATATGTGAAACGTAAAATAGTACAGTAATAAAACATGCACACATAACACAATGATTTTAATGTGGAAACCCTGTTAATGGAAAAACCACTGGGACCAATACCCAAAATTTTCACTCTTCTGAAGTGAGCGCTGTTAAGAGCCAACCCTGTTAAAGGTTATAAACACACTGTTAAGTGTGACCTTGTTAGAGGATTTTATACATAGAGGTTGTCACTTAGTATTGGGCATCTTAGTTTTCTACCATCCTTGAATCAACCTCCTTCTTATACTGTCAATAGGCTTTAGGAAAATCTAGTGCTATTTTCACGAGTCAACCTTTTTGGCACTCCTTGGGATGTACCTCAATATATAGAAGACTATTAAGTCCTACTCTGTTAAGAGACTTGATGCTTCAATGGTTAAACTGAAACACAATGACCTATTTATAATGCAACTTGAATTGCATATTTTTAGATCTATTTAAGTACATTACCTCTCTGATCAATGTATCAATTTAATTCTTTGTGCTCCACACTTTTTTCTCTATGATGCTGTGCTTCACTATTCGTCGGTGTCTGAAGAATTCTTTAGCTCTCCTTCAGCTTGATTGATCAGGACTATATGAAGTTATCCTTCATCAGTTTCTCTTTAGCATCCTCTTTCTATTCACTCCCCTTTTTTGTGATGATTCAGAAATGAATTAAGCTTGTCTCTTATATAGACATGATATTCACCATTTCTTGATTCTTTATTCTTGGCATGAAAAAAAATCCAGCCAATCTGATTTAAAGCATAACTCCTGATTTATCTTATAGTTATCTTTATGCCAACTGTACAAATCTTCTTTAAATCAATCACTTAACTCTGGTCGAATAAAATAGTAAAAACAACCAGTTAAGTCTATCTTTAGCTCTTGCTAGCTAGATATTTTGTCATTTTCTGAACTCTCTATTCTATTGGTCAACTCCACAGTTAGTCATCGGTGACAACTGCCAGTTCTATCGGTGCGACTCTAGTAAACTTTGAGATCTCCGTCTGTCTGGCATCATTGGATTTTACTCGTCGAGCAACTCTATTCTCAGCTCATTGGGCATCCTGTGATTTTGCTTTGTCAGGAAATACTATATTTTGCTCGTCGGGTATCACTGTGACTTTGGTTCTTTGACTTTACTGATGGTGTGCACTCCATCGATGTTATCTGTCACTTAGTGAATACTTGACTTTTATGCATTGCTGAAAGCATAATCTTTGTTCCATTGATTCTCTGAAGTCTTTGGCATTATATACATGACCGTATAGATGATATCAAGTTGACATCAATGACAATACAAACCATTAACTGATTTAATGTCTTGCATTATCTTCAACTTAACATTATCAAACATTTAATCAGTTACATGTCATCAGAGTGATGCAGAGCAATATTTCAAGAAGCCACAAGGTGAACCCAAGTGCTCGAACTGAGAAACTTTGATTCTTCACTGATCTTTCCCTCTACAAGGATAAAAACAAGGAAATATTCATATTTATTAACAACCGATAAATCTATTGGGTGAAACACTTCATTTAGGTTCTATGGGTATGATATCACCCATTGGTTTTTGTAGCACACACCTCAAATCACTAAAACTAATACTGTCCTAGAAATCCTTCTAGGTTTATTCTCGAGGTTTCTTGGACTTAAATCTTGAATTTTGGATGGGACCTGGTAAATAAATTACAGAATTAGATACCCTTTTAGAAGTTATGACAAAACCCAAAGTGGCAGAAAGTGACTGTACTCCATCACCTCAGAACCCCTATAAGGAACACATACCTTGGCCAAATTAGGCTTGGTTTGCACAGTAGGTGATAAGAGATGGGTGCACAAAATTACCAAAACCACCTAGGATTTTTCTAATATCCTTATATACCTCAAAAAACAACCTACCAAGTCCCATCAGTCGATCCATTCACCTGTTCATATACATTTACTTACTTGACTGGTCAAATACATGAAGATATTTGACCTAGGGTTTGATCTCAAAAATCACAAACACAACATCAGCATTCGAAAATTTTGGAATCTCAAAGTACATGCCCCTAAATTGCCTTTTCCAGGTGTCCATGCAAATCCACTAGATAAATTCCAAGTTAGGGCTACATTTCTTGAACATACCCAAATTTATACCTTTCCTAGACTACATTTACCAAAATGATTCTAACTTATGAAAATCAACTCTAAATTGAATGAAGGCAACTGCAATAGAAAGTAAACTCACAAAATTAACAAAATATGTCACTATTTTTTCTTAGTGGATTTGTACAACACCGTACACACTCAGAATGCTCAGAAAACTATTCATATTCTTTCAAAAACTTGTCAAGCCGTACATCTCTCTATTCTCTCCTATCAAAGGGAGTGTTTTTATACCTAAAAATAACATCATATCATTGATTCAATTGCCCCTCTTAGATTTAACCGATGGAATACCAAATGACACTATTTTGGGTTGCTTGACAACAATGCAACTTTGATCGGCACCAATGCAACTTTGCTCGACAACATTTTGACAGCTTTTTGGAAAAGTTGTAAAAGACAAACAAAATGACTCCAAACACTTAGGAGGGAATCTAGACATGACGTAACCTTGGACAAAGGTTTGAAAACATAAAAAATTATAGGATCTCTAGTTTTAATGGCTTAAGGAAATGTTAAGGTTTATAGTGTACCTTAAGACCCTTAACCTTACAAAGTAGACCAAGATCTTACAATATGATGATCCAAGGAATCAATCCTTTATTCTTAAAACAAAATTTATCCTAGAACTAAAAATGCAGAGAAAACTATCCTATCACAGAATAAGCTGAGGGTGCTCGGCACCATACTCCTCTTGACAAAAGAAACTCAAGTCTCTTGAGTTGGTATGTCTACAACTTTGAGTTTAGTCTTTTCAATGGCTTCAGGTGTCAACCATGAAGCATCTTCCAGAGGTTGGTTTTCCCATTTGACTAGAAAATCATAGTAAGTTTTCCTTCTCATTTGGTAAGCCACTCTCTAGTCAACAATGTACTCTATCTCTAGAGCAAGTGGATTGGGTAAGTCCTGGAGAAATTTCTCTGAGTCTGCATCCTAATCTCTTGTAGTAGAGACATTATCAACAGTACCTTTGAAAGCATAGATGCCAACAATGTTGAAGATAGGAGATAAACCAACACTAGGAGATAGATCAATCTTGTAGGCATTGTTTCCACATTTATTGAGAATTTTGAAAGGACCTAACTTATTCATCATTAACTTAGTGTATTTATCCTTAGGTAAGATTTCCTTCTTGAGATGAATCATCACCATATCTCCAACTTCAATCTACAAATCCCTTCTCTTTTTATCTGCACATTCTTTGTATTTAGTGGATGTATGTTTCAGCTTGGCTTGGACTTGTTCATGAATGTCCTTCATGACCTCAAAAAAAATTCTCCTAGAGAAATCCTCTTGGATAAATCTTTCACATCTCTGAGTTCCAAAATACCCCTAGGATGGTTACCATACACAATTTGAAAGGGGTTAAACCAGTGCTTTTGTTCACTGAATCATTATAGGAAAATTATTCTTGAGCCAACATGCTATCCCATGTGGTACCATGTTCTTGTGTGAGACACCTTCTTAAACTCCCAAGAGACTTGTTAACTTTAGTTTGACCATCTGATTAAGGATGGTAAGCAGATGATAGTGACAAATTCGTACCAAGTTTCTTCCAAAGTGTCATAAATAATTTGGATCACTGTCTGAGATAATGGACAAGGGTAGACCATGAAGTCTAACAACCTCTTTGAAGAACAAACCTATAATGGGAGAAGCATCATGAATGGTTTTGCAAGGGATGAAGTGATCCATCTTTGAAATTTTTTCAATAACCACATACACACTATCATAACCAGTCTTGGTCTTTGGTAGTCCTAAAACAAAATCCATGTTGAATGAATCCCAAGGCTTAGCAGGGATGGGAAGTGGTGTATACAAGCCTACATTTTAGGTATGACCTTTAGTCCTTTGACAGATCAAACAATTTTCCACAAACCTTCTAATATTTGACTACATTTTAGGCCATAAATATAACCTTTTCACTAAATCAAGGGTCTTATCTATCCCAAAGTGCCCTGACAAGATCCCACAATGTTTTTATTTAATAATATTTTCCCTCATTAAACATAGAGGTATACATAATTGACTGCCCTTAAACAACAACCCTTCTTTAATAATAAAATCTGAGAAATTAGTATGATACATGTCCCCTAATTTCTTGCAAACTTGATTGGTTTCCTTAAAGTATTCATCTTCTAAGTACACATATTTCAAAGTATGAATGCCCACACTTTCCAATTTGATTTGTTGAATAAGTAGATTCCTCCTACTGAGAGCATGAGAAACTTTATTAGCTACCCCTTTCTTGTGCTTGATGGTGAACGTGAAAGCTTGGAGATATTCCATCCATTTCAAGTACCTCTGTTTCAATTTCTCATATCTATTCAAAGAACTCAAGGCATGATTGTCACTATAAACAACAAATTCCTATGGTAATAAGTAATGTCTCCATTTTATTAAAGGTTGAACCATAGCATATAACTCTAAATCATAAGTAGAATAATTTTTCTTTGCTTCATTGAGTTTCTCACTAAATAATGCCCCAAGTTTACCCTCTTAGATCAAGACACCACCAATAGCTCTCTTGCTTGCATCACACTCTATTGTGAAAATCTTATGGAAATCAGAAAGGTTTATTATAGGTTGTTGTGCAACCCTTGTTTTCAAATACTCAAAAGACTTATGTGCATCATTGTTCCAAACAAAGTGATATTTCCTACCTCCCTTTATGGTATCAATTAGTAGTGCACTAACCCCATTGAAATTCTTACTGAATTTTCTATAAAAGCTAGCTAGTCCAAGAAAAATCTTTACCTCACTGGCTGATTTAGGAGTTGGCCAATTCAAAATGGCTTCGACTTTGGAGGGATCCATATTTAAGTTTCCCTTTGAGATGACAAAGCCAAGGAACACAAGTTCTTCTTGTAAGAACACACACTTATCCAAGTTGATCCTCAACTATTCTTCATGCAACCTTTTCAATACCATATCCAAATGCATTAGGTGATCATGTTCATTCTTACTGAAAATCAAAATATCATCTAGATATACAACAAGAAAGTGATTAATGAAAGGTTTAAGAACCTCATTCATGAGTCTCATTAATATACTTGGTGCATTGGAAAGACCAAAAGGAATAAAAACCCATTCAAACAAACCCTCATTGGTCTTGAAAGATTTCTTCCATTCATCTCCCTCTCTGATTCTGATTTGGTGGTAGCCACTCTTCAAGTCAATTTTTGAATAGTACCTTGCACCTCCCAAGCAGTCCATTAAGTCTTCCATTCTTGGCATTGGGAATCTATGTTTGATAAAAATCATGGTGATAGCTCTTGAGTCTATGCACAACCTCCATGTACCTTCTTTCTTAGGACCTAGGACTATTGGAACAACACAGGGGCTGATACTCTTCCTAATGGAACCCTTTTCCAATAATTCTTGAATCTCTCTAGACACTTCTGCATTCTATTCAAGGGTTAACTTATAGGCAACCTTATTAAGTAGTGTGGATCCAGGGATGAGGTCAATACAATGATTGATCTCCCTCTTTGGTGGCAAAGATTATGTACTACTGTCAGCAACTATGCCCTTATACTTATTCAGTAATTCTTTTACCTCCCTAGGACCAACATCTCTCCTTGGTTCTCCATTCTTTACTTTCTTTTGGGACTCCATTTTAGGTTTGAAAATGATGGAAAAATATGGTGTTTTCTCCTCTTTAATAACTTTCATGAACTCCTTTTCACCTACCAACATCACACTATTAGTCACAGTTCTATCCTTGCTATCATATGGTAAAGGTGTCATTGTGAAACTTACACCATTCTTGACTAGGGTTTATACATTTCTCTTTCCATCATGTTGAGCATTAGTATCATATTGCCAAGGTATCCCTAACAGAAGATGAAAAACATCTATGGCTACAACTTTACATAAAAATTTATCCTTATACTCTCCAATTTGAAAATCTACCCAACATTGTTCATCAACTAAGGTCTGTTGACCCTTACTTAACCAAGATACGTTATATGGATTAGGATGTGGTATTATTTTTAACCCAATCTTTTCTATCATTTATAGAGAAGCTAAATTCTCAGTTTAACTAGAATCAACAATAACTTTACACACCTTTCCATTTACCTTACAAGAGGTCTTGGAAATACATTTTCTTTGAGGTGGCTCCTTATTGATGGGAATATTCAAGAGAATTTTGTTGAACATGATGCATTATCCTTGTTTAGGTGATGCAGGCCTTGAAGTTGTGGTGTGATAAGATGACACACTCTGATTCTCATCTTCTTGTGTGAACTACACCCTTCTATCCCCTCCTTGTCTGTTTGTACCAATCTTTTCAGGACACCTAAAAGGTTGATGCCCAATCTGGTTATAAGTGAAGCATTTACTAGTGAAAATAATAGGTCCTCTTCCACCAAATCTTCCCATACTATTTGATCTCCTACCTCTAAAAATACCTCTGTTACTTGACCCTCCCTCTGATTCTTGATTGCTAGATTCCCCTTGGTTTCTTGGATATGAATCTCTACCATTAAATCTGCCTCTACCTCTATTGTTTTGTTCTCATTTCCTCTTCTATTTTTCCTCAATCCTAAGTGCCATCTGAAAACATTTGTGTACCGATTCTGGATTAAACAATCTCATTTAATCTAGTATGCTAAACTTCAACTCATTAAGGTACCTTGCAAGCTTACGTTTTTCACTCTTAGGGAATTTGACCTTTAGTGTCATCTTGTGAAATTCTTCAGTATAATTACTTATATCAAGGTCCTTCTATCTAAGATTTTGCAACTTTTTGTGGAGTGTAACTTCAGTCTTCTGGTACAAATTGTTTCTTGATTTTTGATTACATTCTCCTCCATGATGAGATATGATTCTTCTCTTCTTCAAACCTTTCATTTTGTAGGAAATTCCACCAACTCAAAGCTAGAACTTTCATCTTGGAATTAGCAATCTTAACCTTATGATTTTCAGGGACATCATCACATTCAAATTTATTTTCCAAAGTCTCTATTGAATCCATGCATTCTTCAGGTTTCATCTTCCCAAGAAACACAGGTATATCTGCTTTCTAGTCTTTTCTCCCAACTCTCTCAAGAGCTTCTATAAATTGTGACTGGTCTACAGGTATGCCTTTCCTTTCATCCTTCTGCATATCCTCTTCTTCTTATTATTATTCAAAGTCTCCTTTACCACTCTTCCCTTCTTGGAGGCTCTTCAACTTTTTGATTTATTCTTCCATCCTTTTGTTCTTGGCTACTTGCTCTCTGACAATCTTAGCCAACTCAACATTGGTTATTCTTAAGGGAAATTCTTCCCCTAGGGGGTCTTCTATCCTATCACCCATATTTTTATCTCTCAAGGTTCTTTTAGTGGCTCTAATACCACCTGATGTAGAGAAACACTACAAGAAGCCACACGGTGAACCCAAGTGCTCAAAATGAGAAACTTTGAGTCTTCACTGATATTTCCCTCTACAAGGCCAAAAACACGGAATCCTTCATATTTATTAACAACCAGTCAATCTATTGGGTGAAACACTTCATTTAGGTTCTATGGATATGAAATCACCCATTGGTTTGTGTAGCACACACCTAAAATCACTAAAACCAATACTGTCCTAGAAATCCTTCTAGGTCTATTCTCTAGGTTTCTTGGACTTAACTCTTGATTTTGGGATGGGACCTAGTAAATAAATTATAGAATTAGATACCCTTTTAGAAGTTTTGACAAACTCCAAAGTGGTAGAAGGTGACTCTACTCCAACACCACATAATCCCTATAAGGCACACATACCTAAGTGACCATATTAGGCTTGGTTTGCACAGTTGGTGATAAGAGATGGGTGCACATAATTACCAAAACCACCCAAGATTATTCTAATATCCTTAAATACCTTTAAAAACCAACCTACCAAGTCTCATCTATCGATCTATTCACCTATTCATACATTTACTTGATTGGTCAAATACATGAGGATATTTGACCTAGGGCTTGATCTCAAAAATCACAAACACAACATCAATGTTCTGAGCTTTTGGAATCTCAAATTACATGCCCCTAAATTGCATTTTTGAGGTGGCCATGAAAATCCACTAGATAAATTCCAAGTTAGGGCTACATTTCTTGAACAGTCCCAAATTTAGAGCTTTCCTAGACTACGTTTACCAAAATTCTTTTAACTTATGCAAATCAACTCTAAATTGAATCAAAAAAGTTGAAATAGAAAGTAAACTCACAACATTAACAAAATATGTCACTATTTTTTCTTACTAGGTCTGTACAATGCCATACGCGCTCAGAATGCTCATAAAACTGTTCATATTCCTTCAAAAACTTGTCAATCCGTACATCTCTCTATTCTCTCCTCTCTAAGGGAGTGTTTTTATAATTAAAAATAATATCATACCATTGATTCAATTGCCCCTCTAAGAGTTAATTTATGGGATACTAAACGAAACTATGTCAGGTTGCTCAAAAATATTTTGACAACAATGCAACATTTCTCGGCAACAATGCACCTTTGCTCGACAATAATGCAAATTTGCTTGGCAACATTTTGACAATTTTTTGGAAATGTTGCAAAAGACAAACAAAATGACTCCAAAAACTTAGTGGGGAACCTAAACATGACATAACCTTGGACTAAGGTTCAAAAACATCAAAATGATAGGATCTCTGGTTTTAATGGCTTAAGGAGACCATAAGGTTTATAGTGTACCTTAAGACCCTTAGCCTTACAAAGTAGACCAAGATCTTACAATAGGATGATCCAAGGAATCAATCCTTTATTATTAAAAATTTTTTTATCCTAGAACTGAAAATGCAGAGAAAACTATCCTATCATAGAATAAGCCGAGGGTGCTCGACACTAGGGAGTGTTGTTTATTTTTCATGGACTAGCTTCTACAATCATCTTGGAGCATCTATCACTAGTGTATATTATACATTGAGGGGGACCTACTTTGTCTCTTTTCTTCTCTCTTATGGGGGATGGGGGAAGGGGGCTGGGGTTAGGAGGAACATTTTCCTCACATGGGGTTTTGTCCTTCTCATTCATCTTTGAGATTTATTTTATGCATTCATATCTCTTTTGGGGGGAAGTTTTGTCCCACTAANGGGGGGGGGGGGGGGGGGGGGGGGGGGTTAGGAGGAACATTTTCCTCACATGGGGTTTTGTCCTTCTCATTCATCTTTGAGATTTATTTTATGCATTCATATCTCTTTTGGGGGGAAGTTTTGTCCCACTAAGTTTTCTCCCTTTCTTCATTTGTGAGAAATTATAATGCAAATTTTACATGGGTACCTAACATGGCCTAGTAGCCAAGACCCATCTTGCATTGTAAGCTTGAGTCTACATTCCCCTAAGTTTCACTTAAGGGGGAGTGCTGGTGTAATTAATTACTAACCTAATTACAAATTACTTAAGCTTACTTAGGATAATGCATACATTGTAGTTATGATATGAGACACTTAGGAGTTTGCACATTTAGTTGCACATGGTGTAAAAGAAACTCCACTTTATGTTGGTGATTATAGTTATCACATTCCACTTTATGTGTTGTGTCCACCTTTAGTGCACTTGTAACTTTCATCATCCTCCACATATTGTACATACTTTATTGCATAATGGAGGATGATCCACCTTTGGTGGACATGCGATTCCACCTTGTGTGGGTGATAAATTATCTCTTGGTTATCATGTTCTATTATTGCCTTGTGTGTATAAGTAGAACAATCTACTTTATACTCACCCATTATCCATTATCTATTGTATTTCTGTAGTTCAATTATTGCATCATTGATGAGAATACAATTTGTTCTTGACTACTTTGTCTCTCTTACTTTTGTTCTATTCATTGGTCTCTAGATCTTTAGTTGTTATAGGCAAATTCTTATAGGTACAACCTATCATTTTCATATATTATTAAATATTTCAAAAAAGGTCAAAACAACTCATTATGTTTTTATCATGAAGCTTAAATTCTCAGGCGTGACATGAATAGATGGTGCTATTTGGGTTAGCGCAAATTTTAGAAAGTTTGGAAATTTGATTTGCTAATAGGAGCAATTTCATGAAGGCATATGTTTAATATAAGGAGAATCATCCTCTTTGTATTTATTGCTATTAAAATTCTCTTCAATGTTTACTAGGCTAGAGGCTTATGTAGGGGCTCAACATTTGTTGAAGTGGACATCAAATATGAAATTTGGATTCCACAGTTCTTTTGTAGATTGTAGTACATGTTTCAAATATCGAGAAACTTCAAGCTGATGTATTCATGTTTCTAAAAGAAATGCTAATGTACATGGAAGGTCTAAAAATGACTGTAATAAGGATTTAAGTTATCTTTTTTTTTTTTGTCATAGGAATCCAATTTAATGTTACTGAGGTTGGTCATGATGATCTTGTAGAAGAACTTGTTCAAAAGTATTCTGAATATTTTTGATCTAGCTCTTGGAGGTTTTATTACTTCCTTTGGTGCTATCTATGATGTGTAAAATGTAATAGGATCATTTTGGAGGTTAGTGGCATAGGAGGATGGAGGATTTCCATCATCTCATGTTAGCTTCTCATTTTGAGATGATGCATTTGCATGAGAAGCATTTTTGACTTTTTTCTTTCTTGCTTATCTTCTTTGTTGATGCTCATAGATTTGTAGAATACATATTTTGTGAAGGTTATATTTTGTTGATAGGTTTGGGGTTTGGCAAAGAGCTCAAGTATGGATGGATGTTCAAAGAGAATGAGATTGTGATTGGGAATTAACATCTTTATTAGAGTTAGAGACAAACACGATAGGGCCATATGCGTGAGGAGATCAATATGGATTGTTGCTGAGAATAATTTAAGGCCTGTGATTTGAGAGTTTGGGACTAAGAGCTTAATGATTCAGCTCAGGGCTCTACCTTTATGTGGGTTAAAGAGGTATCTTAATAGAGCTATCCTTGATTCTAGATTTGCATCTTTAGGAGAAGATTTTATCAAAATATGTATTCATGATATGTAATCAACATGCTTTGTTATGTAAGACTTAAGGAGGAGCCCCTAAGGCAAGTAAAATTTGATGTTTTGAGGATCAATGTTAAGGGGAATGTTAGAGTAATACATTATTGTGGTTATGACTACCTCTTCTGGTTAGTATTGGTACCTACCTCCTCTACTACGAATTATACAAATCTACCATTCACTAAATAAGATCATCAAACATTTGCAAGTCTATTTTGGATTTTGATATGTGCTCACAAGTTTGAAAGTTTCTCTACTTTTGGGGGTGGGAGTGGGAGGAAAATATGAAGACACTATAAGAACCCAAGTCATTTTAAAAAAAAATCACAATTGGATTGGTTAAGATTAAAATTTTGATGGCCCCTCCATAATCAATCTGGGGTAGTTGGTGGTTGGTTGCATTATGAGACTTAAAGATGATTCTAGTATGCATTGTTCCACTACTCTTATACCAGAATTGACCAATAATGAGGAAAAATTACATTCTTTCATCCTATATTTACTCTTCTACAAAGATATAGGGATTACAAGATTTAAATTGAAGGAGATTTAACTTTGGTAATTAATGCTGATTTTTTTGGATAGAGTGTTAGACTTACTGATTTTTGAATATAATTAGTAATGTCTATCAAGAAGTGAATGGGTAGGTCTACTTTCTTGAAATTATGGTAGTGGATAGTATATAATCATGCACTCTTGGATCCTAGTTGGATATTAATTAGAAATTATATTCTTGAATGGTATGGAGGGAGGTCACTCACTTGTTCATTTATTTTTGGAAGTACTGGAAAATACTTAGACATCTATTATGGCTTGTCTATTATTTACAAGATTATGATGTATGCAAAAACAATAATGATTAGATATGAATTAATTGAAATTCCTTCATTTGGCTTGTGGGATAGATGTCCAAGGTAATTAATTAGAGGCGATGAAGATTTTTTTAGCATCAATTACATATGAAGATTCCTATTAAACTAGTCAGTGCTAAGCACCAAATGTTATATGTAGGGAAAATCATGAATTAGTAGTTAAATATTGTGTTCAAGGTTATTAATTCTCCAAATTATTTTATGAACTTAATGAAAGTGCATTCCATGACTTATTAGAAAAAAGGTGTTATAGCTCTCTTTGATACAATTTTGAACTACTCAATAGATAAATAGGAGCACGTAGCATATCTAAATGGTTATGCAAAGAATTAGAAAATACAAGTCACATGCAATGTTGCCTAAATGTTTATTTTTTAAGAAATAGATTTAATATTTGGGGAATATAATATCTTGTGAATGTATTTCAATAGATCTTTGATAAAATTAAGTAAATAATTGAGTGGATAATCCATAAGGATATGATGAAAGTGGGAAGATTTATTTTATAGCTAGGTATTATATGAAGATTGTAAAATATTTTTCAAGGGTAATAGACCTATAACTTCACTGTAAAGGAAAATTGAAAATTTTGTATGGATGAGCTGTAATGTGGCAAAGTTGTTCAAGTCTTAATGAAAAGATTGACCACAATCCCAATATTAAATATTTCTTATACTAATTTCCACTTCATGATGGTGAAAAATGCTTCAAATAAAATTTTAGAGGGTCCACTCATACACAAGGAGAATACAATTACTTACGAATATTCAAACTTTTAAATATATGAAGTAAATTATGCTCTTCATGACCCTTAATTAGTAATTTCATTTTTCATGCATTAAAAAATAAAGGTGTTTTATTTTTATAAAATCCTTTGAATTAAAAATGATCATCAAGTTAAATTTCATTTATTTAATTAACACCATCTAAATTCAAAGCAAAAGAGGTAGTTGTTGTTTTTAAAGAAAATATGATTTTGAGTTTCAATACATAAAGGGAAAGGAAAATAAAGTGGAAGGTGTATTGAGTAGAAGAAGTACATAATGGAAATAATAACATTCAAAACTAATGTTAGACAACATATAATAATTAAACAATTGCATGATCCATGACATATCCAATAGACCCAAAGTATGTAGGGTATTCCTTTAATCATGAAGGACTAATGAGATATAAAGGAAGAATTTGTGTACCCAAATTTGTATAATTAGGCATGTAATTCTAGAAGAAGCTCATAATGATCCTTTCTCAAGGCATTCAAGAGTAAAACATATATTTAAATATTATAAATTGTATACTTCTAGGCGAGAATGAAAAAATGAATAGTTAAAAAGGTTGATATACGTCTTGAATGTCAAAGTATTAAAGCAAAACATGTTCATCCTACATAAATTATATATCATCATGATATACTACGTCATAAGTGGTTGGTAATTAAGTATGGATTTTATACAAGGACCAATCATAAATATTTATACACATAATACTATTTTGGTATAACTTAATAAGATTACTATGATTGAATATTATATATATAGAAATTTCATAATGAGCTTTGACCACAACTAAGATATAAATGTAAAATAAATTTCAGATTGCATGAGATTACAAATAAAATTATTTTACATAGAAATGCAAGGTTTACTTCTATATTTTAGATAGAATAAAGAAATTCTAGATGGTAGAGGATTTTCTCCATATGTATTATATGCATAAATATAAAAGACGAGAAGATTATTTTGCATTGGTTGGGTTGGTCTATTATAAAATCATTCAATACACCTAAAATGGAACTTTATGAAATACTCCATGGTAAAAAGTGTTAAAATCACTTGAGTTGTGATGGGCTATGGGATATAGATGTAATTGGACCTAAAGTTATAAGTGTAAAGGATAAAATATGTGAATAGATTATACATTGTGTGTTTGTGTGAATTCATTTAACATAAAATACCTTTACATTTAAATATGTTATGGGGGTAGATTAGATGCTCTCCTTCTATCCTTAGATATGTAAATTAAAGATCCAAGTTGATTAACCCAAAAGGAAGGATCAATGCATAAATGAATCAATCATTTGGAAACAAGAATAAGGAAGGAAGATCTTAAGTACCCGGTTTGATTTGTTGATTTCAAAATTATTTTAGATTTAGATAGATTGATGAACATAATTGAATTGAATAGAAAAAATGTACTAACCTTGAAATATTGCAAATCTGAAGAATGCTATTTTCTAAAGCCTCTATTGAGTTTCTGGAAAATCTAAGACCAGATCTGGAATAGAAACACAGAGATAAATAAAACCCATAAATCTTTTTCTATTTCGAGACAGTTCCGATTTGTACCCTCAACTCAATGTCACCATTTTCCAGAATTTATGATTGCACCCTAGGTCACAATCAACCTAAAAAGTCTCAGGCTGAAATTCTATTTTCGGTTCCCTGAAGTTTTCTAAAAAGGGTATCCAAATCTCCATCCCGATCTGCTGTTCCAAACCTATACCTGCGAGAAAAATGGTTTGTTTGTTGGGGGAGGGGTTTGCCCGATTTAGGAATTAACCTTGAAATCAATAATTGAAATAAAGAATGCTAGAAAGTAGTAGAAGTACATCTATTAATGAAGCTATGATATTCAATAAATATACAATTGTATTTTGAATGTAGTCAAGTATGTAAATATGAAAGTTTGGACTCAATTAGAAACCATAAACCTCCATGATTGTATGCTTGGAATCCACCTTGAAGAAAGAATGAATGAGTCTTGAGGATGCACAAAGGATCTTGAAGGAAGATTACTCCACCATGATGGATAGATCTAGGGTTTGAATGATGAATCAATTTGAATGCTTGAACCAAATCCCTTCAAAGGCTTGAAAGCTTGAATCCTTGATCTTCAATGGAGAACCTGAATGCTTGAGAGGAAGACTTGAACACTTTGAGAGATTGAAAACATGTAGAAAAAATGGATTCTTGAACGTTTTTCTTGATGGTTATTGCCTCACTTCCCTTTTGAGAGAATTAGTGCTTAGAAAAATGCTTAGAGAAAATGAGAGAGAAAAGCTTCCTTTTATATGAAACTGTAAGAATTGATGAACATCAATACAACCAAGATCACCTGCATGCAAATACTATTACGAGACAGAAGCAAAAGACAGAAGGAGAAGCTATGGCGGCCGATAGGCCAGAGACTGAAAAAGCATGTTGCAAGAAATGATATTCTATTAACAACAATAAAGAAATTACAATCTCGGTACTGAAAAGTAAAGCGGTGAATCCTTATAAAGGATACCGAAGCCCTAAAAGGGAAACTCTCAGAAATAGAAAGTTCCTAAGTCTAACTTAAGCACAAAAGAGTAATTACTAAATTACTCTAACACCCCCCCTTAAGTGTAACTTAGGGAGAAGCAAAACTGCTAAACTACTGCAGAAAGTAGGAAAGAAGGGTCCCGGCAACTAGGCCTGATTAGGTACCCAAAACATAAAGGGAAAAGAATAGAGCAAGAAGCATCTCTGAAGCATGTCTGAAAAATCTGTCAGAAGATACTGCTAGAACCCCCACTGAAGTGCATGTCCAGGTAGAGAAGACAAGTGTCTGAAGAGCTGATCAATCGAACCAGGAAGCAATAGAACCAACAGGTGAACCCCCCATAATGCTGAACTGGGAGAGGTGACAGGAACACTGAAATGTAGTACCAGAA
>MU223557.1:1772219-1787123 GCA_018584345.1 Thuja plicata | reverse complement strand
GGCAGAGGTGGCACATTTTTATTTTAAACTGCGCGCAGCGTAACAAAACCAAAAAACTATTAAAACAATAGTTTTTTTTGATTTTTTTTGAAATTTTTCCTCGAACAACGTGTCGCACGGTCCTTGAAGGCTGAAAAAATTCTCCTGAGGCCCCGGTGTCCAAAATGGACGAGCTTTATATGGTTTCTAAGGTTTTTGGGCCTTCTGGACGCAATGGCAGTGTCCGTTTGGGCCCAAAATGCCTCTAAAACCAGAGACCCCCCAGAACCAATAAGCAAATGCTGGAAAAGCTTCTGAAAGCTTCAAACCCTCACTACTTCAATAAACTACGAACAGCCAGCTACAGAGTGGCTCTGATACCATGTAAGAATTGATGAACATCAATACAACCAAGATCACCTGCATGCAAAGACTATTACGAGACAGAAGCAAAAGACAGAAGGAGAAGCTATGGCGGCCGATAGGCCAGAGACTGAAAAACCATGTTGCAAGAAATGATATTCTATTAACAACAATAAAGAAATTACAATCTTGGTACTGAAAAGTAAAGCGGTGAATCCTTATAAAGGATACCGAAGCCCTAAAAGGGAAACTCTCAGAAATAGAAAGTTCCTAAGTCTAACTTAAGCACAAAAGAGTAATTACTAAATTACTCTAACAGAAACTAGGGCACAATATTTTAGAGAGGCCAACATAGGAGAATTAAATTACAATTAAATCCATGTCCCTATAAGAGGACCTATATTAAATATAATTTAATATTTTCTACTTCAGAATCCAAAACAGTCGACCTAGAAGCGGGAAATCAATTTTTGATGACCTCCGGCAGCTGACAGACTTCCAGATTTGAAAGGGGGACTCAGGTTAAGCTCAAGGTCATCCTTGACCTAGGTCAAGGTAGATGTTGTCCTTGACCTGGGTCAAGGTTGAGGTCAACCTTGACCCAGGGGGTCAGGACCCCTCGAAAATGTGCCAGTTGGGATGGAAGGTGCCCGGAGAGGCCCAATCAGGGTCCTAAATAGGAAGAGGAGTGAGAGAGGATGAAAAAATGAAAGGAAAATATTATGGTGGTCAAAAAAATCCCCTAAGGAGGGATAAAAATTCTTAACATGGAAGTGCTTCCATTTTAAGATGATACATTAAGCCCCCACTTTAGCAGGAGTATGGAAATGGAACATACCCACGGTAAAGTTAGAAGAAAGAATCTGGTGGATCGCAATGAGGTAGAACATCACTAAGTCCATGAAATGAGCCCCTATACCAAGGATTATAACTCAACATACATGCATAAAGATATGAAAGTAAAGAGCAATTAATCATAGAAAACATACATGATTACATAAGTAAGACAAGAGCAACACTATAGATAACATAGCTTCATGATCTAATCCTACTAGCATGAAAGAGAAAAGGGAGAAAAGAGATAGTGATTACATCACCTAGTCAGATGCCCACCTTACCATGAATCACCAAGGAGGGAGAGCCCAACAGGTTCACCCATAAACTATACTTTGTAATTGTAATGCATCTTTTGATGACTTTTACAAATATCCATAGATCCACATTCTTGTATCACTATGGAAAATGCATAAAATGAGTGTCTTTTCAGGATTTAGCAACTTATGTGTGTTACCTTACAAGGATTTAGCATATTATAAAATTTAAAAATGCCTATCTCTTCAGGATTTAGCAACTTATGTGCGTTACCTTCTGAGGATTTAGCAAAAAATAAAAATAACAATGCGTGTCGCTTAAGGATTTTGCAACTTATGTGCATTACCCTCCGAGGATTTAGCATATTGTAAAATGTAAACTATTGTAGAATATTGTAAAAGGGAGACCCTATATATACCCCCTCCTTATCATGAATACCCACTAGGCAGGATAAGGAAGAGAAAGAGGATACCTACTTCACAAAGTAAGGAGATATCCAACTTAACAACAATGTACGCTATATCCTTAGCAAAGAGTATTGACCCTTACCTCTAAGAACATAGATAATTGAGAAATGGATATGTCGCATATGGAAAAAGGATCCTCAAAGAGGAAGAGATCCTATCATCAAGACCCCCACCATAGAGGAGTGCTTAAGATAAAATGTCATCTTCCAAAGAAAAGAGGGACCAAAGATTCAATCAGCTAGCCCCCTGCAATGACGAGGAAGAGGAATCTCAGAATGAAGGATTCAAACTCTAACCCAAAGCAAAGGCAAGAGTTTATCAAGAGCACAATTTTCAAAATAAAGAAGAGGTTATGACCTAGGACAATTGCCTCTCATATAAGAGGGTGTCCATAGTCAACACATAAATCTTTATAAGGAAATAATGTTGTATGATAAAAAAATGCCACTAAGATAAGGAAAGTAGATCCTTAGAGGAAGAAGGAAAATACCTTTCCCCCCAGGGGTGAAAGCAAGGGATATACCAAATTATATCAAGATATATTGTAACAAAGAGATATCTTTACAAGACAAGTGTCCTAGAAAAGATATCATGAATGATTATAAAGATTTATAGGGATAGAATATAGAAAGAATAACCAATTAAACTCAAAAAAAAAATTCATGCTAAGAGAAAAAATGGATCCTAGAAGAATGGGATAAAATACCTCTTGCCCCCCAGTTAAGAACAAGAGGAGAACAATGATCTAACTTATAGAATAACGAGGGGAATTCCCTATATCAAAATTATGAAGAAATTGTAATACTACACAGGAATGAGATATAATTCCCAAAGCGGCTCTTTCTCGAACATATAACTTGAAATGCACACAATCAGAAAGTAAATGTTTATTACTATAATGAAAAGGACATCTATATTTAGAGAGAGAATTTTTCAGGATAGGTTTGAATATTTCTTTCTTAGAATTCATTAATTGGACATACACTTTCTTAGCCACATCTTGAGGAGTACCAGGGTGATCTAAAGAAGGTGTTGGAAGAAGGACATGAAGAGGAGGATGATGGTTAAGTTCCACTACCTTGATTGGAGGAGGTGGGAAACCTATACCATTAATATCTTGTTTAGGAGATGAATGAATCAGGTTTTTAATGCCTTGTTCATTGATACCAAGCCCTAAACCTTTATAGCCTTGTTTATCCACCATAGTATATTTGGTAGTGTACCTATCTTGCAAAGCTTTGATAGGAGGAAATTGATTATGGTGTTCATGAGAAAATGTTGTGTATGGTGGAATGATAGGATTAGAAGAGGTTTTCTTGTTTTTCCCTTTAACATCATCATGGATTGGATAGAGAGGTGAAGGTAAATGAAAG
Source organism: Thuja plicata (assembly GCA_018584345.1). Lineage (NCBI taxonomy): Eukaryota > Viridiplantae > Streptophyta > Pinopsida > Cupressales > Cupressaceae > Thuja > Thuja plicata. The sequence continues at coordinate 1,783,849 of MU223557.1, read as the reverse complement.
AATTCTCGAACATCATTATCATGAATCCTAGCTTGAGCCCCATCATAAATGTGGGAAGAACTAGGGATAAAAGATGGAGAAATAGAAGTAGGAATATTTGGAATTGGATTAGAATTGATAGGATGAGGATTAGGAAGATTAGGAACTATATTAGGAATGATAGGATTACGATTATAAATATTAGTAAATGGGGTATCATCTACCCAATTCTTCACAAAATCCAAAAGAGAAATAAGTCCACTACACAAATCCTTAATGAAAGTTTTGAAAGTAGGAAGACTAGTATTAGTTAATCTCAAAATAGCATAAGAAAGTGAAACATGAAGATTAAAAAACATGATGAAATGGATGATACTTTCATAAACATCATAATTACTATAGAGAGATGCTAAAAGAAGCATAATGAGAAAAATAGCCATCCCCCAAAGCATCTTAAAGATCTTCATAGTGAATGAAATGCAAGAAGTGTTTTTATATTTTTATGAATATGTAGATTTTTTTGTATTTTAAAATGCAAGAGCATAAAAGATAAATAATTTAGTATGAATGCAAGATCTAGTCTCTGAGGAAAAGAGGCAAAGCATATAACACCAAAAAGAAAGAGTTCTCTATCGCGGGTTCACCAAAATGTAAAGGATAAAATATGTGAATAGATTGTACATTGTGTGTTTGTGTGAATTCATTTAACATAAAATACCTTTAAATTTAAATATGTTATGGGGGCAGATAAGATGCTCTCCTTCTATCCTTAGATATGTAAATGAAAGATCCAAGTTGATTAACCCAAAAGGAAGGATCAATGTGTAAATGAAATGAATCAATCATTTGGAAACAAGAATAAGGAAGGAAGATCTTAAGTACCCAGTTTGATTTGTTGATTTGAAATGTATTTTAGATTTAGATAGATTGATGACCTTAATTGAATTGAATAGAAGAAATGTACTAACCTTGAAATATTGTAGATCTAAAGAATGCTATTTTTTGAAGCCTGTGTTGAGTTTCTCAAAAATCTGAGATTAGACCTGGAATAGAAATGTAGAGATGAACAAAACCCATAAATCTTTTTCTGTTCTGAGATAGTTTTGATTTGTACCCTCAAGTCAATACCACCATTTGCTAAAATTTCCAATTGCACCCTAGGTCACAATCGACCTAAAAAGTCTTAGACTGAAATTCTATTTTAGCCTCCCAAATTTTTTTCGAAAAGGGTATTCGAATCTCCATCCCGATCTACTGTTCTGAACCTGTACCTGCAAGAAAAATGGTTTGTTTGTTGGGGGGAGGGGTTTTCCTTAGTCAAAAACTAATTTAGGAATTAACCTTGAAATCAATAATTGAAATAAAGAATTCTAGCAAGTAGTAGAAGTAAATCTATTAATGAAGCTATGATATTCAATAAATATACAATTGTATTTTGAATGTAGTCAAGTATGTAAATATGAAACTTTGGACTCAATTAGAAACCATAAACCTCCATGATTGTATGCTTGGAATCCACCTTGAAGAAAGAGTGAATGAGTCTTGAGGATACACAAAAGGATCTTGAAGGAAGATCACTCCACCATGATGGATAGATCTAGGGTTTGAATGATGAATCTTGAATGCTTGAACCAAATCCCTTCAAAGGCTTGAAAGCTTGAATCCTTGATCATCAATGGAGAACTTGAATGCTTGAGATGAAGCCTTGAACACTTTGAGAGCTTGAAAACATGTAGAAAAAATGGATGCTTGAACTTTTTTCTTGATGGTTATTGCCTCACTTCCCTTTTGAGAGAATTAGTGCTTAGAAAAATGCTTAGAGAAAATGAGAGAGAAAAGCTTCCTTTTATATGAAAATAGGGCACAATCTTCTAGAGAGGCTTAAATAGGAGAATTAAATTATAATTAAACCCATTCCCCTAGAAGAGGACCTATATTAAATATAATTTAAGATTTGTCGCTTCAAAGCCCAAAACAGTCGACCCGAAAGCGGGAAATGAATTTTTGATGACCTCCAGCAGCTGACAGGCTTCCAAATTTGAAAGGGGGACCCAGGTCAAGGTCAAGGTTGTCCTTGACCTAGGTCAAGGTTGAGTTCAACCTTGACCCAAGGGGTAAGGACCCCTCGAAAACATGCTAGTTGGGATGGAAGGTGCTCAGAGAGGCCCAATCACGGTCTTAAATAGGCAAAGGAGTGTGAGAGGATGTAGAAATGAAAGGACAATGTGATGGTGGTCAAAAACATCCCCTAAGGAGGGATAAATGTTCTTAACATGGAAGTGCTTCCATTTTAAGATGATACAATAAGGTAAATGGATGAACAAGTGTAATAAATTAGGTAAGAGTTAAAATAAGCATATCATAGATATGAAAATTATGAAGATAAGAATATAATCCCTAAGAACTTTCAAGTAAGAGAAAACATCTTTCTTATGGTTTGCCAACTTAAAAGTTTCATATTGTTTGAAAAGAAATTCAACCTAGCTCTTCACTAGGTGAGAGACTTCAAATTGTTAGAGGAAATAAATCATGTGGCTTATTACTTAGCCTTACTTTGAATATCGAGTCAAATTCATAATCTATTCCATGTTTTTGCTTAAATAGTTTATACTTTATTAAAAATATGTAGTTAATGATAATGGGCCCTTGGTCTATAGGTGAATTTGTTTGGTTCTCAATGATCCCACCAGACATCAAGTCTTGCTACTTGCAAAGGCTCCAGACACCACCATAAGGGATAAGGCTGGGATCGTACCCTAGGCAAATTTTGGCAGAATGGATACCCCTCAGTCCTTGGCTCTTAGCCAAACAGATTATGAATCTCCAACAAAAAGATGTACTTAATTGGAAATTAATGCAGGTGATCAAGTTGAAATAACAAGGATATAACCTTGAAAAAACATTGACAATGAAATGGAAGAGTAGTCACGAAAATCAGAATACTACGAAAGGAAAAATGTTATTTATCCTAAGGCAAAGTTGCTTAGGCTAAGCAGTATTAAGAATGGCTCTCTTGGGAAGACTCATGGTTCTCTTGACCATAATGTATATGAATTTCTGTGATGGTCTCATGGTTCTCTTTGCTACAATACTAAGTTTTTGCATTGCGTAAATCACACTATGAATCCTTATAGGCATTTTAGGAACAATCTCCCTGTGAAACACCTTATGAAAATCAATACGGTGAAATATTTAGACACCTAGGTTAATTTATTTGCCAGAACTAGATACACCATTTTAGCAAGGTTCTGTCACTATTCTACATTGGCTTGATCTCCCATAAACCCTAATACCAACAACCTACATTGTAATTGCTATTCTGTTTGCCATGATCCCCCTAGATTTGCTCCTAGGGCATTACCACATGATATTATTTATAATGTCTAGATAATGGAAGACAGATGGCTTCCTACCCATAAAAAAAATTCCTATAGATTTAAGATTTTCAAAAATGGTAAAACCATGTGAACAAAAAACCCTCAATCCTCGTCTTTTGATTTTCCCATTTTTAACAAATTCAAGTATCTCCAGCTAGAAAATATCAAAGGAAAGGCCAAAATTGCTCCCTATTCTCCCCCTCATAGATGCAATCCTACTGGCTCAATAAAGTTCAAAACTCTGGTTTGGATGGTGGATTCTCCTATTCATAATACACAAAAGATATCTAAGGTAGGACATTATTCTCCACCTCATCGCAAAGTCACGGAGTCTTGTAACCCTATCATTCATGTTTCAGATTTAATCGTAAATGGAAATCTTACCTTTACCAAGGGTATGATGAATCATTGTGTGTCCTTAGGGATTTTTGGTAAGTGGTTTGACTCTTGGATGAAAATTAGTGACATCAAAATATGGTTTAAAGATATCCTCGGGGAATAGGTAAGTATGAATTCTCTTCCCGATAATTATTTTTTTGTGGAATGCATAGATGAATTTATTAGGAATAAATTATTTTCAAGTGATCAAATTTTTATTTAGGGCACGCGATAAAATTTATGAAATGGTCGCCCTATTTTAAATTGAATATGTTTGAGAGTATTTCTGTGCCTAGATGGATTAAAATCCTGGATATGCCTGTAGAACTATTACATAGAAAAATTAAAACACAGATTGGGGAGAGTTTGGGAAGAATGTTAGGTTTAGAGCTGAACCTTCTTAATTAATCCGATGTTAAACTTCTAATGCATTCTAATGGAAAAAAATAAAATCTACGCCAAATCAAATTTAAGACTAATAAGATTACATATCAGTTTACACTAGAATACTTCTACGGAACTATTGATCATAAAATATGCTTACTTCCAACAATGATATCAATTGTATCATAATCAATTTTACTATGGACCTTAAGCAAGTTCTTAATAGGAAGGAAGATTGTATTCCAAAACCACATTTTATCTTTATTGAAGAAGGAGAAATCTGTGATTATCCTATATTTCCACTATGTGAGGAAATCACTCTTGAGGTGGCCTTTATGGATGGTGGCGGTTTTTTTTATCACTAATCTATTACGTCGGGATAGGATATTTAGAAATCATTTGGTTTAGGAGGAGATTGGTTTTGGTAATCCACATAATACGAAAGAGCATATTAGTGTGGAAGAAAATAATACTTTAAAAAACCCAAACGAGTTTACACCAAACAAAAACATAATCCCTAGTGAATCTCTTGAAAGTGTTGGGGTCTTTGTTGATAAATAAATTATTAGCATCAAGAATTGGAATTCTAGTAAAACTATTCAGTACCCAAAGAAAAGACCTAAATTAACTCAACGTAAGAAATGAGGTTAGTCCTATCTTTGTTTTTTGACGCCTTGTAACAATATGGTATCTGAGGATGAGGATCTAATGAACTTTTTTGAAGAGGAAACTAGTGATATAGAGAAAATAATAAACAAAATTGAATGGATAAAGAACATTATGGAAGTAGACAAAAACATAAAATTAGAGGATATTTTTCAATATCAAAATGACAGGAATATGGTACCCACAAAGAAGAACAATCTGGGAAAGATTTCTCATTTAGATAATGTAAAGAATGAAAAAGAATATAATTATAATCAAGAGATAAGTTTAAAACCTATGCCTTTACAAATTATCCCTAAATAGATAGACGCTATACATATGAGGGGCAATCAGGATAACCAGGGAAAAATCAAGAATTTAGATGAAAGTGAAGACATATTTCTTAATGAAGACTTAGATGAGAATGAGATAAAAGAAATTAATGACTTTTTAGGTTTACATCATGATTCTGAGGATATGCTGATTTTCAAAGTAATTGAGTCCATGAGTGACAAAGATTTTAACCTGGAATCCATCTTGGTCCCAAATTCCAAAACCAACAAGGATAGGAAACTAGGCATAGATTTATCATCTGGTGGTAAAACATGTCCAAATTATCCAAAACATTCAAATAAGAGGGGTAGCAAATCTCTTATGGAATTAAGACAAAAAGATGGTGCAGATTTAGGACAAGTTAAAATAACTTCAATCTTGAATGCAGGGAAGGGAAAGTGCCTTCCCAAGATGCCATGAAAATAATTTTGTTGAATGTTAGGGGTCTAAATGCCCCTAACAAACATCGACTTCTTAAGAGGAGTTTATCTTATTTAGAGGCATCCCTTTTTTTAATACAAGAGTCTAAATTAGGGCAGGAAGGTTAAAATAATCTTAGCAAAAATTTAGGAATATGGGAAGTAAAAGGTGTTAGTAATAACTGAGAGGGGGGGGGGGGGGGGGTGTGAATCAGTGGCCTAAAAAATTAATCCTTAAATCAACCCTTTAAAACTTATTACCCCTTTTAAGACTCTAGTTATATTCAGTCCTATAAGATGAATGCCTTGAAATACTTATAACAATTTACTACTTGTCAGAATGCTTTGTAAAACCTTCTTTTGTATGTTTACTAATGAGAAGTCTTTCTATTTACCTAAACACAAGAAATAACTAGTGTATACCGATCAATCCAGAATAGCTTTATGTGAAATGAAAAATAATCAAGTAATGAAACATAAACACATAACACATGGATTTTTAACGTGGAAACCCTGTTAAGGGAAAAACCACTGGGACCGCTAACCCAAATTTTCACTCTTCTGAAGTGAGCTTGGTTAGGAGCCAACCCTGTTAAAGGTTACAAACACACTGTTAGGTGTGACCTTGTTAGAGGATTTAAAAGATAGTTTGTCACTTAGTATCTGTCATCTAATGCTACCATCCTCGATCAAACACTCACTTGGCCTGTCAATAGGTATCAGAAATATCCAATGCTACTTTCTATGATCAAAATTTTTGATACTCCTTGGGATATATCTCAATTGTAAAAGACTTTTAAGTCCTGCTCGGTTAAGAGACTTGATGCTTCAATGGTTAAACTAAAAAACTAAAGTGATCTGTTCACACATACAACTTGAATTATAGATTTTAAGATCTATTGTAAGTACATTACCTCTCTGATCAATATAATCAATTCAATACCTTTTATCCACATTGTTCTGCTCTGTGATGTTGTTTCACTATTCATCGGTGTCTGCAAAATCTAGCTCTTTCCTCAGCTTGATGATTAGATCTGAATGAAGACTTTGTTCTCCTTCAGAATCTCTTCAACATCTTTTTTCTCTTCTCTTCACCCCACAATTTGTAATGAATTGAGTTGTCTCTATATAGACATGATTTCACCATTTCTTGGCTTTCTTGATTCGTGGCGTGATCCACAACTCTCGCCAATTATATTTAAATAAAAACTCTAGTTTTATCTCATAGAGATATTCTTTCCAACTGGAAAAAGAAGATTTAAATCCTTTACTCATCCTCGGCTTTATCTTGTCTATTAAAACAATGATAAGTATCAGTTGAGTCTATTTTTATCTCTTGAAAAGTAAGCATTTTGTCATTTCTGAACTCTTTGTTCTGTCAGTCAACACTTTAGTTAGTCATCGGTGATAACTAACTGTCCCGTCGGTGTGACTTCAGTTGTCTTCAGGATCTCCGTCCATTGGGAAACACTGTGACTTTGCTCATCAAAAATGCTATGCATTTGCTTATCGGGTAACACTATGACTTTGCTCTTTTATTCTGTCTGTCAGTGTGCACTCCATTAGTGTATACAGTCACTTTGTGAATACTTGACTTAAATGCATTACTTATAGCATAGCCTTTGATTCATCAGTTCTTTAAATTATTTGGCAGTATGTCTATGAGCATACATATTATATCAAGTTGAAATCAATGAAAATACAATACATTAACTAATTTAATTCCTTGCATGATCATCAACTTAACATCTTCAAACATTCAATCAGTTATATTTAATCAATCTCTCCCTTTGGCATTGATGGAAACACACTACATTATCATACTATATTATTACTAATACAATATGAAATATAATAGTTGAAGTTCATCATACTACCATTCTTATGTAGTATAACCGATACAAATATCTAGTCCTCGGTAAGTTCATATAACTTAGATTTGATTCTTGTAGCTTTTTCTCTATCTTCAATCCCTTTACTGGATAGATGTAGAATCTTTCTTTTTCTAATGTGATGTATTCTTCTCCTATTTCAAACTCTCTCCCTTTGACTATTCTCTTTTCTTTTGATGTCTCTTGTCATCAATTTTCTCCCTTTGTATGTACTCTCCCTTTCTGGTTACATCTCCCCCTCTGAAAAATGTGATAGATATAATATCTCCCATGATGTATAATCTCTCCCTGAATTGATAATGGATATAATCTCTCCCTTTGACAGCAATGCCAAACAAATACTTTTGACAGTAATGCCAAACAAATCCTTTCTATCCATAATATACTCCTTGAATTTCCAATCCATCGGTAATACAGTAACTCTGGTGCTCGGAGTAGATAAATACCTTGCTATGTATAGATTTATCTTTGAAGTCCATCTCTCTTCTTGCATCAACATGAATGATATTCTGATAATATGTAGGCTGATGCAACCTTCTAGTGATTTTACTAACCAGTAGACAAGGGTCAGACCCCTGGTCTCTTTCTCAAGTATTCAAATGCATCCTTGGGAAGTGGCTTAGTGAAGATATCGGCTAATTATTCCTTAGATTGCACATACTCAAGTATCACCTCCTTTGCTTGAACTTGCTCTCTAAAATAATGATACTTGATGGAAATATACTTTGTTTTAGCATGCATGACTGGATTCTTGGAAATGTTTATTGCACTTGTATTATCACAATAGATAATTACTAGTTCAATAATTTTCATATGCATACCTTCAGTAACTGTTTGATCCATGCAATATTTGAGTAGTTTGTAGCAACAACAACATACTCTATTTCTGCAATAGACTGAGAGATGCATCCTTGCTTCTTGCTAATCCATGTGACAAGTCTGTCACCCATAAAGAATTCTCCTCCAGTTGTTCTCTTTCGGTCATCAATATTTCCAGCCCAATTAGCGTCGGTAAAGACCTTAAGTTCAAATTTTACTTCTCTTCTATACCATAAGCCATATTCCTTGGTATTCTTCAGATATCTTAGGATTCTTTTCACAGCAGTCATATGTGATTCCCTGGGATTAGAAGAAAATGTAGCAATTATTCCTACTACATGTGCAATATCTGGTCTAGTATGTACAACATACATGAGTTTTCCAATCATTGATCTGTATAAAGTCTGATTTACCTCTGATGACTTGTCCTCCTTTGTTAGCTTACATCCAGTTGCCATCGGTGTTGCAACTAGTTTGGAATCTTCCATCTTGAATATTTTCAGTACTTCTTTGATGTATTTGGATTGTGTAATGAAAATACCTTCATCTTGTTGCATGATTTGTTGACCAAGAAAGAACTTGATCTCTCCAAACATAGATATCTCAAACTCTTTTCTCATTTCATTTGCAAATGATTTGCATAGCATATCATTGCCTCCAAATATGATGTCATCAAAAAATATCTCAGCAATCAAAATGTTAGCATCAATATCTTCCTTCAAATAAAGATTACTATTTTCAGTAGGCCTTACGAATCCTATACTTATAAAATAGGAATGAATTATTTCATACCAGGCCCAGGGTGCTTGTTTCAATCCATACAAATCTTTGTGTAGTCTACATATCATGTCGCTCTTGTCTGGATCAACAAACCCTTCTGGTTGTTCAATGTATACCTCTTCTTTAAGTATTCCATTTAGGAATGTAGACTTGACATCCATTTGATATACCTTGAATCCTTTACATGCAGCATAAGAAAGTAATATTCTCATTTCTTCTAGCCTAGAAACGGGTGCAAATGTATCTCCATAGTCAATCCCTTCTTCTTATGCATACCCCTTGCATACTAGTCTTGCTTTATTTCTGGTGACTTCTCCATTTTCATTCAGTTTATTCCTGAATATCCATTTTGTACCGATGACATTATTGTCATCTCTTCTCAGTACAAGTGTCCATGTCTTGTTTTTCTCTATCTTCTCAATCTATTCATTTATAGCACTTATCCATTCATCATTATCAAGTGTAACATTGACAGATTTTGGCTCATAATCACAAAAAAGACATCTTGTATTTAGATACTTACTTCTGGTTCTCATACTAGCCTTTTTATATCCAATGATCTAGTTCTGTGGATGGTTCCTTCTGACATATCTGGCAAGTACAAGTTTAGATCTTTGTCTATCATCTTGATCATCATTGTGTCCTTCATTCTGTTCTCCATCACTTGGTACATCATCTTGAGCAATATCCTGATTGTCGATATTTGCAGCCTGATGCTCGGGTGCAATGATCTATTGCTTGAGAGCTCTACATTGTTGGTCAGGTAGAGTGTCAAGTTCTTCATTGTACACAAACCTATTGTATTCCTCTGGTTGTTTTGTGCTTTCATTTTCATTCTTCTCTGCAAACTCATCTATCTTTACATTTTCACTTTCAACAATTTTGTTAGAGGCTTCATTGAGACATTTATAAGCCTTGCTCTTGGTGGAATACCCTAGAAATATTCCTTCATCACTCTTGGAGTCAATATTTCCATTTCTATCATCTTTAAAGATATAACATTGACTACCAAAAATTTTGAAGTAACTTACATTGGGTGTGTATCTATACCATAGCTCATAAGGTGTCTTCTTGGTGTCTTTCTTCAATTGCACTCTATTTAATATGTAAACAATAGTACTAATAGCTTCCCTCTAGAATATTTGGGTGATTCCTTTCTCTATCATCAGTGTCCTTGCACAATCAACTATGGATCTATTCCTTCTTTCAACAATTCCATTTTACTGTGGTGTTCTCAATGCAGAGACCTATCTTTTGATTCCATGCTCATTACAAAAGTTAGTGAATTCATCTGAAATAATTTCCCCTCCTCTATTTGATCTTAAGAATTTCAAATCTTTACCACTTTGTTTCTCTACCATTTCTTTGTGCCATTTAAACATCTTGAATGCTTCTGATTTATCTTTTAGAAACATGAATGCCATCATTCTAGAGTAATCATAAAAAAAGAGAATAAAATATCTATCTCCATAATAACTCTTTTTTCTCATGGGTCCACATAGGTCAGTACAGACTAATTCTAGAATGGCATCAGATGTATGGGTTTTTCTTTTGAAACTAGACTTTTTCATCTTACCTTTTTGAAAATTCTTACACATGATATTGTCAGACTTGGTCATCATCGGTAAGCCTCTTACATTTCTCTTTTTTCTTATCTTTATCATGTTGTCAAAGTTCACATGACACAATCTTTTGTGCCACAACCATATGTCTTTTGTGCAACAAACTGTCCAATTTCTTTACAATTAAAACACACAAGTGGTAATTTACCTTTGCCTCTCTACATTCTTCTAGCCATAAGTGCTTCAATTTCATCAAGATCTTCTTCTTCACTTTCACTATCACTATCTTTTCTCATAGTGTGTTTATGATTTGATTTACTTATCCTCAAAGAAGATTTGAATGCAGACTCTATGTTTGGTAAGACACTATTATCAAAAATTTTCATCTCAAATGAAATTAGTCTTCCAATCAAACTATCTAGAGTAACATTGCTTTTTTCTCCTGCTCTTATTTCTTATATGGCAGATACTCTAATAGCATAAGTAGGTAGTAAGTTTCTTAGAATTTTACTTACCACTGTATCTTCTTCTAGTACACCTCCAACTCCTCGGATATCATTGAATACCTCTTTGATTCTTGTGTTGTACTGTGTGATGTTTTCACCTTCTTTCATTTTGAGATCATCAAAATTTCCTCTAAGGCTTTCTTCCTTGGCTCTATGAACATTCTTGTCACCACCATGTACCAGCATCAATTTGTCCCACATCTTCTTTGTGGTCTTGTAGGTTTTGACATCTTCAAATTCAGCATTGGAGAGTGAGGAAGAAAGCTCTATCATCATGCAGTTATGATCATGCTTCTCTCTCATTTGTTCAACTGTGGGTGCTCCTGTGGGAAACACATATTTAGTATCTAAGTATTGAGTAACATCATTTCCAATACCTGATAAGTGGTCTTATTCTACTTTTCCATGAAGCAAAATTATCTTTGTTTGACTTGGGCACATCTCATCTATTCATCTTGTGATCTTTAGCTTAGGTCTTGAAACCTTTCTTCTAAGAACACAAGCTCTGATGCCAATTGTTAGTAATAACTGAGAGGGGGGGGGGGGGGGGGGAATC
>MU223557.1:1761336-1772210 GCA_018584345.1 Thuja plicata | reverse complement strand
GGGGATGAATCTGTCGCCTCAAAAATTAATCCTTAAATCAACCCTTTAAAACTTATTACCACTTTTAAGACTCTAGTTATATTCATTCCTACAAGATGAATGCCTTGAAATACTTATAACAATTTACTACTTGTCGAAATGCTTTGTAAAACCTTCTTCTATATGTTTACCAATAAGTAGTCTTTCTATTTACTGAAACATAGTAAATAACTAGTGTATACCGATCAATCCAGAATAGCTTTATGTGAAATGAAAAAAATCAAGTAATGAAACATAAACACATGACACATGGATTTTTAACATGGAAACCCTGTTAAGGGAAAAACCATTGGGACCGGTACCCCAAATTTTCACTCTTCTAAAGTGAGCTCGGTTAAGAGCCAACCCTGTTAAAGGTTACAAACACATTTTTAGGTGTGACCTTGTTAGAGGATTTAAAAGATAGTTTTTCACTTAGTATCTGGCATCTAATGCTACCATCCTTGATCAAACACTCACTTGACCTATCAATAAGTATCGGGAATATCCAATGCTACTTTCTATGATCAAACTTCTTGATACTCCTTGGGATGTATCTCAATTGTAAAAGACTTTTAAGTCCTGCTTGGTTAAGAGACTTGATGCTTCAATGGTTAAACTGAAACACTGAAGTGATCTGTATTGGAGTTGATGAAAAATATCAACCCACAACTCCTAAGAATCACCTGCATGCAAACCTATCACAGAAAGAGAGAAGCAAAAAAGCTATGGAGGCCAAAAATCACAGATTGATGGAAGAGGAAACATATTGTGCAAAATAATGGAGAAAAACTCTTAATGCAATAACATCCTCAATTAATTAATAACCATCGAATTGAATAATTTACAAAGAGGGAATCCTTATAAAAGGATACCGGAACCTTAAAAGGGAAACCCTAAAGGGGAAATATCTAGGTTGCATAATAATAATTAATAAAAGAATTAATTATTAAATGCCTAAAGTTTAGCTTAAGTAAAAGAGAGATAATAAGTGACTTAATAATTAAATAAATATGATTTAATTAATAAGTTGAATCACTTTGTTACTCTAACACCCCTCTTAAGATAAACTTAGGGAGAAGGTAAAACCTAGAAACAACTACTGAAAGTAGGAAAAATGGGTCCCGACAACAAGGCCTGATGAGGTACCCAAGTACAAAAATCTCTGTAAAGAGGAGAACAAGAGAAAACCAGATGGGAAAAACCCTACTCAAAAAAGAGATGAATCCTAGTGAAGGACAGAAGAAGCCTCCAAACTAGAGAAAGTCCCAGAAAATAGGAACAAAGAAAGAACATGTAGAAAACTTCTGAAGCATGAAGCTGCAAACACTGTTGAAAAATAACTGCTGGAACCTCCACTGTAATAGAACATGATCAGGTAGAGAAGACTTTAAACAAAGCCTAAAGGGATGATCAATCAAAGATGGAAGAATGCCTCCAAAATAGGAATGAAAGAAGAGTGTCCATATGGTAAATGATCCATCTCACTGAAATGCATAGGTACCATCCACTGCATCTGCCTAGTACATAGGAACAAATACTGAATACATAGATCACTCCATCAAATCAAGGAAGCATTAGAACCAGCAGGAGATACCCCCCATAATGCTGAACATAGAGAGGTCTGATAGGAACACTGAAATACAATTCCAAAAACAATTGCAAGAAGAAGAATCAGGAACACCAATAGTGCAGAAAAAGGTACAAGCACAAGATAAAGGGCAGTGTCAAAGTAGAAGAAATGATCTTCTAGACACACATCATGAGGCTAATGTCATGGAAGGGACACTCACTTGAAAAAGGTGGATGAGCACAAAAGGAGAAACATCATAACCCCCCCATGACACTTTATAACTGAGTGCAAGTACAAACAAGCACAAGGTGTAGAAGATCCCAGATATGCAACTACAGGCACTTTTTTCAGTGCGTTTACAAAAGAAAGCTATAGAAAAAAGGTGTATACAATGTTCAGAGAAGCAAATGATCCCAGGTGCTGAAACATCCAATATATCTACCAAAATACCATAAAGAAAAAACTGAATACATAGATACATGGACCAAAATCTGGGTGTGAGACCCATAGAATAAGAAAGAGATTAGAAGCATCTTTCTGACCCCATGTGGAAGTTGAAAAAAAGAGTTCGGATGAGCAAGATATGGCTCCTAGAGTGCAAAATAGAACCCTAACTTTGACAGACAAAAAAATTGCAAGATAGAAAAATCAAAAAATCTATCCTCCAAAAAGACGTCTGTCTTGGAAAGAGCTTTCCGGCGATATAAGGAAGTTGAAAATCGGCCTCCGTTTTCTCCAGATATGAGCAAAAAACCACCAGGAGGTCAAAACAGAAGTGAACCTCATGAACCCTTAGCCAAAAATGGCGAAGCCCTACTACACTGGCGATTCCTCCAAAAAAAATACTGCCTCCAGATTTCCCACCAAAATGGCAGAAAAAAAATATAATTTTTTTTTAATGAAAAAAAACAATAAAAAAACATTATGCTTTTTTTTAAAAAAAAAACATAAAAAAACACATGCCTTTTTTTATATAAAAAAATCACAAAAAAAAGATTTTTTTTTTAATTTTTAAAAAATATTAAAAAATCTTGGGGCCTGTGGTTGCTGACATCAGCGGCATGGAAACCGAGGTGGATTTTTGCCTCAAAAAATGTGCCAAGTTCATGCAAGCAAAAAAGAGGGTCCAAATTTCAACTATCCAAATAAGATGTGCCTTATATGAAAATAGGGGTTTTGGGGGTATTACGGACACAACCCAGATGTCAGTTTTTGCTCAAAATTATCCAAACAAAAGATCCTCCCTAAAACCACTAAAATCTGAGATAAAAACCTCTCAAAAACACAGATTAAAAAACAAGGCCAAATCTCTCATGAAGAGAACAAGGGCATGAAGATCTGGAGCTCTGATACCATATTGGAATTGATGAAAACTATAAAACCCACAGCTCCCAAGAATCACCTACATGCAAACCTGTCACAGAAAGAGAGAAGCAAAAAAGCTATGGAGGCCAAAAATCACAGATTGATGGAAGAGGAAACATATTGTGCAAAACAATGGAGAAAAACTCTTAATGCAATAACATCCTTAATTAATTAATAACCATCGAATTGAATAATTTACAAAGAGGGAATCCTTATAAAAGGATACCGGAACCCTAAAAGGGAAACCCTAAAGGGGAAATATCTACGTTGCATAATAATAATCAATAAAAGAATTAATTATTAAATGCCTAAAGTTTAGCTTAAGTAAAAGAGAGATAATAAGTGACTTAATAATTAAATCAATATGATTTAGTTAATAAGTTGAATCACTTTATTAATCTAACAATCTGTTCACACATACAACTTGAATTGCATATTTTCAGATCTATTATAAGTATATTACCTCTTTGATCAATATAATCAATTCAATACCGTTTCTCCACATTGTTTTTCTCTATGATGCTATTTCACTGTTCGTCGGTGTCTATAGAATCTAGCTCTTTCCTCAGCTTCTTGATGAGGTCTAAATGAAGACTTTGTTCTCCTTCAGAATCTCTTCAACATCTTTTTTCTCTTCTCTTCACCCCACAATTCGTAATGAATTGGGTTGTCTCTATATAGACATTATTTCACCATTTCTTGGCTTTCTTGATTCTTGGCACGATCCATAATTCTCGCCAAATAGATTTAAAGCAAAACTCCAGTTTTATCTCATAGAGATCTTCTTGCCAACTGGACAAAGAAGATTTAAATCCTTTACTTATCCTTGGCTTTATCTTGTCGATTATAACAATGATAAATATCAGTTGAGTCTATTTTTAGCTCTTGACAGCTAAGCATTTTGTCATTTCTGAACTCTTTATTCTGTCAGTCAACACTTCAGTTAGTCATCGATGATAACTGACTGTTCTGTCGGTGCGAATTCAGTTGTCTTTGGGATCTCTGTCCATCGGGAAACACTATGACTTTTCTCGTCTGTAATGCTATGCATTTTCTCTTCGGGTAACATTGTGACTTTTCTCTTTTATTCTGTCCATCAGTGTGCACTTAGTTAGTGTATACAGTCACTTTGTGAATACTTGACTTATATGCATTACTGATAGAATAGCCTTTGATTCATTAGTTCTTTGAAGTCTTTGGCAGTATGTCTATGACCATACAAATTATATCAAGTTGACATCAATGACAATACAATACATTAATTGATTTAATGCCTTGCATGATCATCAACTTAACATCTTCAAACATTCAATCAGTTATAGTTCATCAAAAGGTGTAAATTTGGAAGGATCATCAGGGGGATTATCCTTTATCTGGAATCCAAGGTTTATCTCTCCTAATTTCTTAGCTTCCAATTCTCATTGGATGGCTGCTAAGATCAAAAACTTTAGGAGTAGCATAGAATTTATTATTATTGATATATATGGTCCTAAATTCGTACATGAAAAAATAATAATATGGAAGGAAATTGAATCCTTCATCAAAAGCTATCCAGATATGAATATTTTTTAGGTGGAGATTTCAATTCTACCTTAGACATTAGAGAAAAATTAGGTGGATCAAAGAGTATTACTCAAACAATGATAGAATTTAAAGAATGGATACAATTGATTAATGGGATGGATATCCCCTTGGATAATGGCACATTCACTTGTCGAACAAAAGAATTAATTCTGAATTGATCACTGAGAAATTAGATAGGATTTTTTTAATATTGGGGATCAAACCAAATTAAGCATATGCCTTAAATCCAATATTGTAGCTCATTCAGGATCAAATCATTACCCAGTTAGCTTAACCTTAGAGGAAGACCTAGCACCCAAAAAGAATCCCTTTAAATTTGAAATAACGTGGCTTAAAGATGAGGAATGTATGATTAAGATAGAAGACTGGTGGAAAGAAAAAAGCTTTAAGGGATCTAAGACCTTCATTCTAAATGCAAAAATTAAACACTTAAAAAAAAGATTAATCAAATGAAACAAAAATCAATTTGGGAATATATTTGATAACAGGGAAACAATAGAGAAAAATATAGAAGAATTAAACAAGGTTATGTTCAGAGATGGGATGAATATAGAAAATTATAATGAAGATAAAAAAATGTTAAGTAGCTATAGATGAATCATATTGGAAATAAAGATCTAGAGAAGTATGGCTAATTGAAGGAGACACAAATACCAAATTTTTTCATAATAGTTCAAATGCCAAATAAAATTTTAACAAGATAACAAGTATCAAGAAAGAAGAGGGAACTGTACTTGAGAATCCAGAGAGCATAGTAGGAGAAGAAGTCAATTACTTTAAGGACATTTTAAATAATATGGAAGGATTGAATAGATTGGCCCAAAATGAGATTTTAAAGAACATCCCTAGTATTATAAAAAGGATCACAATAAAATATTAAATGCTAAATTTACTAAAGATGAAGTTGAGTTGGCCTTAAAACATCTTCATCCTGACAAATCCTCTAGGCCTGATGGTTTTCCTACTTTCTTCTATCATAAATGTTGGAGTTTTATTGGGGATGAGGTAGTTGTGGCACTAGAAGGTATGAGAAACCCAGGTAGGATTATTCAAGAAATAAATAACACTTTTTTAGCATTAATTCCAAAAAAAGTGAATTCGGCTAGTTTTGATGATTACAAACCCATATCTTTATGGAACACACTATACTAAACTCTTAACTAAAACCATGGATAACAGGTTAAATTTTTTTTACCTTTGCTAATATCTGAGGAACAATCTATTTTTATTCTGGGAAGATCCATATTAGATGGGGTAATCATAGCCCAAGAGTCATTCATACTATCCAACATAATCATTCCTCTAGCATGCTTATAAAGCTTGATATTAAAAAGGCATATGATAAAGTTAACTGGAGATTTCTATGTAATTGTTGAGAATCCTTTGGTTGTTTTTCTATACAATGGATCAATCTGATTTTTGAATTCATTTCAGGGCCAAAGATGTCAGGCATGGTCAACGGTAACCCAAGTGGTTTTTTTAATACTACACAGGGTATACCACAAGGTGATCCACTATCACCCTTTCTTTTTGTTATTATAGAAGAGGCCCTAGGAAGAACTCTAACTAAAGAAAATAATGATAATTTAGTACATGGAATCAAGGTAACTGAGGAAATGGAGGCATGTACACATCAATAATTTGTTGATGATAACCTCCTCTTTGGTAGGGATAATGTAATGTAAACTATAGCAATTAGAAATATCTAAATTTGTATTCTACAACATCTAGACAACAAATAAATATAAAGATATCAAAGATCTACTTTCTTAACACACCTAGTTGTAACCAACAGAGTATATATAGGATTCTAGAATACAACATAGGGGAATTCCCATACAAATATCTGGGGCTCCCCTTGGATAAGGAGAACAAATCAACAAATTTATGGAATAATGTGATAAAGAGTATTGATAAAAAGGCCGAGTCATGGAAAGGAAAATGGTTAACGAGCGCAGGTAAAAAAACTATGATTGAATATGTTCTTTCTTATATCCCTATTTATCAGATGATGTGTCTTAGTATGCCCAGAGGTATAGAGAAGTAAATCAATAAAAAATTGAAGAACATTTTTTGTCAAGGATCAAATGACAAGAAGAGATTAACACTAATTGCATGAGAAAAGATATGTAAACCACCGGAGGAAGGGGGTTTACATATAAAGAATATCAAATAACAAAAGACAAATTTAGGAGCCAAACTAGTTTGGAAGATGTATAGAGATCCAGAGGCCAAGTGGGTCAAAATTCTTAGATATAAATACTTAAATGGTAGGGACCCTTTAAGCATCTTTAGACATAACTCTCCCCAGAAAGGATCACAGATTTGGAATTTCATTATGGAATGTTAGAACGTTATTCTAGATAATATAACTTGGGATATTGGTAATGGAAGTAAGGCTCTATTCTGGGAAGATTCCTGGAATGCAGGCCCACCTCTTTGTACCATTCTCAATAATGATCTAGCCATAAACTGTATGAAGCATGAAAGAGGTATATATGTTAAGGATTATATAGAGGTAGATGATAATAATCTAGAGTTGGGATGGAAATGGAAATCCTTTAATAATCTTGGAACTTCAGAAGTTTTTAGGAGAGAAGTAGAACAAATCTTAAATAATAGGTAATTAAATCCATCTAAGGATCTAGATAGAATTATTTGGGCCAACTCCAAAAGTGGAGAATATAATACTAGATGTGGGTATAATTACTTGTATAAATCAGTACATATTCAGACTACACTACCTATAGACTTGTGTTGGAATAAGAAATGTTTGCCCGAGGCTGGTATGTTCACATGGGCTGCATTTCAACATAGGATTCTGACGGCGGAATGTTTCCAAAAATAGGATATAATGGACCATCAAGGTGTGTTTTCTGTGAGAAAGAGAGTGAATCTATAGATAATATTTTTACTAATTGTGATTACTCCTACAAGTGCTGGTTATGGTTGGCCAACAAGTTGAGGTGGAAAACTGCATTTCCCAATAAACTGGTGGATATCCTAAGTTCCTAGCCAAGAAAGATGGACTCTGGATTGTATGGGAAAATATGGAATATTGCGCCTTCCATAATAAGATGGGAATTATGGAAGGAGAGGAACATAAGGATATTCAAAGATAAAAATTAGATCTAGATCAATTGTTAAATAAAATCGAAGCTAGTATAGTAGTAGTGAACAATCACAACATGACAGGAAGGAAAGATATGGTTTTCTCCGATAATGATCAGACAATTAGGAAATTATGGTATGGGTTAAAAAATCCTCCATTTATTGGGCAACATGATGTTGAAAAAGGAGCTCTGAGGCATACTTGTGTATGGAAACCTCCAACGAAAGGTTGGGTCAAATTAAAATTTGATGGGGCGTCTAAAGGAAATCCAGGTAGAGCTAGAACGGGATGCTGCATACATGATGAGTCTAGGAAATTGATTTCATCCAAATCATCCTTCATAGGTGTTGCAACCAATAATGACGCTGAAGGTAATGAATTGATAGAAGGGTTACTATTATGCAAAATATTAAACCTAGATAATATAGAAATAGAAGGGGACACATCTCTAATTATAAATGCCATTAGAATGAGGAGTACACAAAACTAGAAACTTAATGGGTTAATCAATAGATGTATGAACTTATTAGCATTATTACAACAATATACTACTAATCATATCTACAGGGAATGGAACCAATATGTTGACCTTCTTGCCAATAAAGGAGTGGAAGGGAAGAATGAAGAGGTAATAGTAGGAACAAATTAAGGATTATGGAAAATGATATCAAGATAACATAGAATAGATTCATAATTGAAAACTGAAGGTCAAATGGAGGGAAGCTTCCTTAACTAATGTGCCCAAAAAAATTTGAGGCAATCTTAAAAAGATTCATATAGAGGCAATAAAGGAACTAGCACATTTTGTCTTTACTTGAATATTAGTTGGCAATGAAAAATAAAGTATAAAATAAAATAAATCAACTATTAATATGAAGTTATTGCATAGCAGAAGTGACAGAATGTAGGAGATCAAACGGTTCATTTCTTTCTTTATCAAAAACCCAGACTTATCTCTAGCAGGAGCTATATAAGGAAGCCAAGTATTGAAACAAGGTAAGGTTATCTTATAAGAAGGATGATGACTACTAAAATAAAATTGAGATGCACTAAATCTCAGATAGCCTTTGATGGTAAGATTAATATTAAGAGGATTAAAAGGATGATGCCAGATACTTACGACATAACTATAAGGGATGTGTACATTATTCTAGGGAGTGAATTTATTAAGAATGATAATAGTCACAGGGTAAACTCGGACATTCCAACAATGTTTATTGCTTCAACTCTACATGTTGACCCTGATATTCAGGACATTGGTAGATTATGTAGGAGAATATTTAAAAGGAAATACCTTGTTGATCTTAATAAGGTGATAGAAAGTATAAAAGATGATTTAACAATCTCTAAACCTAGGGATTATCAGAATTACTGAGGAATTGATAGGAATCTTTCATCATCTCCTATCTTGGTGGTTGAGGACATAAATAGATACATTGCAGAACTGCCAGCTATAAGAAGGAATTTATGTTTTCTGTTCATCTTTATGTATATCAGGATTACAAGAGAGTCAAATTGGTTTGATAAATTTGTAATAGAGGATTAAGTGGGATTGACTATTCAATGTGATGAAATGTATGAAGAGAATGAATAAAAATATATGCGTATATCTTCTTGCTTCACTAAAACTCCATAAGTTAAATAGAAATACATTTTTTATGAGAAAATAAACAAAAAGATATGAGAAAATGAATATATAAGATATATTGATATGTTAATGTGTGGAATCTACCCATATCTTTATATATTGATATATCCTCAAATATGCAAAATATACAATGTTTTTCTGTTTCTCCTTAATAATGACAATATTTATAAACTAAACAAACTTTAAAGAGTAGGGGTTTATTAAAATAAATGAAGTGAGAAATAGAAGAATGATAATTAATAAAAATCAATCATGATTAACAAATGAATAAATTTAAGAATAAGCAATCATGAAACTCTTGGAAAATTGGGTATACACTTTTAAAGCACATCGGTATTAAATCCTAGAGAAATAATATGGAAGAAAATTATTAAATGTTAGGCAACAAATTCCCACCATCGCTTTAATAATTAAAAGGTTGCAATTAATATTATAGCTAGCACAAATGGTAATTATTACACAATCAATAAAGATAACGGGGTTATCAAGGTATGGAAAATAAAGCATGGTAAATTCCTTTTTTGAAATCACAGTTTGTCTCTATAAATGTAATCAGGGAGGTTTACCATTTGTATCATAATTAACTAGGAGCTTGCTGGTAAGCTGTATAGTCTTGAGGTAATTCTTATGTTTTCCTTTGATAGATATAAACTAATGTAGGAATTTGTAATACGAAAATGTATACTAACATTCAAACTTTCCATGTCAAACAAACCAGAGCTATGGCCTTTCTGGGAAAGATTTCACCAGAATGGTGGAATCTAATCTTAGAGCCCATGGATGATATGGCCAGAAGGGCTATCGAAAGGGCGGTAGGTGATGCAAATTTTGATTATAACTTTACTTTACGAACCAATGGAGAAATAGTAGGGGTTTTTATATCGTGCTTACTAAGAGCCAAGTATCATAAGGCAAAAACCATAAATTTGTGTAAAAACATCTTCATAGACAAAATTCTAGGTGGCTTGGAGGCGGTGGTTAGTAGTATTAACTTTAGGCAGATGGTTCCATATCCTGAGGATTATATGAAGGAGGCCACAGAGAGTCTGGAACATGATTCTAAGGTACCATGGAGGCCATGCTTAATGTTCAAGGATCCAGAAGCCTTTGACAATCACTGGGAAGAGATAAAGAGAAATCCCCACTTCTTAATAGTGTGGAAGCATGTCAGGACAACATCATACACTATTTGGAATCTCCATTATTTTGAAGCAGAGGGCTTTGAGGTTCCACCATCGGCCAACCAAATTAATATGGAGCAAATGCAGAATGACCCACCTATCTTCATAAAAAAGGGATGGTTAAGAAGGAGCCCTGGCACAAAAGATGGAAGAAACCAAGAGGTGGAAGTGGATGATGAAATTCTGATTCTTAAAAAAGTTAAGGTGGATAATGAAATGGTATAATCTGCAAATATGGGTTTTATAGTGGGATGTTTAGTAAGGGATATCAGATTGGTACTATTTTTCAATTAAGATTCTTTCAAGTTATAATACCTTAGATGTGTATAGACATACACTGGACTCATAACCTAAATAGTTTGTTTATTAAATATGAACATATGTTAATGCTAC
>MU223557.1:1747765-1759917 GCA_018584345.1 Thuja plicata | reverse complement strand
ATATATATAGTAATATCTAAAATGTGATGGCATTGTGTATATAAGAGATATTACATTTAAATATATTATGGGGGTAAATAAGATGCTCTCATTCTATCCTTAGATGTGCAAATGAAAGATCCAAGTTGATAAATCCAAGAGGAAGGATCAATGCATAAATGAATCAATCATTTGGAAACAAGAATAAGGAAGGAAGATCTTAATTACCCGGTTTTGATTTGCTAATTTGAATGTGAAATGGATTTAGATAGATTGATAACCTTAATTGAATTGAATAGGAAAAAAGTATTAACCATGAAATATTGTAGATCTAAAGAATGCTATTTTTTGAAGCCTGTGTTGAGTTTATGAAAAATATGAGACCAGAGCTGGAATAGAAACGCAGAGACGAAAAAAACCCATAAATATTTTTCTATTTTGAGATAGTTCTGATTTGTACCCTCAAGTCAATGCCACCATTTGCTAGAATTTCTGATTGCACCCTAGGTCAAAATAGACCTAAAAATTCTCAGACTAAAATTCTATTTTTGGATCTTGGAAGTTTGCCGAAAAGGGTATCCGAATCTCCGTCCCAATTTTCTGTTCCAAACCTGTACCTACAAGAAAAAGGGGTTTGCCTTGGTCAAACCCTGGTTTTGGAATTAACCTCAAATATATAATTGAAATTGCAGAAATAAATAAAGTAAATGAAATAATTCACCTTGCTCATGTAAAAGCGCTTGTGGAGGATTCAAATCCTTGAATCCACAAGTATGGATGCACCAAATGAATGTAGAATGTTGGATATTGGATGTCTTCAATCAATTGCTTGTAGATCTTCAACAAAAATCTTGAATGTGTTCTTGGATTGGAAGAGGATTTGAGGAATGTAGATGGAGAAATCTTCAACAAGAGGGCTCAATGGAGTTTGAATCCTTCAATGGCCACCAATGGATCCCCTTGATGAAAATGGATCCTTGAGAAGTTCTTGAGAATGGATGAATGCTTCAATGTATACTAGGCTTTCTTAAAATCTCACTTCTTCACCTTTGGAATTCACTCTTCAAGTCTTTGAAAGTTCTTGCAATTTTTCTTGATGATCATAGTTCATGGTTAGCTTATCTTAGAGAAAATGAGAGGAGAAAGCTTCCTTTTATATGAAATTAGGGAAAATATTCTAGGGAGGCCGACATAGGAGATTTAAATTCTAATTTTACCCATGCACCTAGAAGAGGACATGTGTTAAATATAATTAAGGATTTGTTGTCCCGAAGTCTGAAACAACCGACCTGAAAGCTGGAATTAACTTTTTCCAAAGACCGACATCCAGAAACCCTGAGATTTTGAAATTTAACCCCCGGGCCTGGAAAAGGTTGATTTTGACCTAGGTCAAGGTTGAGATTGACCTTGACCTAGGTCAAGGTTGAGGTCAACCTTAACCCTAAGGCCAAAGTTCTAGTTTCTCAGTCTGGGGTTCCAGAAATAGGTTGGAAAAAGTGGAAATGGGGCAGAACAGGGGGATAAAGCCAGATCAAAGCTAGGAACCAATCCAAGGTGCTTGACATGAGCCCAAACCACTTACTCGGAAGGATAAACTAGTCTATCATGGAAGTGTTTCCATTTTTTGACTATACATTTAGTCCCCACTTTAGCAAGAGTATGGACTCAATACAAACTCTTGGTAAAGGAGATCATAAAGAATGGATAATCTTATTGGAATCATAAGGGACAAAGAAATCTTGAAGCCCCCAAGGGACTTATGTATTTATCAATCCTAAGATCATGATAAGAATGACATCAACAGTTAAGGAGAGAGAGAGGGTATGGTTACCTCGCTCAAGGAGAACTTATGTCCCATTGTGAACCATACAAGGAAAAAAGTGATACTAGAAAGATGGAATTGAACCGCCTAGTGAATGTGTCTACTCACTAGTCAACCCATCAAGGAGATCCATTCTTAAGGACACCTTTCAAGATTAAGGGATCCAAACATTAATGTATATTGAAACTAGAGGGATCAAGAGATCCATGTAAATTTAAACTGGAGGGATCAAGAGATCCTAAAAAGTAAAATGTCCATGCTTTAAGGATTAGTCTTTGATCCATAAAGGGAAAAAGTTTCAAGTTTTGAAAATATTTTGAATGTTTGTGTGTGAAAAAAGTGAGTAGAGCGTATGCCCCCATGTTAAAGTCATTGCTAACACTTTAACAGAAGCAATGGCTTTGACAAAAACATAAAAAACTCTACTAATTATATTTCCACTATGAGATGTCCCCAAATGAAGATAAATCAAGGGAAATATCACATAAACATACAAAGAACATAGAAGGGATCTACCTATTGTGGGGTCAGTATGATCATAAGATAACATGTACATATAGATATGATATTATTGAAAATGAATTGACATCATTCCCCAAATAAAGTAGAAGTACAATCACAACGGAGGAAATAAAAATCAAGAGTTACAAAGAAAAGTATTTTTGAACCACAACATGGAGACCAAAAAGAATCAGTGCTACCATGTCGCAGATCCAAGCAGACTATACAAGGAAAAAATTTATGAACAATAGCACAAGTACAATGTAACATGAAAACAACAAATAGAAGAATAGAGATATATATAGAGGAATTATACAATAGGTTTTATTCCTTTATCACCTTGCACCAACAAAGTAACAAGGGTCATATAAAAGAGTCTAACAAACATTTAGCAAACACATCATTGGAGAAGCACAATACAACATGCAAAAACAAAAATGGCTACCATGAAGGATAAGCCAATCAGGCATATCACCTACTCTCCCCATCTCAATTTATATCATTTAGGGAAGGTGGGAAACTCGCAAGAGGGACTATATCCAATACAGTAGGAATAATAGCCAGTTCCAAACAAGGATCCTCTTGAGAATCTCGTAGCTCGATACTAGGTGTAATTTTCAATTGACTTGAAAGCATATGAGGTAAATTAGTGTCAAGATCAATGGTCTCATATTCATAACTAAGATCATAAGGATCATCTAAAGTATCCTCCTCATAAAGATTAATTAAAATAGGATCTAAGATGCGAATATGATCATCATACTCATTCATCTTAACATCATTGTGAATATTAACTTCTTCCAACACATTCGGCATGGGTTGATCGAAAGAAGATAAAGAATTTAGAATAAGAGAAGCACGGTCCCTAGCATTAGCTCTATGCTTCTTACGACGTTCGTTAGCAGATTTATTACATTTTTCTTTGTTTGACACATGTGAAGAACTAGGAGGAATAACCACTAATTCCTTCAACGGTTCTTTAGGAGGAATGATAGGATTCACAGTAGGATGAGAAGCAACACTAGGAGGTTGAGTGATAAAATTAGTAGTAATGGATAAAGGAGGTATAAAAGGAGTGGGCAAAAGACCATAGTTAAGATCTATCCGAGGCATGCTTAACTCGACAATCTTGCGATATTTATAGGCTTGATATGAATGAAAAAGGTTTTCAGGGCAAGGAGGACATGAATTAGGTAATGAGGGCCAAAATAAATCAAGAGTAGCACAATCTCTAGGCCTATAAGATTGATATAAACAATGATTTATAGTTTTCACTTCTCCATTATGAATGAACTTAATAAATTTATGAATAGGAGAAGAAATAGCATGCATAGCAGTTATCCAAGGAAAAACAAGTTTAACTTGAAATTGATTAGATGTAGGAATGATGATGAAGGTAGTATCTACAACCTTGACACAGAGTTCAATGGGAAAGTTAATAGAAACAAGTGCAGGATAGAGAAAACCATTACAAGTTTGGATCAATGCATCCAATGGATCATAACAATCACATTGTAGGCCTTTCATAAAAAGATTTTACTCATTAATAACATTGATTAAAGATGTGGGATCAACAAGAAAACCAAGCGTAGGTATCTTAGCAATCCTAGCATAAATATAAAGGTGACCATCGGGAGCCTTAATAGTCTCAGAGTCATTAAAGGTAATTGAAAGTTCCCGAGGTCACTTATCCTTAGTTTGTTTCTGACGTTTAGGTAGAACTGGAAGTTGAGGTGGAGGAAAAGGATCTTGAACAATAGGTTGATATACACCAACACTCTCCACATGATTAACAATGTGATTAAGATCATCCATCTTTGAATCGTAAACAATATCCATAGAAGATGGTTGAGCGATGGTATTAGTATCATGTGTAGGTAGAGGATTCATGTAGATTTGAAGGTTTTGATAAAGAGGAGAGACTGAGTTGTTCCCATTACCATCAAAATTATCAACAGATAAAGCATTGGAATTGATTAGTTCCTTAACCTTATGCTTTAGAGAATAACATTTTTCAGTATCATGGCCATTCTGGCGATGGTATTGGCAAAAAGCTTTAGAATCAAAGTATTTTGAAGCTATAGTAGTAGGAAGGAGAGGTTGAATAGGAGGAAATGTAATCATATTAGCACTTAACAACCTAATAATAATAGAATATAAATATTCAGAGAGAGGAGTAAACGTATCATTCATACGGAAAGTAGTAGATGCGGAAGTGGCATTGTGAGATGCAACAACAACTTGATTAGCAACCATATTCATCTGTTTATTAATCTTGATGTAGTTGTTAGGTTTTTGAAATCTATTAGGATTAGGAGCATTATCACTCTTATCAACTGGAATAGGAGCCATTGGAGTGTTGCTCTCAAATTGACTCACTTGTAATTGATAATGATGAAGTGCTGCACAAAGTTGTTGAAAAGAGGCAAATTCAGTAAGCAGAATCTTATCTCTAATATACTTTTGTAAATTTGAAATAAACATGTGTTGAATATCAATATCAGGAATAGGATAAGAAATATGAGCATACAAATGTGTAAATCTACCTATGAAATCAGTCAATGTTTCCTTAATGTTTTGTTTACAATGCATTAAATCAGTTAAGGAAACTTCCAGACCAATGTTATTTTGAAATTGTTGAATGAAGGTATTAGCAAGTTTAGGAAAAGAATCAATAGAATAAGGAGGTAAGAAACAATACCATTGCAAAGCCTTATCATGAAAGGTTCTAGCAAATAGTTTAGCTAAAATCCTATGGTCATGAACAAAATCACTACAAAGGATTTGAAATGTTTTAACATGAGTAATAGGATTGCCTTTACCATTGTAATTCTCTAGACGAGGCATATCAACTTGTTGAGGAACAATAGCATGGATAATCTCTAAAGATAAGAGACTACCCATGTCACATGTAGGAATGCTAAAATTGGATTGAGTTAAGGATGCAAGTTGTTGTTGTAAAGATGACACAGTCTGAGCCAAACTAATAATTATGGAATCATTAGAAGAAACAGGTGGCATAGGAATGTTACGAACACTAGGAAATGTGTAGGAAGCAGCAGGAATAGAAGATACAACTGGTGGAACATTTGGGACCACAATTGTAAGGGGATTAGTATAGGTAAAAGGTACACTATGGTATGAAGGTTGTGAGGTAGGTAAAGATACTGGTGGAACACTCATAGGAATAGATGAAATTGGGAGAGATGTAGTCATCAAAGTAGGAGTGTAAGTAGGAATGCTAGGTAAAGGAATAGAAGAAGGTCCTTGACTAATGATAGGAGGAGTATATGCTAGATGCTGAGCCTCTTGAGCTAAAGGTTTAACATTTGAATGCACAAGATGAGTGATACCATGCAAGAAATTAACACCTTCATCACTATCACGAAGGAATATCTTAAGAGCCTCTATAACTTGGATGGAATCTTGATTATGGTTTTCTTGAATAAGACAATTTACCATTTTATCAAGTTCGGTTGAAAGTTTTTGCACTTGTTCAGGAGGAAATCTTAAAGCATCCTCCTCATCGTGAGATGAGTGAGAAGAGTTATTATCTATAGAAGGATTGGAATCATGAGTATTTAAGTTATCATCCGGGATCCTATAGAAAGGAGAGGAATATTTAGGATCAAAGGAACCCATGAGTCTACGGCTTCTTCTAACCAGGATACTATAAGTAGGACTAGAAGTGGTAAAGCTCATACACTAATGTAATGAAAATGAACTAATTTTAAAAACAAAGAGTTTGATTTTAATTTTTGAAAGGAAATGCAAGAACATAAAAGAAAGGTAATCTAATATGCATGCAAGATGATGTAAATCTAACACCAAAAAGAAAGTGTTGTCTATCGCGGGTTCACCAAAATGTAATATCTAAAATGTGATGGTGTTGTGTATATAAGAGATATTACATTTAAATATATTATGGAGATAAATAAGATGCTCTCCTTCTATCCTTAGATGTGGAAATGAATGATCCAAGTTGATTAATCCAAGAGGAAGGATCAATGCATAAATGAATCAATCATTTGGAAACAAGAATAAGGAAGGAAGATCTTATTTAACCAGTTTTGATTTGTTAATTTTAATGTGAAATGGATTTAGATAGATTGATAAACTTAATTGAATTGAATAGGAGAAATGTACTAACCTTGAAATATTACAGATCTAAAGAATGCTATTTTCTGAAGCTTGTGTTGAGTTTCTAGAAAATCTGAGACCAGATCTGGAGTAGAAATGTAGAGACAGACAAAACCCATAAATCTTTTAATGTTATAAGATAGTTCCTATTTGTACCCTCAAGTCAATGTCACCATTTGCCAAAATTTTTGATTGCACCCTAGGTCAAAATCAACCTAAAAAGTCTCAGACTGAAATTCTATTTTTGGATCCCAGAAATTTGCTGAAAAGGGTATCTGAATCTCCATCCCGATCTGCTGTTCCAAACCTATACCTGCAAGAAAAAGGGGTTTGTTAGTTGGGGGAGGGGTTTGCCTTGGTCAATCCCTGGTTTTGGAATTAACCTCAAATATATAATTGAAATTGCAAAAATAAACAAAGTAAATGAAATAATTCACCTTGCTCATGTAAAAGCCCTTGTGGAGGATTCGAATCCTTGAATCCAAAAGTATGGATGGACCAAATGAAAGTAGAATGTAGAATGTTGGATATTGGATGTCTTTAATCAATTGATTTTAGATCTTCAACACCAATCTTGAATGGGTTCTTGAATTGGAAGAGGCTTGGAGGAATGTAGATGGAGAAATATTCAACAAGAGGGCTCCATGGAGCTTGAATCCTTCAATGGCCACCAATGGATCTCTTTGATGAAAATGGATGCTTGAGAAGTGCTTGAGAATGGATGAATGCTTCAATGGCTACTTGGATTTCTTCAAATCTCACTTCTTCACCTTTGGAATTCAATCTTAAAGTCTCTGAAAGTTTTTGCAATTATGCTTGATGATCATAGTTCATGGTTATCTTATCTTAGAGAAAATGAGAGGAGAAAGCTTCCTTTTATATGAAATTAGGGCACAATCTTCTAGGGAGTCTGAAATATGAGAATTAAATTCTAATTAGACCCATGCCCCTAAAATAGGACCTATGTTAAATATAATTGAGAATTTGTTGTCTCGAAGTCTGAATCAGCCGACCCAGAAGCGGGAATTAACTTTTTCCAAAGATCGACATCCGAAAACCCTAAGATTCTAAAATTTGAATCCCAGGCCTAGAAAAGGTCAATTGTGACCTAGGTAAAGGTTGAGGTTGACCTTGACCTAGGTCAAGGTCGAGGCTGACTTTGACCCAAAAAGGTCGACCTTGACCCTGAGGCCAAAGTTCCAATTTCTCAGTCTCGGGTGCCAGAAATAGGTTGGAAAACATGGAAATGGGGTAGAACAAGGGTATAAAGCCAGATCAAAGTTAGGAACCCATCCAAGGCACTTGAAATAATTCCATACCACTTACCCAGAAGGTTAAACTAGTCTATCATGGAAGTGCTTCCATTTTTTGACTATACATTTAGCCCCCACTTTAGCAAGAGTATGGACTCAATACAAACTCTTGGTAAAGGAGATTATAAAGAATAGATAATCTTATTGGAATCATAAGGGACAAAGAAATATTCAAGCCCCCAAGGGACTTGAGTATTTATCAACCCTTAGATCACAATAAGAGAGACATCATGAGTTAAGGAGAGAGAGAGGGTATGGTTACCTCGCCCAATGAGAAATTATGTCCCATTGTGAACCATACAAGGAAAAAAGTGTAACTGGAATGATGGAGTTGAACCACCTAGTGAATGTGTCTACTCACTAGTCAACCCATCAAGGAGATCCATTCTTAAGGACACCTTCTGACCTTAAGGGATCAAAACATTGTATATTGAAACTGGAGGGATCAAGAGATCCGTGTAAATTTGAACTAGAGGGATCAAGGGATCCTAAAAAGTAAAATGTCCATGCTTTAAGGATTAGTCTTTAATCCATAAAGGGAAAATTTTTTAACTTTTGAAAATATTTTGAACATGTGTGTGTGAAAAAAGTGAGTAGAACATATGCCCGCATGTTAAATTCATTGCTAACACTTTAACATGAGCAATGGCTTTGACACAAACATAAACAACTCTACTGATTACGTTTCCACTATGAGATGTCCACAAATGAAGACAAATCAAGGGAAATATCACATAAACATACAAAGAATAGAGAATGGATCTACCTACTGTGGGGTTAGTATGGTCATATGATAACATGTACATATAGATATGATATTATTGCAAATGAATTGACATCATTCCCCAAATAAAGTAGAAGTACAATCATAACAGAGGAAAGAAAACTCAAGAGTTACAAAGAAAAATATTTTTGAACCACAACATGGAGACCAAAAAGAATCAGTGCTACCATGTCGTAGACCCAAGCAGACTATAAAAGGAAAACATTTACAAACAATAGCACAAGTACAAAATAACATGAAAACAACAAATAGAAGAATGAAGATATATATGGAGGAATTATACAACAGGTTTGATTCCTTTATCACCTTTCACCAACAAAGTAACAAGGGTTGTATAAAAGAGTCTATCAAACATTTAGCAAACACATTACAGGAGAAGCACAATACACCACGAAAACAAAAAAGTGGCTACCATGAAGGATAAGCCAATCAGGTGCATCGCCTACTCTCCCCATCTCAATTTATATCATTTAGGGAAGGTGGGAAACTTGCAAGAGGGACTATATCTAATACAGTAGGAATAATAGCCAGTTCCAAACAAGGATCCTCTTGAGAATCGCGTAGCTTGATACTAGGTGTAATTGTCAATTGAGTTGAAAGCATATGAGGTAAATTAGTGTCAAGATCAATGATCTCATATTCATCACTAAGATTAGTAAGATCATCTAAAGTATCCTCCTTATCAAGATCAATTAAAATGGGATCTAAGATGCGAATAGGATCATCATGCTCATTCATCTTAACATCATTGTGAATATTAACTTCTTCCAACACATTCGACATGTGTTGATAGAAAGAAGATAACGAATTTTGAAGAAGAGAAGCATGAGCCCTAGCATTATCTCTACGCTTCTTATGATGTTCCTTAGCAGATTTATTACATTTTTCTTTGTTTGACACATGTGGAGAACTAGGAGGAATAACCACTAATTCCTCCATAGGTTCTTTAGGATAATTGACAGGATTCATAGTAGGCTGAGAAGCAACACTGGGAGAGTAATAGAATTAGTTGTTAGAATACTTCAGGGATAACTGAGAGGGGGGGTGGGTGAATCAATTATCAGCAACTTTAAATCTTTTGTACTTATTAATCTATACTAATATAAACTAAATGCACATTTAGATAACACATTACACAACACATCAATTTGGTTATGGGGAAACCAAATGGTAAAAACCCCGGTGGGAATTAGTACCCACAAAGAACTATACTGTTTATAGTAATCCCTTTTAAAATATCTTTCAAACCTGTTAGGAGTTGTTCATTACAATGCAGTAGTATAGTGACCTGGTTAAGGGTCTGACCCTGTTAGGAGTCTTTTAAAATAACACTGTTAGGGGTGGAGGACTCACTATCCAAGTGGTGAAGGCTACAACCTTCTAGATATTTGATACACACTGTATCAACCAGATGAACTGTTGCTTGTGACACTGCTTGTCTGATCAATTCCTTTTGTGCACCGATGATTTAACCTCTTGTAAAGCACTATAAAAATATTATCTATATTCTACAAGCTTCTACTTCAATATCTATACTATCAACATATGATAAATATAGCTCTGCTACTTTAACACTCTGCTCTGCTTTTCTTATCTCTGGCTTTCGCAACTCTTCTTATCACAAATGACCTTCTATAAGTACATACTCCAATTATGAGATCATGGGACTTGTTATAAAACTCTTCATAACATCCTTTTTGGCTCTACTAAATGCACAAGCATAATTACAACTGCGTAAGTACTAACTGAATAGGCGCGTCGCTTCGCTAAGTCAGCTTCACCAATTTAACCATAACTTTGCAATCTTATTGAAATATGTTTGGCGCCTTTAGATTAATATCAAAAACTCATAAATCACCATGAATATACACATGCATATCTTGAAGATAGGCGCAACTCAATAAACATGTTACATACGTCAGCCTTAAACCGTTATTCCTCCATAACTGTAACCGTCAACAACAAAATTACATAACTTTACTGAAACATCATATCTAGGTTTGCGTGTATGAACATAGAATAATAAACATATCAACAACATGTATCTATCCATGCAAGTCTTCATGTCATGATATGGATAAGTACATACAGAAGTACTACTGTGTATTATATGTTGTCATCAATGACAAACATACAATCAATCAACTGTTTAGAACCAAATATCCAACAATCTCCCCCTTTGGCATTGATGGAAACATATGATAAAAACAAATTCTATTCATGGTGTCTTCTTTCTTTTACAATCTTCTCAATATCCTCATCAAAGATTCATCTACACTGCTGTAGTTTCATAGACTATGTTTTATATGTATACTCCCCCAGAGTATAAGCTCCTTGTATGTGTTCCTTTTTTTTCTCTTTGTTTGTGTTCCTTGTTTTTAGTACATACTCCCCCATTGACATCAATGGAAAAGGGTGCCATAAATCATTATGCATAGGTACTACTCTAGAAGTAGAGTATTCAACCATTCATTAGTCACACAAGACTGATGTACTTGCTTCTTTCTCTAATCAGACTTAGGAGAGGGAATTACTCCCAACTTCTCCCTTAGATACTCAAAAGTATCCTTTGCTAAAGGCTTTGTGAAAATGTCTGCCAACTGATCTTTTGTGCTTACATAGTCCAATGTCACTTCCTTGTCTGCAACTTTTTCTCTCAGAAAATGGTACTTGATCTCTATGTGTTTTGTCTTTGCGTGCATGACAGGGTTCTTAGACATGTTAATAGTATTGGTGTTATCACAATGAATAACAATAGGATAATCAACTTGAATACCAAAGTCTTTAACCATCTGCTTGATACAAACAATTGTTGTACAATTCAGTGTTGCTACAACATATTCTACCTCTGCCGTTGACTGAGAAATACAGTTTTTCTTCTTGCTTGTCCAAGATACCAAACTTTCTCCAAGAAATATTGCTCCTCCTAAAGTAATCTTTCTGTCATGAATACAACTTGCCCAATCTGCATTAGTATACATATGAAGTTGTGTATTCTTTGATTTAGGATACCATAAACCATAGTCTATAGTTCCCTTAAGATATCTGAATATCCTCTTGATTGCCATTAGGTGATTACGCTTAGGTTCAGCTGCAAATCTTCCAACAATGCCAAGTGCATTAGATATGTCAGGTCTTGATTGAGTTAGATAAATAAGCTTTCCAATCATAGATTTGTAGAATGTTTTATCAACTACTGTGGAGTCATCATGTTTTGAAAGTTTACTTCTTGTGATCATAGGAGTGCATACTGGCTTGCAATCCTCCATCTTGAAAGTTTTCAATATTTCCTTCACATATTTTTAGTGATTAACGAATATTCCTTTATCTGGCTATTTTACATTCAATCCTAAAAAGTATTTTATAGGACCAATCATGCTCATTCAAAATTCATTCTGCATTGCTTTTGCAAATGTTGTACTAAGCTTGTCATTTCCTCCAAAGATAATGTCATCAACAAATATGGCAACTAATAATAATCCATCTGGTGTTTCTCTTGTGAACAAGTTGCAATCTGCTGCTCCTTTCTTGAATCCAATCTTGGTGAGATAACCATCTAGTCTCTCATACCAAGCTCTTGGGGCCTACTTAAGTCCATAGAGTGCTTTCTTCA
>MU223557.1:1725221-1738149 GCA_018584345.1 Thuja plicata | reverse complement strand
GAATGTGGGTGCAATAAAGAAAGACAATGTATATTTTCCTAGTAGATCAGTGTTTGATTCCTAGCATTATTTAACATAAGTTTATAGGAATGAACATATAGAAAATATATACATACATTGTTTGAACTTAATCCATTTACTTTCAAAATCAAAAGTTAAATATTAAATGTAAGGCAAATAGAATACCGAAAGAATTTTTAGTATGTGGTAGAAAAATCGAGCCAGTGTTCTAAATGAATAACATAAGACTACTAACTCAAATTATTATCAACGATTTTATAGAACTTAAAGACTAACCAATGTAGTATGAATAGAAATCATTTCTGGAGTGGTATTATGTGTGCAGGATCAACACAGTTGTGAACAGATTCGATGAGATGACAACTATTTGGAAGGATGGAGAATGCTATCTGTGGGAAACAAGCCACTTAGAATTGGAAACAAAACTATCATACTTAGAATATACGTATGTTATATTAGTGAATATGATTAAAGGAATACATTGGAAATTCTGAACATATTGTAAATGAAGGTATGCCTTCATCTATTTTTGTAAATTGGGGAATTCCCTCATAAATACTTCTATATACCTTAATGATCTGGACCTAGGTCCCAGGCAAGACTGGAGGTTTTCTTCTCCATTATTTCCTACTAGTTCCTGCAATGAATGGAGAAATTTGTACCTATTTAAATTAATAAATATAATGGCTTCGACCTTTTACCCAGCAAAAAAAACAAAAAACAAAAACAAGGATATAACCTTGCAAAATCTTTGAGAGACACCAATTCTAATTGTGTAATATGAAGGAAGAAAAATCTAAATTCTATAGGGTTAAGTACTCGATACAAAAATTCCATCTAGGGGGATACATCTAAAATATAAAGGTTATGTCTGAACTCATTTTGAAAAAAAAATATTCTTTTTTAAATGTTATTTAGCTTAATATACTTTGATACCTAGTTGATATTTTGAACTATGTTTCAAGAAATTTAGTACTAATTATGGTGTTAAATAATATAGGTTAAGGATCTAAGTTTATTTTTGACATTATTCTTAAAATTTGAATAACGTTTTAATTAAGTAAAGAAAGAAAGGGCCAAAACCAATTACATAATAGCCATAGAGGAAAAAAAAACTTATCTCAAATGACATGAGCTAAAATTTTTAAAAAAAGGAATAGGAAAGCTAGAGGAAGTAGAAAATTATAAATAATGAAAAACAAAGACATGACTAGACAAGAAATACCAAAAAATAACTACTAGTTTCAAAATAACTTAAGGTATTTATATAGCCTTCCATTCATCATTTAAAAATACAAGTTTGTCCTAAAAGAAAACCTCTTTAGTAGGAAATCTCTTAGTAACTTCAAAACTATCAATCTTCTTATTACTTTTGATATTCCCTTTCATGTTTGAGTTAGATGGAGAACCAACATGGCCAAAATCCTATTTTTTGACATTTGGCATACCCAATATACAACTCATGCTGGAATATTGCAGGATGATGGTATAATTCTTTACTATTTCCTTATAGTGCGCAATAATTTACATCATATTCTTGCATATTTTCTCTTAGTTTGTTAGTTTTTAAAGGCATTGAGAGGGGACCGTGAATTAGTGCAACCACAAAATTGAAATTCTTCTCAAATAGGTTCTACAATAACCAATATGCAAAATAAGATACTACTTAGAAGCTTAGAAAATAAAAAATTCACACAATGTAAGCTCAAGACACAAGATTTTTCCTGTGGAAACCCTTTCTAGAGGGAGAAAACCATGTATGGGAATGATACCCACAAATTTCACTAGTGCACCACTAAAATCTTCCCTATTAGGAGCAATTACAAAACCTTGCTAAGTGTATACCCGACTAATAGTATCTTTAGTCTGGTTAGGAGATAATTCAAGTCCTTTTAAGAACTACACTGTTAAGGGATTTTAAAATACTTCTAAGAGTCACCTTCTTAGAGGATTTATACTTTAGATCCTTTTAGAGATCCTTCTCACCCTATTAGGAGTGACCTTGTTAAAAGATTTGACTTGCAAACCTATTAGCCTATTAGGGCTTTCCTTGAGCTAGACCCAAGAATGAATGATCTGATTATGATACTTCCTGTCTGACATATCTACTTCAATTTTGATTACAAAGAAACCGTAAACATAAAATATCCTTTCTTCATCTTTACACAATCACAATCACCTATCACATCACCACCACCTACCCTAAAAGTTGATTTCATCCTTCTTTTATAACAACTTTTCCAAGTCGGCCATTTCCAAAAAATGTTTTACCCACTGACATAAAAATCAAATTCAATCATGCTAAAATGCATTGATTAACTCAATAAAGTCAACACATAATTAACAAAGTTGTAAATAGAACACTTACTAACACTAAATTGACCGGTCATCTGATCTAACTAAACTCACTCTGCCTGACTCCTGTTCTTCCTGCTAGTGTTCCTTTAATCATCAATAACTTGCTCAATTCTTCAAGTTAATTGATGCAGTCGTAGATATAGATAGAAATGCCTTTGTAGATGATAAATGCATGACCAAACACCTTAAATCGATCTCCAACTCTAAATTCAGTCACTTGTACCTTGCATACTATCTTCTTCCTAGTTGACTGAACACTTAGTCAATTCTCCAATTTGGTCCTTCAACACCATTGGTAAAATGGAACTCATGCATCCAATAGATCATGTTGCCAACAATGAGAAAATAAAAATACAATAACACGATCAAAACACAGATCATCTTCATCAAATACCAAAAATCTCTCCCTTTGGCATTGACAACAACACATAGAAAAATTTGCTAAGTGTCTATCTAATGCATAAATGAAAAATACATTACATTGAAAAGCATTAAACTAATCCTTGATATCTCAATAGCTCCTCCTAGGAATTATAAACATGTGTACTACTCCCCTTAATCATTACATTGCATTTTTCATGGATTGAGCCAAATTTCAGCCTTATTTACACTACTCCCCCTTTGACAACAATGACAAAGGTATTATAGAAAGTGTTAAAATTTTGTTCGTGTAAGAGTAACAAAGCCTAGTTACATTCTACTAAAAAAATCATTGTAGTTACCCTTCAAATTCTTTAAATCATTGTCCCTAGTCTTCAGTAAGTTTTTCATAATGGCATTCTGTCTACTTAACATGAATGCTAATTCTTCTAAACCATCAACTGCCCACACATATGGGAACACTAGAGCCTGCCCAACCTCCTTCACACTATGTTGCAAAATGTCTAACTTTGGAATCAACAAACTCTACAACTCCATTAAGTTATCTGTCCTCTTTTCTTTCTCATTCCTATATTATTAGAATTATAATCTTTCCTTGGTATTTTGTATACCAAGGTTTTGTCTCATATTTGTTATTCCTTTAATGAGGAAATTAGATATTCCTCCTTAAGCGGATTCCTACACATGGCACACACCAAATATGAATGTGGCACACATAGAGCATGGGAGTTACATGAAAACTCATCCACTCATCTCTCCTTAAGAGATGGTTCTCACACACTTCTTAGGGTTCTCATAGGAGTTCTAAGTTGGTTCTCACAAGTTGAATAATCTTCTCTATTTTCTCACTTCTCCTCACATTATCAAACTTTCTCTCACTATTGTAATGAGATTATTGCTCTCTTTCTCTATTCTTTAGGCTTTGTGCCTCATTCATATTATACACAAGGGGTTTCTTCTTTCTTTTTTCCCTTTCAAAATCCTTGAGTTCTTGTGTTGGTCTTGGAGCATTTTGGGAAACTTGTGTTTGATCTCTCTCTCTCTCTCTCTCTCTCTCTCTCTCTCTCTCTCTGGTAAAAATATTCCTTTTACACTCTCTCTGGGATTCTTTCCTTATCACTTTTCAATTTTCTTTTATGTTTCTAACATGGTATCAGAGATGGGTTAATCCTTGTTTTGAGTGTTGCATGCAAGAATAGTTGAAAGATATCTCTGTTGAGGAGAGGAAATCAATTTTTTTAATCTAACTCTTGCTTGTAGGGATTTCTTTCAGTATTTTTTCAAATCTAATTTTATTCATCTATTTTAAAGTTTTTTAAATTTGATATTAATCACTCCCTCTATTGGTCAACCACAAGGGTTTTTCTTGTTCATGAAGTTTCATTCATTAATATAACTTTCTTTTTTCATTTTCATCAGCTCTATCGATTTGCTACATATCTGTTTATCTAAGTTTTTTGTACATGATTAACTTAAGATATCATATTAATCTATTCTTATTTCATCTCTATTTATTTACATCTATTTTTTGTTTATAATATTTATATTTATCTATATCTATTCTAGAATTTATCTCCTTGTTCTGGCAATATTTATTCATGCTATTCAAGTGGTCTTAAGAAGGCATTATTCTAACAGATCTCAGATAATCTTCCCTCTCTTACGTAGGTCTCCTAGCCCCTTGTGCATCCTTGCAAACTATTTTCTTTCTCCCTCTCCTTGTGCAACATCTCAACCTTCTGCGCAGCCTTCGGGTTATTCTATCCATAGCGCAACATATTATTTCCTTATTCTATCCTTTCACATCTCCCTTCATTGCACAAATTTGGTCATTCCTTGCACAGACTATATCTTCACATATCATAACGCAGCCCCTTACTTTTCTTATTCTTTGTTCAACATATTCTTTACCCCTTTCATCGTGCAACTTGTTTTCATCTCCTCCTTTCATTACCTTGCACAAATTTTATATTATTACCTTGTGCAAATTTTATATATCTCTTAGTGCAGAATTATATTCTATTACACCTCAACCCAAATTTTTCTTCTTAGTGCATCATTTCCTCATTAGCGTAGCATTCTTCAATCAACATTTTGCATTGGTTCAACATTCTTCATTGCGTAACATTGGTAATATATTGCGCAGCTTATGAGTTGGTAATTAATTTTAATAGATTCATTTACTTAGCTTCTTTCAGTCAAACCATTTTATTGTTCAATCAATTCCATTTAATTGTTCTGCCACATGCCCAACATCATCTAATTTATCTCTTTGTCTGTTTGTGCAGTTTGTTTATTCCTTCGTTCTTGCAGGTTAATCATTTTATTTCGTTCTCATCCTTTCATTGCTGATTCTCCTTCTAACATTCTTCTATTTTCTGCAAGGGCAACATTTATTCCTTTTTGTTTATCATATATATATATATATAATTAAACTTTATATCAATTTATGCAAAATTTGTTTTTCAAAATTTTAAAAATTAATCTTTCATAGTCATATTTATAAAAAAATTAAACGCTAATATTTTTTTCCACTCTATATTACTTCATATCACTTCATTCCTATATTCTGTGTATCAAACCTAACCAAATTCAATTGGTCTTTCATTATTTCATTGTAATTAAAATTTGTTTCTTCACTTTAACACATTTTTTTAATATGTAAAAATTCTTGCATATTGGTGTTTACTAATCACGTTAAGCTGATTTTTTATCTTCATTATTATATTCTTCATGTAATTTAGCTCATTTCTATTCATTATGTCAAGTTAATTCCTGAGATTAAACTAACAAGTTCCAATTATTATGCGTGGAAGACTCATATGAATTTTCTCTTTCATTACCGACATATTATTGATGTTGCAACTAACCCCACTTCTGTTCCTCCTCCTATTGTTCCTCAAACTTTTGAAAATGCATGGAATGATAAAAATGATGAGGCGCTTGGCCTTATAGGTATTTCCTTAAATCCAAATTTCTATGTCTTAATTGCCCATTGTATTGAAGCACATGCAGATTGGGCGATTTTGCAAAACACATTTAACAACGCCAATGAATCTCAAAAGATTCAACTCCAAGATCAATTGGAGGATCTCAGGTATACGGATTTCTCAACTATGGATGAGTTTTTGCTTAAATTTGATTCTATTTGAATTCAATTAACTAGTTTAGGAATAACAGTATTTGATATTTGGTTAATTCATATCATATTAAAAAATGCCTTCCTAGACAATTTTAGAAATTTATCACTAATATTCATTCTCAATTAGCTCTTCCTTTGTTAGCATCTCAATTAAATTATGCTATCTTTCAACAACTTTTATGTCAAGAAGAGGCTAATTAAATTCAATTTGGCACACTTAAAATTAATGAACACGCTTTCAAGTTTAGATTGCATAATAATAGATCAAGTTATAATAATCATCCTAATGGTTATACTAATAATAATAATTGTCCCCATTGCAATTATTGTTGGAAATTTGGTCATGTGATCACTACCTATTTTAAGAGACTCAAACATGAGAATTCATCTACTCCTAAATCTTATAATAACAACACATGTCATGCTTTAACTATTTGGTATGGAATGTCTACTTCTCACTATGATGATACTATTATTTGGGATGAACCATATGATGATGGTTACTCTTAGAATAACCCTCTTGATTAATATCTTCTGACTCAAAGTGATTATATGCTCTCTCCTTATGATGTAATGCAATTTGATGATCCTTGCTCTCATTTTGATAATATTCCTGAACAAGAAGAGGAAATTATCTCCAACTTTCTTAATGTTACTTTGCAAGATATGTTTATTACTCAAGATGAAATTCATGATGATAACACTAATCCTATGTTTGTTGTGGAGGATAATGATAATAATGGTGATGCTTATACTATCTCTACTCCTCTTTATTCTTCATATTATGATGAATACATTACAGATTGAATTTATGATTCTATGACTGATGATTCACAATATGATTTTCCTTTCCAAAGTGTTACTGATTCAGCACTAGGAGATCCCAATGATGGGAGCTCTACTAGTGGTTCTTTCCTTATTGTAGGCTCAGGTGTTGATCATACTCCACCTCTATTTTCTACTAGAAATGAATATACAGAATGCACAAATGCATCTCAAGAATCCCAATGGTCTCTTGAAGATTTGGCCCCCCCTCCGCAAGAAATTACATCTTTGTATTGTCAAAGTGATATCCACTTAGCAAACATTCCTATGTACCATTCAAGCTCCACCGATCTAGTTGAAGAAATGCATGATGATCAAGTTGTCAACAATCTACTAAAGACTCTTTCAAAAGAAACATCTCAAAATCATTGTAAACATTTGGGTGTGATACCTATTGATTTCATCTCCCCAAGTAAAGATTAAAGGGGGATGTTAGAATTATAATATTTCCTTGGTATTTTATAAACCAATGTTATGTTTCATATTTGTAATTCCTTTAATAAGGAAATTAGATATTCCTCCTTAACACATGGCACACACCAAATGTGAATGTGGCACACAGAATATGGGAGTTACATGCAAACTCCTCCACTCATCTCTACTTAAGAGATGGTTCTCACACACTTCTTAGGGTTCTCATAGGAGTTATAAGTTGGTTCTCACAAGTTGAATAATCTTCTCTATTTTCTCACTTCACCTCACATTCAAAATTTTTCTCTCACTATTGTAATGAGCTTATTGCTCTCTTTCTCTCTTCTTCTTTAGGATTTGTGCCTCATTCATAATATAGACAAGGGTTTTTTTTCTTTCTTTTTCCCCTTTCAAAATCCTTGAGTTCTTGTGTTGGTATTGGAGCATTTTGGTGAAATTGTATTTGATCTATTGAAGGAAAATATCTCTCTCTCTCTCTCTCTCTATATATATATATATATATATATATATATATATATATATGGTAAAAATCATCCTTTTGCACTCTCTCTTGGATTCTTTCCTTATCTCTTTTCAATTTTCTTTTATGTTTCTAACATATATGATTTCAAATTGTGATTTATATTGCTAACCTTACCACCAAATGTAGTAGCATGCTCATGTAAAGGATCAAAATTTTCAACAAGAAATCTAAGATCCTACTAAGCTTCACATCTATCACTCTCTAAATCTTTCAAGAACTAGGAAAAGTTAGTGATAGAGTTGAGAATATTACCATCTTCATTTAATGCATCCTTTACCTGATTGACAACCAAAGTAAGTGTTTTTTTGTCTGAATGGATTGACTGTGCTAACTTCTCCAATCTCTTCTTCTCATAGTCATTCTTTTCTTTAAAAATGGAAACATCCTCTAAACTCTTCATTTCCTCATAGGTAGTAGTGACCAAATGGCCTAGTTGTTCTATTGGTGTAATAGTCTCATCATACTTCACATTTCTCAATAAATATCAAAATATATCTTTGGCAGTGAGAATCACTTGTGCTTCTTGCTTCATCCTTTCATTTTTAGCCTTTGAATTTATCTCCACAACAATGTCTAATCATCTCCTTGGGATCATAGTGCTCAAGTCTATCTGTCCCTTAATCAGTATATAATCTTCATCAATGCTTATCTTGGACCGTGAGGAAGGTGTTACCTTTTCTTGATCTTGTTCCTTCTCTATAGTTTCCTCCTCCTATTCTTGCATAACATCATCCGTAACCTCCCTTTCTTTTACTTTTTCTTGTTTTTGATCATCTGTAGAAACTTTATCTTGTGTATCATCGGTCATAACCTGACTGGTACCCATGTTTACTAGATCTTCTTCCTTTTTTTCCTTATGTACATAATTTTGTTAATGTGATTCCTATTGATATTGTGTATCCATGTGCTCATCCTGTATCTCCATGGTAGGGATATCACCTGTATTTTCCATCTCATCTCGAATTTCCTCAAGTGTGATATTCACATCGTCAATAGTAAATCCCTCATTAGCACTCTCTTTTTTTTTTCACCAATTCCTTTTGAACATCCATATGAATTTCTTCACTTTTATCCTTCACCATACCTAAATGTATTCTTAGAGTCTCCTCTATTTCAT
Organism: Thuja plicata; assembly: GCA_018584345.1. Classification (NCBI taxonomy): domain Eukaryota; kingdom Viridiplantae; phylum Streptophyta; class Pinopsida; order Cupressales; family Cupressaceae; genus Thuja; species Thuja plicata. The sequence goes on along the minus strand of MU223557.1, from coordinate 1,729,350 downwards.
CATGAATCGATTGGGTCTCCCCAATTAACAAAATTTTAACTCTTTATCTGGTCCTAAATAAAGGTCTTACCTTTTTAATCATATCCTCTATTTCTTCCCTAGATGAGTCAGTTAATAGTTTCAGTATAAAATACCTTACTAGATCCTTATCCTTTATATGTTCTACCTTCAATCTTGCATCAATTTTATTATATAAGGCATTAGGAATTTGTCCTTGCAGTTGGATTAAAACTTGACTTAGCTTAGTCAAGCTTGCAATTACAACATCCTCAATTTTTCTCTGATCTCCCTCATCAAGTAAGTGATAATACTTTTTAACTCCAACAAATATCCCATATTTACTGATATTTTGAATGATTACATTGACAAAAGATACCTTACCAGATCTAGACTTAACAATTAAATAGTAGTGGGGGAACCTGCCACCTTGGATTTATTTCCTTTTCCTTGAGTTCCCTTTTCTCTTTCTCATATTCTATCCCTTCACTCTCTTCATCAACAAATTTCTTAACCCTTTTTAAATTTTGTTTCTTTCTTTTACCTGTCACCTTTTCTGTGCTTTGTGTCTCCTTGAGTGGTGTAGTTTTAGGCTTAACACCCTTTTCAGATTTCTTGTCTTGTGTTTTGATAGGAGGAGAAGTTTTCTCCTTCTTGAAACTTTTGGCACTTCTAGTTTGTCGACCAGTTGGGGTACTAACAGTTTTACCAACAACTTCAACATAATCATCATCATCTTTTGTTTCACCAGATGTACTAGCTTGCTCTATTGCATGTTTAGCTCTTGCTTTCTCAATCTGTTCTTTTGTGAAACCTTTTTGAATAATGAATTGCTGAACTTCCTTTCTCACCTTTCTTTGAATAATAGGTTCCATCAAATCATTGTACACTTTAAGAGACTTCTCTTGATATGTCCCAACCCTTGGAGTCTTGGGATCTATTGGTTGAGCCAACAAATTCTCTACATATACAACCAAAATGTCTCCATCCACTTTATAACCCATAGGCATCACCCATGAGGTCCTTGTCTCAACTTCTTCCATCAAACAAGTGTCTGTATCTACCATGAAGAAAATAGTATCCTTATACCTTTCAAATTTTTTAGATGGTATCCTTTCCTTTTCATGCATCTTCTTCTAAAATTATTTAAAGTAACCCCATACCTTGCTAATGAAATCATTTCCTAATATTATGATGCTGTTATTGATTTAAATGAAAGCTAGAATATCCATTAACCATGTAATTTTCCAATACTAGGGAACATGTTTTAGAAATATAAAAACAAATAGATGATCACCTAACCATACTTTAACTTCTATCTCTTTTCCTTTTTGATCTTTTCCAGATTCATCTGTAGGTACTTTCTCATAGCTTCAACCAAATCATAGTCTTCACTTTCCTTGATCATCATATGGGTTGTATGAATAGCACCACTGGGTATACTATTCATCTGACTAGAGTGATACACCTTGTAGACAATAGCCATAGATACATCATTTACCTCTTTATCTATAATATCATTCATAGTCATCACATGACCATCCCACTTAGATTTTGTCAATCTAATCACTTATTCTTTAGGAATGGTGTGAAAAATGTGCACACCACTAGTTGCGCATAGACTAGTTACAACATGGATTGTTTCCTTTTTGATTTTATGTGATCGATTTAGCCACATGAACTGGTCATAAATTCTACTTAGAACATACCCAACCTGATCATCTTCAAATTCATAGGGGTAATTTACTACATGATGAAAACCTTTATCGTTGATGCATTTATGCTCATACTTCAACACTAAGTTATCATCACATACCTTATTATATTGTTCATATATTTCCCTTGATACTAGGTCTTCCAACTTGTAGTGAATAAATGCTCTAACATCCTCTATATGCATAACACCATAGGGTACGCTAATTAGGGCATCTATTGGGTCATTTTACATCAATTTGAATAGATGTTTCTTAAACTTTGGTCATGGCTTCTCAGTAATATCGATTAACTTAGGAGTAGCCATCTCAAATTTTCAACCACAAAAGAAGATAATAGATAAATACCTCAAACAGTTTGAAACTATGGTTCTTGCTGAAGAATGTGACAACAACCGATTGATTTTCTCTTCTAGATCAACACAAACAATCTCTCCCTATCGCTTGGATCTCTACAAATGGTTCGAACAATGCTACTTTTAGTCCACAAAAACTTTCAAAATATGAAAGGTGAAAATGAAAACCAAAATATCCTTTTTATCTACCTTTGCATGCATATATTAAATGCACATACCGATAGAACTTACCTTTTCACTCATTGACCCAAAAACTCATTACCGATGATAAAAAAAACCATGTAATTTATCAAAGCTTCATAGTACACTCCAAAATATATTATTGCATCTCAAAATATTGATAGATCTTACCATACACCTATAAGGGGTGCAAAGATGGATTCAACAATACTTGCTCCCCCTAAGCCACATGAAGGCTTAGTTTGATGATGAATTCTCCATACCCGATGGAGATGTGGATCCCTCTGATGTCTTACTATCTTCCTTCTTCCAAGTCTTGTTCATCTCTTTTCTGATCTCTTTTACATTCACAATTTTCTTTTCGTTCTGATTGCTTGACTGGTTTACCAATTGGTTCCCTAACCTATAGTTCCTTGCTAGATGTCCAATCTTGTGAAAGTGAACACATGCCATAGTAGTTGATATCCATGGTCCAACATTACCTATTGCAGACCTCATTCTACAATTCATATCCATGTGTCCATTGTTACCACAGATTGAGCATGTGGCATTTAATTGTCTCTCTCTTTGGTAAGGTATTTCTTGGTTCACAAGTGACATTTTATTGTTTAATCTTGACCTGCACTCATCAACTTTGTGACCATATTTGTTGCAGTTGTAACAGTAACCATCAAAGATACTAGATCTAATATTGTATGTAGATCTACAATCATGAACAATATGCCCATATTTATTGAAGTTGTAGAAATATCCAGTAAAAGTGCTATCTCTATTTGCAGACATGTTTATACATACATTTACAGTATGACCCACCTTATGACAATTGAAACATACAAGTTTGTAAGCTTTCTTACCAGATTTTCTTTGTGTTACCTGTAAAGGAGAAAAATGATGTTTATAGAATAAGAGTGTTTTGATACTCAAATCACTTATCACCTTACATTTAATATTTAGAGTGGAGGGATAAATAAGATATTCCCTTTTACTCTCAAATGCACAAAGGAAGGATCCAAATTGATCAACCCAAAAAGGATCAATGCATAAATGAATCAATCTATTAGAAATAAGAATAAAGAAGGAGATCCTAGGTTTCCCTCTTAAAATGTGTTTTGAAATGAATGTAGATGTGTGATAGATTTAGAATGATTAACAATTTGAATTGAAATGAATGATAGAAAAGTACTAACCTTGAAATATTGCAGATCAAAAAATGCTATTTTCTGAGGTCTATATTCAGTTTCTAGAAAAACCGAAGTATGATCCGAAAAGGAAACACAGAGACGAACACAACCTAGAAATATGTTTCTGTTCTAAATCTATCTTATGAAAAAGGTCAACCTTGACCCACAAATGTTGACCCTGACCCAATAATGTCAACCTTGACCTACACAGGTCTGACAGAAAATCTATTCACGGATCCCGGTTGCTTGCTGAAAAGGGTATCCAGATCTGAGTTCAAATCTTCAATCCAGAATCTACACCTGCAAGAAAAAGAGATTTGTTTGTTTGGTGGGAGGAGTTTGCCTTAGTCAAACCCTAATTTAGGAATTAACCTTGAAATCAATAATTGAAATAAGAATGCTAGCAAGTAGTAGAATTGAATCTAACAATGAAGCTATGATTTTGAATAGATATGCAATTGTAATACAAATGTAAGCAAGTATGTAAGTATGAAAGATTGGAATTTAGAAACCATAAGCCTCCATGATTGCATTCTTGGTATCCACCTTGAAGAAGTAATGAAAGAGTCTTGAGGATGCACAAAGGATCTTGAAGGAAGATCACACCATCATGATGGCTAGATTTAGGGCTTGAATGATAAATCTTGAATGTTGGAACCAAATCCCTTCAAAGGCTTGAAAGATTGAATCCTTGATCTTCAAT
>MU223557.1:1672693-1722314 GCA_018584345.1 Thuja plicata | reverse complement strand
AAATCAATGTCTTTATCCAAGGGTTCATCCCAAAAAGTAGAATCACCCATAATGGCTTCATGAGGAAGAGAGTAATCAACATCCAAATCCAAAGGTTCATCCCAAAAAGTAGAATCATCCATAATGGTTTCATGAGGAAGAGAGTAATCAACATCCAAATCCAAAGGTTCATCCCAAAGAGGAGGATTATCCTCCCTATCAATAAAGCATATTTTAGGAGCGCCTAAAGCTTGATCCCTAAAGAGGGAAGAATTATATTCTAAAGTAGGCTCATAGAAAAGACATATATTAGGAGAAGAAGTAACATCTATCATTAACTAACTTTTATGGTAAAGGTCAATTGAAGATATTGTAGAGGAGGATAAAATAGGAATAGGATCAATGGAGATCTTATTCGAACAAATTTCATCCTCACTTCCATGTACCTCATTAGGGGATCTATCCTCTTTAGCAACAAAAGCCTTATCAAAGTATTCAAAACAAAAATCATACATGTTGAACACAATGAAAAATGTAAATGTTTTTGTATTTTGGAATAATTTGTATTTTTATGAATTTTGAGATATAAATGAAAGAGCATAAAATAAAACCTACTTTTATATGCATGCAAGATCTAATATGAAGTACAAATATAACACCAAAAAGAAAGAGTTGTCTATTGCGGGTTCACCAAAATGTAAAGGAGAAAAATGATGTTTATAGAATAAGAGTGTTTTGATACTCAAATCACTTATCACCTTACATTTAATATTTAGAGTGGAGGGATAAATAATATATTCCCTTTTATTATCAAATGAACAAAGGAAGGATCCAAATTGATCAACCCAAAAAGGATCAATGCATAAATGAATCAATCTATTGGAATAAGAATAAAGAAGGAGATCCTAGGTTTCCCTCTTAAAATGTGTTTTGAAATGAATGTAAATGTGTGATAAATTTAGAATGATTAAGGATTTGAATTGAAATTAATGATAGAAAAGTACTAACCTTGAAATATTGCAGATCAAAAAATGCTATTTTCTGAGGTCTATACTCAGTTTCTGGAAAATCCGAAGTATGATTCAGAAAGGAAACACAGAGACGAACACAACCTAGAAATATTTTTCTGTTCTAACTCCATCTTATGAAAAAGGTCAACCTTGACCCATAAATGTTGACCCTGACCCAATAATGTCGACCTTGATCTACACAGGTCTGACAGAAAATCTGTTCGCGGATCTCGATAGCTCACTGAAAAGGGTATCCAGATCTGAGTTCAAATCTTCAATCCAGAACTTGTACCTGCAAGAAAAAGAGATTTGTTTGTTGGGGGAAGGAGTTTTCCTTAGTCAAACCCCAATTTAGGAATTAAACTTGAAATCAATAATTGAAATAAGAATGCTAGCAAGTAGTAGAATTGAATCTAACAATGAAGTTATGATATTGAATAGATATGCAATTGTAATACAAATGTAAGCAAGTATGTAAGTATGAAAGATTGGAATTTAGAAACCATAAGCCTCCATGATTTTATGCTTGGAATACACCTTGAAGAAGTAATGAAAGAGTCTTGAGGATGCACAAAGGATCTTGAAGGAACATCACACCATCATGATGGGTAGATCTAGGGCTTGAATGATAAATCTTGAATGTTGGAACCAAATCCCTTCAAAGGCTCGAAAGCTTGAATCCTTGATCTTCAATGGAGAACTTGAATGCATGAGAGGAAGAATTGAACACCTTGAAAGCTTGGAAACATGTAGAATAATGGATGCTTGAAATTTTTGCTTGATGACCTCTTATCACTTAGTTGATGGTTGTTAGAGAAAATGAGAGGAGAAGGCTTCCTTTTATATGAAACTAGGGCACAATCTTCTAAGGAGGCTGACATAGGATAATTAAATCCTAATTGGACCCATGCCCCTAGAAGAGGACCTATATTAAATATAATTTAGGAATCACCGCTTCAAAACCTGAAATAGCCAACCTGAAAGCGGGAAAATTGAATTTTGGATGACCCCCGACATCCAACAGGCTTCCAGATTCAAAAAGGGGACCCTGGTCAGGGTCAAGGTCAACCCTGACCTAGGTCAAGGTTGAGGTTGACCTTGACCTAGGTCAAGGTCAAGGTTGACCCTGACCCAGGGGGCCAGAACCTTTGGAAAACATCCCAGGTGGGGTAGAAGGTGCCCGGAGAGGCCCAATCAGGGTCCTAAACCAGCATAGAAGCAGGGGATGATGCAAAAATATAGGGATAGTATGATGGAATTCAAAAAAATTCCCTAAAGAGGGCTAAATGTTCTTATCATGGAAGTGCTTCCACTTTAAGATGATACATTACCTTCGATGGAGACTTTCATTCTTGTGTGATATCCTTTGTTCCAATAGATTCACCAATTTCAAAAGTAGTATGACTAGTATATCCAAGGTCTATGGTCTCTTTTCTCTTTCTTTAATTCCTTATTTTTTCTTCAATTTTTTTAGTACTCATTGAATTTCTTCAGCATATCATTAGCAGTCTTTAACTCTCCTTTTAATTGATCATTCTCATTTCGTAGATTCTCATTCTCCCTTAGGGATTTTCTATTTTCTTGATTTGTATCATGCAAATGTTCATGAAATGTGCTAAATTCTTGTCTTGACATGAAAATTTCATCCTCTATAAATTTTAGTGCTTCATCCTTGGCCTTTAGGGCATCTTCTGCAACTTTCCTTGCATAATCATAGAAAATAAAATATTCACACAAAGTAAACTCAAGACACAATATTTTTCCCATGGAAACCCTTGTTAGAGGGAGAAAACTACACGTGGTAGTGATACCCACAAATTTCACTAGTGCACCACTAAAATCTTCCTTGTTAGGAGCAATTACAAACATCCTACTAAGGGTATACTCAGTTAAAGTATCTTTAGCCTGGTTAGGAGCTAACATAAGTCTTGTTAAGAATTTACCTATTAAGGGGTTTCAAACTCCTTCTGAGAGTAACCTTGTTAGAGGATTTATAATTCAGATCCTGTTAGAGATCCTTCTCACTCTATTAGGAGTGACCTTGTTAAAGGATTTGACCTGCAAACTGGTTAGGGATTTCCTTGAGATAGACCCAAGAATGAATGATCTAATTATGACACTTCCTATATGACAGATCCACTTCAATTTTATCACAGCATTTCCTTATACACCAACTCTCCTTTCTTCAGCTTTACACAATCACAGTCACTTATCACATCACCACCACCTACCCTAAATCTTTATTTCATCCTTATTTTATAAAAAAATTTCCAAGTCATCCTTTGCCAAAAAATGCTTTACCCACCAACATAAAAATCAAATTTGATGGCACAAAAATGCATTTGTAAACTAAATAAAGTATACACATCACTAACCAAGTTGTAAATAAAACATTTACTAACACTAAATTGACCGGTTAGTTGATCTAACTAAATTCACTCTGTCTGACTCCTGTTCTTCCTACCAACGTCACTTCAATCCTCAATAAATTTCTCAATTCTTCAAGTTAACTGATGTGGTTGTAGAAATATCTAAAAATGCCTCTATAGATGATAAATGCATGACCACACACCTTAACTCAATCTCCAACTCTAAATCCAATCATATGTACCTTGCATAGTGTCTTCTTCCTTGTTGACTGAACACTTAGTCAATTCCCCAATTTGATCCTTCAACACCATGGGTAAAACAGATCTCATGCCTCTAATAGATTATGTTTCTAGCAATGAAAGCACCACAATAAAATCACATAATAAAAATGAAGATCATCTTCATCAAATACCAACATAGTTAACACAAGTCTATTAACCATTAATTCTAATTTATTATGCTCTTTAGTTGAGCCAACCTCTTTTTTAATTAAAATAATTTTATCTTTCAAAATATTTTATTTATCAAACTTGGTAATAATTACTCTCATAGCATCCCATATGTCATCATTCATAGTATCATCTAGCCACTCCATTATTTTTTCTAGAGCTATTTTTTCCAAGGAGTAGATTTTTTTCTTTTCAATATTTAGTTGTGCAAGCTACCATTTAGGAATATCATTCTACATAGGTAGTAATATTTTTAAAGTTCATCCAACTTGGAGCTACACACATAGGATGTACCTAAAAGGGTTCTCAGGTGACAAGAGGGTAGAATGGGTTACAAAAGGAGAAAAGTAATCCAAATCTAGGGAAGGAAAAGAAGGGTTGTCAAGGTTTCGAGGAGATAACTAGGAGTTAATATGTGACTAAATAAATTTGGGTCATCATAAAATATCTCCTCCAATGAATTAATTTTAGACACTTGCATGCCCTTCAAAGAGGTAAGGGAAGAATCATTAACTAATTATTTTCCCTTTAAAGATAAGACGATCTTGAAAGATTAAGCTTGGAGACAATGAGAGAAACCACTACGATAGGGGTGAGAGTATTCTTAGAGCTTGTCAAAGTGTTGAGGGAGCCCTTGGTGTTTTAAATAAGGGAGTGATTAGTGACCCAATGGTAGATATAATGAGTTGGGGATTTATCAAGATTAACACATTAAATATGATAAACTAAATTCTAATAAAGTGACATGGAATTATTAGAAGCAACAAGAACATTTTTATAGATAGTGCAATAGGGCATTCAATCTATAATGCAAAATAAATATTCACATTATGATATAATTTAATTACTAGGCATTGGAAAAATATAGAAGTTAAAATGTTTGTACCAACCATCTAATGTTATATACCTCACAAGAAACTCAACAATCCTTTTCCAAACATTAGGTGAGCCCAAATTTGAATCATGTTGACATAGTGAAAGTTTAAGTTTTATATTTTCTTAATTGTCATTAGGACATTAGGACAATGGATTATTCTATTGGAGTAGGATGTCACAATCTTACCTCAAACTTATTTCAAATATCAAATAATTATTTAGAATGAGAAAGATCAATATATTAATGTTTTATTTTATGCCTTGTCACTATTGCAATGATTAACATTCTAATGGTCTTTGCAGAAACTTGATTTTGAATACATTAACATACATATCTATTTATGCCTCATGTAACTTTGTAATTTGTTCAATATTATGAATTTAATTTACATAGATTTATTATTAATCAATAGCTAAAGCTAATTAGATAAAAAAATTAAGTATTTACTTTTTCTCCCCATTCATTTATAAACTTATTTAAAATCAATAATATTAAATTTAGGTTTTTATCAATATTTTTAATATAAAATAAAGTCTACAAATTACTAGGTTACTCGTATTGAAAATTCCAAGATGGCTATGACATTCTTTAAATTTCTTATTGTGTGATGATATCTACACAATGATTTTTCTCCCTTTCTAGAACTTTCTTTTTACACTTGGTGGATTCATTACTAGATGTCACCTTGGTTGACCACTTTTCCATCTAGTTCAATGTTCGATGACAAGGGAGTCCTCCTTAGCTTTGAAACTAGTTTTTTTAACATTTATTCTCTATTGATTTATTAGATTTAACTAAATCATGCATTGAGAAGATTTATAACAATAAAATCTAGCCCACCAGACCAAATAGCTATATCACTTAGTAGAATACACACATTAAATGTATGTCTTGCTTCCTCCACATCAATTGCACTAGTTAGTAGTTAGAAAGATTTTTAAGTTATGTGCATAGAAATATTTACAACCTTGAAATCTAGCCCACCCAACTAACTAGTTAGATCACTTAGTGGAATATAACCACTAAATGTATGTCTTGCATCCTTCACATCAAACCTTGAGCCTCCATATGGCCATGATGGTGGTTGAAGTTTATACATTCTCTCCTATTTTGTAGGTTAGAGTGACAAAGTTGAGACAGTATAAGAAGATTGTAGATAATCATTTTTCTAGGATACACTAGATTAATGTTGGAGATAAAGCTAATAAAGAGATTTTCAAGAGTTTGAAGCTCATCACACCTATCACGATATCAAGCATATTAATGATGGTCAGTCTATTGTAAAAAAATATTGTACATTTTGTAGGATTTTATCAAACATTATGAACAAGTTTTTGTAGACAAGGAAAACTCTCCTGAAAGGATCCATGCCCTCCAACTATTCCTTTAGGTTATTCCTTATTTACTTTGATCCTCCTTACAACAAGAATTCAACAATTAGTTGCTAATCTCAAGAAGGATTTCCACATCATGCTCAATGATAAAGCTCGTATTTGTATGAGCTTCCTTTATATATTTTATAGGTCCCTCTAAGATTGTGTGCGTGAGGACCTGCATAATCCTTTTCAAGAATATTTTCATTTAAGGTCCCTAAGAAAAATCATTCATAAAGGAAACATCAACTTCATAAATAATCCATAAGGTATAGAAGATATCAATAATTGGATGCCCGCCACTCTACTTAATGTGCCATACAAGATCATATCCAAAGATTTGTCTTTCAAGATGCATCACATCCTTCCTTAAATTATTCAACCAAAGAAAATGAATTTTATAATATCTATCTATATCGTGAATTTTACCAAGGTGTATGATCATATTGAATGTACTTTCATTGTCGTCATGCATTAAGATCTATTATTTGGGCTATATTTCATCCAATATTTTAGCATCCTCTTTGTTTATTCTTTTGGTTGCATGACCATTAATAATAATTAGTTCAATGCCTTTGGGCACTTCCAATCTATTTGTCAAAGTTGTTCTTTGACCTTTTCCCTCTATGCTCTAGCTATTGAAGGCTTTGACTAGCTTCTAGTCAATTTTGCGTCTCAAGGTTATTTCCTTGCCTAATTAACTCACTTAGATTATTAATGACCATTTTATAGATGAATCATTCCTCACTCATATTAAAGATGAGAAAAATAAAAACAAGCACTGAAATACTTGGATATTTTTTATAAAGCCTTTTGCTTGATCATTCAATGGTACAATGCATAGAGTTATTAACAATCCTTTCTCCCCATGCACTCTTGGCTATCTTTGACAAGAAATTGATTAGTCAAGGAGAAACTTTTAGATTCTTTGGTGTTCCCTTTAGTTTCTAGGCTTCATAACTATCGGTGTAATTAATTAATTCTAATTACACTTTACTTAAGCTTACTTATGATAATACACACATAGAAGTTTGTGTATGAGACACTTAGGAGTTTTCATCTTATTTTAGCACATGGTGTAGGAGACATTTCACTTTAGGTAGTGATATTTGTTATCACATTTCACTTTGTGTGTGAGATCCATGTTTAGTGCATTTATCACATATCATGAAGAAATTTTTAGATTTTTTGGTGTTCCCTTTACTTTCTAGGTTTCATAGCTATTGGTGTAATATTTAATTCTAATTACACTGTACTTAAGCTTACTTAGGATAATTCACACATAGTAGTTTGTGTATGAGACACTTAGGAGTTTACATCTTATTTTAGCACATTGTGTAGGAGAAATTTCACTTTAGGTAGTGATAGTTGTTATCATATTCTGTAATACTCACCCATAATTTTCTTTCAGTTCTTATTTCTGAACTCTTTTAGGCTATATTTCAAGCGTGTGTTTATTGTTTTAGTGATGCTTGAGGATGTTGATGTTTGAAATTTCATTATGATTTGGTTGATATATCATGAGTTCATGAGTTGATATCTAAATGAATTTGATTATCTTCATGTTGATTATCTCCATATGATGATGTTAGTTATGTTTATGATTTATACTGACCCCATACTTGCATGTGTATGGTTATCATGTATGTTTTAATTTTCCGATTGACATGTTTGATATGGTGTGGGATAGAGTCATAGTTACTCACTTAGAGAGGTCCACACAATGTAAGGATCTCAACCATTATATGTTATACGTATATATGTACATACTCATCTTTGATATAGGATTGCAGGTACTAGGAATTGACTTTAATAAATTGCCAAGATGAGCGTGCCCTATCACAATATCTTAATGGTAATAGAGAGGAGATAAGAATCAGGTCCAAATCCCAACCTAAACCACCATTTTTTTGGAAATGAGTAGAGCAACTAAGAGGGGAGGGGTGAATTAGTTACTAAAAAAACAAATCCAAGTCCCTTAGATGTCTTAGACAAACTTATCACTGTTACTTGGTTAACAAAGATATTCTACTGTCACTCGGTTAACAAAGAAATATTAAGATATTAAATGAAATTATCCTTTAGTGATTAAGTGTAGAAAAATAAATCATAAAGAAAGTAACATGTACACAAATGACACCAAGATTTACCATGGAAACCCAATTTGGGAAAACCACCAATTGTAACTAGTTACTATTTTTCACTCTTCTGAAGTGAACCCTGTTAGCAGCCAACCCTATTAAAGGTTACAAAACAGACTATAAGCTGTGACCCTGTTAGAGGATTTAATCACCCTATTAGGAGTGGCCTTGTTAGAGGTCTTCAAACACTTCAATATAGAAATGCCACCTTGTGAGAGGATTTATGAAAAGACTGTTAAGTCTAATCTGTAAAGAGATTTTGATCAATGCTACAATTGTTAGAGAGTAACAATGAGTTTGACATGATTAAAGAAGAAACTCTCTTTTCTGATTCATATCTCTATTTTGGCTTTAACTAGATCCTCACTAATCAAATATTCTATTGTAGCTCGGTCTGGATATTCTGTCCTTAATCAGAATTCCCTCTTACTTTTCCTTCATTCTTCATATCAAAGAACTCTTCTACTACTAAAAATTCAATCCAAACTTGACCTTGTACATATATGATAGGCCTTGTCAAGTCGGCCTGAATAGCCTTCCAAATAAACAACAAAACTTAAGTCTGTCAGCGACAATTAACCAATTAAACATAAAGTGTAAACTGCTGTTAGTTGGCTGATACTAAATGCATAACTCGGTTGACATTGTAATCCTTCAATGCTCGACCGATACTCAACTAAAATCAAACTTACTATATTTCTCGAGTGAACTCGATTAGTACAAAACTTCCTTCATTAACCATGAGAGCTCGGTTAATACAACAAATCTCTCTATTTGTGTAACATCAATGACAATATACAATTGAATAATTTTCTTCAACAATCTCCCTCTTTGGCATTGATGACAACACAACATGTCATTATACAAATAATTCTAGAGCAATAGAAACAAAGATAATTTTTTTTTATAATGTCCTTAGCTTCATCCTGATTCTCATCCAAAAAACTCCCTCTTTCTTCACAATCATTGTTTCTGATAAAATTTCTCCCTCTGGAATCAATAATCTCTTCATTAATAATTTCTCTGTCATGACATCAATAATCCCTCCCTCTTTGACAACCAATGCCAAATAATCTATCCAATGAAGTTGTAATGTACCTGTTGTACTGATTCATATGCAATAAGCTCTAACAATCTGCATCAACTTGTTAGATCTTAACTATAGCTCAGTTGATGCATCACTAAACTATGCTTTAATGAGCCTCAGTTAGAGTAATAACCCCTAGCTTTCCTCTAAGATACAATAATGCATCCTTAGGTAAAGGTTTTGTGAGTATGTCTACAATTTGTTCTTTAGTATTCACATATTCCAACCTTACTTCCTTATCTTGAACCAATTCTCTCAAGAAATGATAATTTATTGCAATATACTTAGTATTAGTATGCATCATAGGGTTCTTTGAAATGTTAATAGCACTAGTTGTTAGGAATAAGGTGTCTCAACCTTGGATAATTCCTATTCTTATTATTTGTTTTGTAAAATGTATTTCTTGCAAATAATTTTGATGTGTCGGCATCTTGAATAGTGTGTAAGGAGATCATGGCTAAAACGGTTATGATGGATTCCTATGACACGTAAGAGCTATGTCAGGAAGATTCAATGACAGGTGAAGACATGTGGCAACTGATAAATGTGAGTACTGTACACTCTTCCCCAATCGTGGGGTTCGGGGCATCGCCCCAAAATTTTTTTTGGGTTTCCTATTTTCTCAGAGAATGGTAAAAACCCTAATACGGTTATCGTTAGGAGTAGCCCTAAAAAGTGAAGTGCATGATATAAGCATTTTTTAGGGTTGCGAAGAGCGATGCGAGTGTATTGTTGGAACGGTTTATGCTGCCGTGATTTGTCTTCAAGGGTTTTGAAATCTTCTGAAAGAACTTGCATTGCAAGTGTATTGTAACTGTAATAGTTTTTGATCAATACATTGTGCAGGTTTTGGAGTGCTGGGGTTTTTTACCGAAAGGTTTTCCCCAAGGTATATCATTGTGTCATTCTCTGTTTTCTGTATGCATGGTATGTGGTTGCAATATCTTTGTTAAAGTAGTTAACGAATCTGTTCAGTTGTAAGGATTGTAAAGAATTTGCATAATACTTTCCTATAGAGATTAGCGTAGGAAGCTGTTTCCACACCTGAGTTTCCTTACACTAGTGTTGTCACAGTAGATGATAATTGGTTCTTTGATTTCCTCCTTCATACCTGACAACAGCTGTTTGAACCATATGATATTTAAACAATTCAATGCTGCAACAACATAGTCTGCCTCTGCTATAGAAAGAGATGCAATTCTATTTCTTACTGGTCCAAGAGACTAACCTCTTTCCAAGAAAGAATTCTCCACCACTGATGCTCTTTCTCTCATCAACACTTCCTGCCCAATCAACATCAGTAAAATTCTTCAAATCAAAGTTTCCTCCTTTCTTATACCATAATCCATAGTCTTCAGTTCCTTTAGGATATCTTAGAATCCCTTTGATAGCCATGAAATGATTTTATATAGGATTAGCTGAAAACCTTGCAACAATACCAATTTCTAATGTAATATCAGGCCTAGTGTGAACAACATATTGAAGTTTACCGATCATGGATCTGTAGGTAGTCTGATTTACCTCCTTTGAGTCATCATCCCTAGACAACTTATGTCCAGTAGACATAGGCATCCCAACTGGTCTGGAATATTCCATTCCAAATTTATTCAGTATCTATTTGATGTATTTAGGATGAGTAACGTAGATACCATCCTTCATTTGATGAACTTGTAAACCAACAAAGAATTTGATTTCTCCAAACATAGACATCTCAAATTCCTTACTCATAGCTTCAAAGAATACTAAATGCATAAATCATCATGTCCAATGAATAGTATATCATCAACAAATATCTCTACTAATAGTATCTTGTTCAGAGGTCCTTTGATGTACAAGCTACTATTGTCATTAGTTCTCTAAAATTCAATACTTATCAGGTAGCCATGCAGTCTTTCATACCAAGCTCTAGGATCTTGCATCAGTGCATACAAATATTTGTGCAATTTTCAAACCATATTCCTTTTGCTGGGATCAAAACAACCTTTAGGTTGCTCAATATAGACTTCCTCTTCCAGAATTCCATTCAAGAATACAGATTTTACATCCATTTGGTTTACATTGAATCCTTTATGTGCTGCATATGCCAGAAGAGTTCTGACTCCTTCAAGTCTTGCAACAAGAGAAAAATTTTCTCCATAATCAATACCCTCTTCTTGAGCATGTATCATTTACACACTAATCTTTCCTTATTTCTAGAAACATCACCCTTTTCATTCAACTTGTTTCTAAAAACCCACTTAGTACCAATTACATTTTTGTCTTTTGGTCTAGGCAGAAGAGTCCAAGTTTTTTTCTTTTCTATCCGCTCAATCTCTTCATTCATGGATTCTATCCATTTTTCATCATTTAAATCATCTTTAATGGATCTAGGTTCAATTTCACTAAGAAAACATGTACATTTAAGTTTGTTCCTTGTCATTATTCCTTCTATCTGATCTCCAATTATTTTCTCAGGTGCATGATGCCTTCTGACATATTTGGCAAGTATAGGTTCCTTCCTTCTTGATTTTGGACTTGCATTACATGGTTAACTATGCTCAAACATTCTGTTCTTATCTTTTGACTAAGACTCAGTTACCTCTATCTCTGACTTAGTTTCCTCTGTCTGAGACTCAATTTCCTCTTTCTGTGACTCGGTTACCTCTGTTAGCAGCTTGGGTTACACAGGTTGTAACAAAGTTTGTACTAATGAATTTAGTGGTTGACATGGTTGTTGTCCACTCACCATTTCTTGTTCCAGGCATAGTATCAGGTTCATAATGCACAAAGTTCCTATGGTCCTCAGGCTCTTTACTGCTATGTTCTTCACTTCTCTCTGCAAACTCATCAATATTTACATGTACACTTTCTATGACTTTATGAGTAGAAATATTTAAACATTTATATTCTTTTCTTTTACAGGAGTAGCCTAGGAATATACCTTAATCACCTTTTACATCAAATTTTCCATTTCTTGCTTCCTTCAAGATAAAACATTTACTTCCAAATAATTTGAAATAATGAACATTGGATTTATAGCCATACCATAATTCGAAAGGTCTCTAATTAGTACCTTTCTTCAGTTGGACTCTGTTCAAGGTGTGAGCTATAGTGATGATAGCTTCCTTCCATTATTTGGTTGCAACATTGTTTTCAACCATCAAGGTTCTTGCACAATCCATAATAGATCTATTTCTTCTTTCTGCTATTCCATTTTGCTGTGGGGTACGCGGGGCGGATACTTGTCTGTTGATTCCTCTTTCATATCAGAATTCATTGAACTCATTAGAAATGACTTCACCTCATCTATCAGATCTTAGGCACTTTAATTTCTTTCCTATTTCCTTCTTAACTCTGTCAAGGTACCACTTAAACTTCTGAAAAGATTTTGATTTTTCTTTGAGAAACATAACAATACTCATCATTCTAGAATGATCATCAACAAATAGAATGAAATAATTCTCTCTAGTGTAACTTGTTGTTCCAATTGGTCAACATAGATCTATATGCACCAACTCCAAGACTTCTTCTGTATTGTAATTCTTGCTTTTGAAACTAGTTTTTCCCATCTTCCCAATTTGACATTGTTTGCATATTGCCAATTCAGGTTTCTTCAAAATAGGAATAACTCTTAGTCTTTTGTTCTTGCTTATGTTGAACAGGTTATCAAAATTCACATGACACAATCTTTTATGCCATAACAAACTTTCTTCTACTTGTGCAATAAAACATGAACTTTTTTTGAGATCAAGATAAAATAGATTACCTTTTGTTTGCTTGCCAGTTCCAACTAGGTTTCTTTTACCATCCAGGAGCTTGGCCTTACCATTCATGAACTCTACCTTGAAACCAATGTTATTCAACTATGCCAAACTTTGTAGATTACACCTTAGTCCTTCAACCCAGTAAGCATTATCACTTTTGATTCCTTCAGTTAGAGAAATACAACCTTTACCTTTCACATAGAAAGGTTCATTATTCCCAAATCTGACACTCCCACCATAATATTGCTCAAGATGTTGAAATTTTGTTTTATCACCAGTCATGTGGTGAGAACAAGCACTATCAATTATCCAAGTGTCATTAACATGTGAGAAAAGTGCAGTATTTTCATTTTATTCATTATTTGAGTCATCCTTAATAGCAATGTAAACCATTTCATGTTCATCTTCATCACTATCAGAATCTTTTGCAATATAACAAGATTTATTACCTTTGTCCTTGTAGCTTTTGTAATTTTTGAAATCTTTCTTTCCTTTGTACTTGTTGAAATTTTTCTCATCTTTGTCTTCTTTGTTTGGACACTTAGCACCAATGTGACCAACCTCATCACATGAAAAGAAAATCAATGATATTCTTCCTTTGTACTTTCCTTTTCCTTTGACAACTCTCTTTGCAAGTAGTGTGTCAATGATTTATAGACCTTTATCATTAGATTCATCATCACTGTCATTGTCAATTTGGTTTCCTCTTGAGTTTCTATCCATCTTATCAAGGCTTAATTTGGCTTTAAATGTAGACTCAAAATTGCTAGGATTAGGAGAATAATTGTCAAAATTGTCCAACTCAAAAGATATTAGCCTTACAACCAATGCATCTAGATTTATATCATTACTGCACATGTCATCTCTTGAATGAATGAAACTCTAATTTCATAGATAGGAAGTAAAGTTCTCAATATCTTACTAACCACTATTTTGTCTTCAATTGTTCCACCAGAAGCTCTGATGGTACTGACACTTTTCTTGATCCTGTCACTATATTTTGTAATGTCTTCTTCTTCTTTCATTTTAATCTGATCAAATTGACCTCTAAGACTCTCTACTTTGGCTCTCTTTACATTATCATCTCCTCCATGGATATCATGTAGTTTCTTCCACATATCATAGGTAGTAGGGCAGTCCTTGACTTCATCAAATTCTTAATAGCTGAGTGAAGAATCTATGTCAATCATCATTATGTTATAATTCTTCATGTCCACCATCTGATCCAAAGACATAGGTCTAGGTGGTTTCACATACTTGTGGTCCAAGAATTGCAAAGTAGTATATCTAATAGTAGATAGATGTAGCCTCATCAACTCTTGCCATGCAACAACGTTGTCTTTGATCTTTAGTTTAGGCCTTGAAACCTTCCCTAAAAGAACCAAAATGTCTGATACCAATTGTTGGAAATGAGTAGAGTAACTAAGAGGGGAGGGGTGAATCAGTTACCACAAAAACAAATCCAAGTCCCTTAGAAGTCTTAAACAAACTTATCACTGTTACTTGGTTAACAAAGATATTTTGCTGCACGTCACTTGGTTAACAAAGAAATCTTAAGATATTAAATGTAATTATCCTTTAGTGATTAAGTGTAGAAACATAAAGAATAAAGAAAATAACATGAACACAGATGACACCAAGATTTATGGTGGAAACCCAATTCGGGAAAATCACCAATTGCAACTAGCTACTATTTTTCACTCTTCTGAAGTGGGTCTTGTTAGGAGCCAACCCTATTAAAGGTTACAAAATACACTGTAAGATGTGACCCTATTAGAGGATTTAATCAACCTGTTAGGAGTGGCCTCGTAAGAGGTCTTCTAACACTTCAATGTAGAAATGCCACCTTGTGAGAGGATTTATGAAAAGACTGTTAAGTCTAATCTATAAAGAGATTTAGATCACTGCTACAATTGTTGGAGAGTAACAATGAGTTTGACCTAATTAAAGAAACAACTATCTTTTCTAATTCAGATCTCTGTTATGGCTTTAACTGGATCCTCACTGATCAAATATTCTATTGCAGCTCAGTTTGGATATTATGTCCTTAATCAAATTCTATTTTACTTCGCCTTCATTCTTCATATCAAAGAAATCTCCTACTACTAAAAATTCAATCCAAACTTGACCTTGTATATATATGATAGGCCTTATCAAGTCGGCTTGAATACCCTTCCAAATAAACAATAAAACTTAAGTCTCTCAGTTGCAATTAACCAATTAAACATAAAGTGTAAACTTCTGTTAGTCGGCTGACACTAAATGCATAACTTAGTTGACACTATAATCCTTCGATGCTTGACCGATACTCAGTTGAAACCAAACATACTGTATTGTCCGAGTGAACTCAGTTAGTACAGAACTTCCTTCATTAACTGACAGAAGTTGCTTAATACAAAAAAACACTCTATTTGTGTAAACATTTGTGTAACATCAATGACAATATACAATTGAATAATTGTCTTCAACACATTTGTCTTGAAATAGTGGACAAGTATCTTTCTGACTACCCATCTGAATTTGTGAAGGTGATATGTATTCAAAAACTCATTCTTGAGCTTGAGTGTTACAATTGTGTTGAACAATTTTATCTTCTTGTTGCTAGTTTTATAGTTGTGATTTTTATTCTTATGTGGTTTTAGGTATTTTGATTAGGATTATTTATGAGATAAATTTATATCCTATAGTATTTGATATATTATGTATTTTTAATTAATTAAATATTCAATTAAAATGGAAATTAAAAGGTCATAATTAATATAATTAAATTAATAATGTCATAAATATTATTTCCAAATAAAAATAATTATTTGAAATATAATTGCACTTTTATTAATAAATTAAAATTAGTTTTTAGTTATTAAAGATTGTATTTTTGTGGAAATTCTTTATTTGAATTTAAAAAAATAAAGAAAACACAGGAACAACCAAGTGAAGAATTCTTTTATTCTTCTTGAGTGTTTTTATTTTATTTTTGGGTTTCACACATTCTAGAAACCCTAGCCTTATTCAATTTTCTTTATTAGAGGATTTTTGAGGTTTTCGCACACACACATAGAAAATGAGACAGAGACATAGGTTCATAGAGATTTCAGTATACAAGATTTTTGAAGAACATGTTTTCCAGGTCATTAGAATTGTTTAAAGTTAAAGAATATATTTTAAAGCTTGGGAGTGAAGTTTGATTTTTGGGTTTTCTTCTCTTTCAAGTCAACTTGGTGTTTAGGGTAGGGTTTTTAAACCCTTGTTGGAAATATTTTTTTTTTGAAAAGATTGTCTCCATTGTGCATGTCAATTTTGATTGAGTGTTCTAAAATGTTTGCGTTATGTCTTTCTTAACTTATGAAATTAGAAAGAAAAACTATTAGGGTTAATTGATGAGAAGATTATGTTAATATCCATTTAAACCATGGAGTTATTTTGAGGACATTAGGTAAACACATATTTTATTCATTAGGTTTTGGTTGAAACTTGGTAGAAGATTCCACAAATATATATACAAAAACTTAGTTTCAAAATTTTGTCTCAATATATTTGCAAAATTGATGTTGAGCGAACATTCATTTGAGGAAATTATGCATTTTTGGAAAATATATTTTTGGTACTATTGTATATACATTGTGTATCTAAATATGTGTGTATACATATGTATTATTGAGGGTTTTTATTTTTTTTGAAGAAAAATAAATAATATTTATGCATTCTAGAAAATATAGAATTTCTTCATTCTATAATTTTTCTGATTTAAGAAAAAAACTTTAAAAAAGAAATTATTTTAAAAAATAAAATAAAATTTAAATGGGGAGGGGCGAGCTAAGCTAACCCTTTCCCTGAGCTACCACCACGGCCTGCAGGATGAGCCCGTGGGATGAGACACTGCGGTGAGCCACAATGTAGCTCACCTTGACAAGCTACCGTGTGGCCGCCCGCGACGAGCCGTGGAGTGAGCCCTGTTGGATATATTTCTAGTTTTCTGATTTTTGCTAAATGATTTGGGTTCCCAGTGTCAATTTTGTGTAAAATGTCAAGGTCTGTTCAAGTGTATCATTAATTTTTCTTGCAAGTGTTAATTTCCAAGAAATAGAAAAATGGTGAGAAACCCTAATCCCTAGGTTTTTTTGTGAAAGAAATGTGTTTAAAACCCTATACCTTCAAGACTTGTTCTAATTTTTTGTTACTTTTCCAAGCCACTTAAAATCCTTTTCATCATGTGCATAGCCAAGGAATATTATTTTATCTTGCAAAGCTCTTTATATCTTAATCTCCAGATGATGTGGAATATGCTCTTTCCTTTCCAAGATCACACACAGGCTGTTGATCGGGTTCCTTTTAAGTTATGATCGTGCGGTTGGTGCATAATCTCATGAAGAATTGATCAAGTACAAGAATATCGTGAGACTTGGTGAGGATCGTAGGTTGGGATCGAGATGAGTGGCTGGTGCTTAGTCTCATAATGAATTGATGATGTCATGAAATGTGTAGAGATCTAGCGAGAACCGTAGATGCTTTGTTGATCATGTGGATGACGTTAAATCTTGAAATGAAAGTGTAATTAAGTGAAAAGTCTCGAGATTCAATGGAGACTGTTGGATTAAAGAAGAATTGAGGGATGGCACATAATCTCAGGAAGAATGGATCAAGTACATAATTTTTTTGAGACTTAATGTTGATCATTGATTGGGAAAAGATCTGAGGTCTGGCACGTAATCTCCTAATAGAACCTGAGTTAGAAGATTTATTCAGAGACTTAGAGATTCATTCAATCACTGAATCTCCAAATAAACCATGGTTAGCCTTGGTTAAGTCAAAGCCAGTTTAAATTGTCCGTGGGTGAATCCAAACCATTGAAGAAGATCAGATCTTTTTGCTGGTGCTGAATCGCTAGAAGAAGTCAAAAGGTCATTAAGCTTTTCAGCGATGAAGAGATAATGGATAAGATCAAGACATGTGTGTAAGTGATTAAGAGATCTGTGGGATTAGTGAAATCTCAAAGTAAACCCAAGGTTGAGAAAATTATCTAGCTACTCAGAGTTATCCTTTATTCGCGTGATCTCATAAGAAACTAGAGTTAAGGCTAACCATTGGGAGATTCAGGGTAGGCTGTAGATTAAAAGGAAGATCAAGAGTGGTCGCATAATCTCCAGAAAAATTAAGAAATTCCAAAAATGATTCAGTGACTTAGTGCAAGGTGTAGATCAAGACCTAATCATGTGGTCTGCGTGTGATCTTAGAATAAACTCAGGGTAAAGTGAAACATTTAGTGATTTTGAGTTTCCTAAGTTGCATGATCTCCCAATTACTTAAGGTTAAGTTAAGCTATGAGTTGAGTTGAAAAGAGAGATTTGAATCTTTGACATGACTCAAATCTAGCGATGTGCATGTAATCACGGAGTAGATCCATGGTTAGTTGAAATGATCAGGGATTTAGAGAATTAGTTAGTCACTGGATCTCCAGATAGACTCAGGGTTAAAATAGGGTTATTATTTTTTATTATTCGCATAATCTCTAAACAAAGAAAGGGTTAAGAAAATCATCTAGTGACTCAGTGCAATCCATAGATGGAGAAGAAGATCATGTGGTGAGTGCCGAATCTCCTAATGTAACCTGGGTCAAGCTAAACTCTCAACAACTTGGAGATAACATAATCGTGCAAACTCTAGATAGACTGTGGTAAGAGTATAGTAAAAATATAAGGGTTTTTTCTAATGCCATAAGGTAAAAAGGCTGGCCTATTAAAAAGGAAAGATCCTAGACAGCATGTAAAAAATCTTCCTGTGAAAGTAAGAAAAACAAGACAATCATATCAAGTTTAAAGCCTTTTCACATATAATAGGGTTTTAAAACTGAAAAATGCAGTGATGACCTTTCCCATTTCGGCTATTCAAATTTGATTACATTTCAACTTTAGGTGCCACAGCTAGGAAAGAATTGATGTTGAGGCATGCAAAGTTATGACAGAAGTGATTGAGTAACATTTCTAGGTCCTCAACTAGACTGGTGCATTGAATTCTCAATAATAAATAGGCGCAACCTTTATACATTTATGATTACCAATTTTTAGAGTGCAGAATAAAAAATTCCATAAGTTTTAGAGCTTTTAGAAGTGAAGAATTACTTGAATTTCAAAGTGAATTATAAGGAGAAGTTTATGTCTAAGAGCAGAATTGTTCAGTAAAAACCAGCAAAGATGAGCCAAGAAGGACTGAGTGGTGATTCAACTAGCAGAGGAAGTAGAGATAAAGAAGAGGAGTAGAAAGTGAAGACAAAATAATCTAAGGAATTCATGGCAACAAAAAGGTAAAAGATGAACTTTTCTCTCATGATATGTCAAATTGTAGAGATCCACATACTCCTGGGGTTTATGGATATCATTTATTCAATTAATTTTATAGTAATAGGGACAAGCCATTTACCATATCAAACCCTTGGACGTTAGGTCTGGCTAAGATGATTTTCCCAGACATCTTCATAGATGTAGACCTGTTAATTGAGCTGGCCAGAAGGTATGATTCTCTTTCAAAAACTATCAAGAAAAGCGATGGGATAGCTTTAGTCACTTTGGACAGGGCATCTTTCATGAAGGCCTTTGATATTTACCATCCTTGTACCACACAGATTGATTTAACCAAGTTACATAATAAATATGCCAGGGAGACTACCATTGTCACCAGATTGATCCAGCCTTATGTGCCTAGATCAAATAGAAATTACATAGCTACCCTACCAAATTCTACTTTACCATATTTTTATAAGGATTTGAGCTTTTATATATAGTATATTGCTTATGGGTCATGTAGGGTGTAGGGAATAGATGGGGGCAGTGAAGGGTTGCCTGTAGATCTTTTGATGATCATCTTGGACCATCAGAACTCACATGCCAATACTGAATTTGACTACATCTAGTATGTAATTGACAAGATGCATCAAGGGCTCATAGATATTCACAAGAAATCCAACCACAAGTTCATGCATTATTCTATTTTAATGCATTTAATTTTGTAATTTTTTGATAGGGAAAGGTGCAAGTGGATCAATAAAATTTAGGAGTTTGATTTAGAGATCCACATTAATAAATTGGTAAGAGGCTTAGGACTAGCTAAGTTGATGACATAATAAAATATGGATATAGTACAAGTAAACAATGTTAATACTTGTGGAGAAGTAGTTACAAGTATTGAGATGCAACCTTGGTATGCTAACATTGTATATTTTCTAAGGAATGCTAGTTTCCCAGAAAATTTAAATGATAACCAAAGAAGAAGTCTGAGATTAAAAGCTCAGAAATATGTGCTATTGCAGGGTAACCTGTATTGGAAAAACAAGGATGGAATACTATTTCTATGCCTTGAAAAAGGACAATCTAAAAATATCTTGAAAGAAATGCATTCGGGGATGTGTGGGTGACACTAATCAACAAGATCAGCATCTCACAAGATCTTAAGGGCTGGTTATTATTGGCCTTGGTTATTTAAAGATGCCCATTCTTTTTTTAGGAAGTGCGAATCATGTCAGAGATTCTGCAACAAAATGAAGTTTTCAGGTGCCCTATTGTTGAATCCTATAGTTGCAAAAGCCCCTTTTTCCATGTGGGGAATGGACTTTATTGGAGAATTTGCTGAGAAATAAAGTGGGGGAAACAATTGGATTTTTCCAGTGACTGATTATTTTACCAAGTGGGTTGAGGAAATTCCAACTAAGAAGGCTACAAGTGTGCAATGGTTATTGATTTTTTGATGAATAATGTGAGTACTAGGTTTGGTGTTCCAATCAAATTAGTGATGGATAATGCCATGTTGTTTAGGTCTGAAGAATTTTTTGATTTATGTTCTGATATGAGAATTGTCATTTCATATTCACCCCCCTACCATCCACAGGCCAATGGGAAAGTAGAATCAAGTAACAAGAGTATTTTACAAATTCTGAAAAAAACCGTCGAAAACAACAAGAGAGTCTGGCATGCAAAGTTGAAACTTTCTTTATAGGCAGATATGATCATTGTGAAGAAGTAAACAAGGAAATCTCCCTTTGAATTAGTGTATGGTGCTCAATCTAGAATTCTTGTGAATAATTTAATTCTAGTTTACAAGTTCATTCAAGATGAGGAGCTAGAAGTCTCTGATCCAATTCAAGAAAGAATGGCATAGCTAGTGGAGTTGGATGAAGTAAGAAAAGAAAGTCAAAAGGAAAATATCAAATTATAGAAAAATATGAAATACATTTTTGACAAGAGAGAAAATGATAGGAAGTTCTAGCCTGATGATCTGGTTCTTCAATGGAATGCAAGAGTTGAGGACAAGGGAAAACATAAAAAAATTGAGTCCCTATGGTTAGGCCTCTTTATCATTAATCAAGCTTTTGGAAAGGACTCACATCTTTTCAAAAATATGGATGGAGAGGTATTCAAATTTATAGTACATGGACAATTATTAAAGCCTTTCTTCAATTAGTTCTGTCTTCCATGCACAATAGTTTTGTATTTTATGTACAAGCGTGTTTTCTTTCTATTGTGTGTTTGATTTCTATTATGTGTTTCTTTCCTAGTTGTGTTTTTTTCCTTTGCAGTAGGTTAGTGGAGTTGTAATCTACCTTCCAGAGATCTATTATTTTTTCTATGAACTTGCATTCAAGCATCCTCAGAGAGAGCCACTATTGGATATATTTCTAGTTTTCTGAGTGTCGCTAAAATTTTGGGTCCCTAGTGTCAATTTTGCCTAAAATGTCAAGGTCTATTCAAGTGTATCATTAATTTTTCTTGTAAGTGTTGATTTCCAAGCAATAGAGTGCAAAAATGGTGAAAAAACCTAAACCCTAAGTCTTTTGTGAAATAAATGTGTTTAAAACCCTATACCTTCAATACTTGTTCTAATTTTGTGTTACTTTTCCAAGCCACTTAAATTATTTTATCTCGCAAAGATATTTATTTCTTAATCTCTAGATGATATGGAATATGCTCTTTCCTTTCCAAGATCATGCGTAGGCCATTGATCAGGTTCCTTTTAAGTTATGATTGTGTGGATGGTGCATAATCTCATAAAGAATTGATCAACTACAAGAAGATTGCGAGACTTGGTGAGGATCATAGATCGGGATTGAGATGAGTGGTTGGCACTTAGTCTCACAATGAATTGATGATGTCATGAAATGTCTTGAGATCTAGCAAGAACCATAGATGCTTTTTTAATCATGTGGATAGTGTTTAATCTCAGAATGAAAGTGCAGCTAAGTGAAAAGTCTCGAGATCCAGTGCAGACCATTGGAGTAAAGCATAATTGAGGTCTGGCGCATAATCTCAAGAAGAATGGTTCAAGTAAAGAAAGTTTGTGAGACTTAACACTGATCATTTATTGGGAAAATATATGAGGGCTGGTGCGTAATCTCCAAAAAGAACCCGAGTTAGAAGATTTATTCAGTGACTTAGAGATTCATTCAATCGCTAAATCTCCAAATAAACCATGGTTAGCCTTGGTTAAGTCAAAGCCAGTTTAAATTTTTCATGGGTGAATCTGAACCCTTGATGAAGATCAGATCTTGTGGATGGCACTGAATTGCTAGAAGTCAAAAGGTCATTAAGTTATTCACTGATCAAGAGTTAATGGCTAAGATGTAGACACGTGTGTAAGTGGCTAAGATATCTGTGGTGTTCGTGAAATATCAGAATAAACCCAAGGTTTAGAAAATTATCTAGCGACTCAAAGTTAGCCTTTAGTCACGTGATCTCGTAACAAACCAGAGTTAAGGCCAAATATTGGGAGATTCAGCTCACATCGTAGATTAAAAGGAAGATCAAGGGTGGTCACATAATCTCTAGAAAATTGAGCAAGTAAAAAATGATTCAGAGACTTAGCATAAGATGTAGATCAAGATCTAATTGTGTGGTCTGTGTGTGATCTTAGAATAAACTCAGGGTAGAGTGAAACATTCAATGATTATGAGTTTTCTCAGTTGTGTGATCTCCGAATGACTTAAGGTTAAGTTAAGCTAAGAGTTGAGTTGGTAAAAGAAATCTAAATCATTGACATGAATCAAATCTAGCGGTGTACGTGTAATATTGGATTAGATCCATAGTTAGTTGAAATGATCAATGATTCAGAGACTTAGTTAGTTGCCGGATCTCCAGATAGACTCAGGGTTAAAACAGGGTTATTCATTTGCCTTAGTCGGATAATCTCTGAACAAAGTGAGGGTTAATAAAATCATCTAGTGACTCAGCATAAGCCATAGATGAATAAAAATATTGTGTGGTGGGTGCTGGATCTCGTGATGTAACCTGGGTCAAGCTAAACTCTTAGTGACTTGGAGATAACACAGTTGCACAATCTCTAGATAAACTGTGATAAGAGTATGGTAAAACTATAAGGGTTTGTTCTCATGCCATAAGGTAAAAAGGATGGCCTATTAAAAGGGAAAGATCCTAGATAACGTGTAAGAAATATACCAAGCTAGGAAAAGTAATCAAAACAAGCCAATCATATCAAGTTTAAAGACTTTTCAGATATAATAGGGTTTTAAAACTAAAAAAGCACTCATGACCTTTCCCAATTGGGCCATTCAAATTTGGTTAGCTATCAACTTCAGGTGCCATGGCTAGGAAAGAATTAATGTCAAGGCACATAGAGTTATGAAATAACTGATTGAGTAATGGTTTCCAGGTCCTCTACTAGACTGGTGCATTAAATTCTCAGTGATAAATAGGCACAACCTTTATACATTTCTGATTAGTAGTTTTCAGAGTGCAAAACTAAGAAATTCCATAAGTTTCAAAGCTTTCAGAAGTGAAGAATTGCTTGAATTTCGGAGTGAGTTATAAAGAGAAGTTTGTGTTTGAGAGTAGAATTGTTCAATAAAAATAAGAAAAGATGAGCCAAGAAGGACTGAGTGGGGCTTCAACCAACGGAGGAAGTAGAGATACAGAAGAGGAGCAGAAAGTGAAGAGAAACTACTCTAAGGAATTCATAGCTTCGCTACCTGGGACAAACCAGAACAAAAAGGTAAATGATGAAAATTTATCTAATGATATATTGAATTGTACAGATCCACATACTCCTGGGGTTTATGGATATCATTTATTCAATTACTTTTATAGTAATAGGGACAAGCCAATTCCCATATCAAACCCTTGGATGTTAGGTTTGGCTAAGCTAATTGTTCCAGACATCTTCATAGATGTAGACCTGTTAATTGAGCTGGCCAGGAGGTATGATTCTCTTTCTAAAAATATAGAGAAAAGTGATGGGACAACTTTAGTCACTTTGGATAGGGCATATTTCATGAAGGCCTTTGATATTTACCATCCTTGTACCACAAAGATAAATTTAACCAAGTTACAGAATAAATATGTCAGGGAGACTACCATTGTCACCAGATTGATCCAGGCTCATGTGCCTAGATCAAATAGAAATTACATAGCTGCCCTACCAAATTCTGTTGCACCATATTTTTATAAGGATTTGAGATTTTATATGAAGTATATTTCTTATGGGCTGTGTAGGTTGTTGGGAATAGATGGGGGCAGTGAAAGGTTTCCTGTAGATATTTTGATGATCATCTTGGACCTTCAGAACTCACATGCTAATACTGACTTTGACTACATCTAGTATGTCATTGACAAGATGCATCAAGGGCTCATAGATATCCACTAGAAATCCAACCCCAAGTTCATGCATTATTCTATTTTAATGCATTTAATTTTTTACTTTACCATTAACAACATGAACACACAAAATCTGAGACCAAGGATGCAGTTCCATGGCCAACCAAACCCTGTACAACTGTGGCTTAGGGTTTGGAATTATACTTCAAATGAAAATGAGTTTTTTGTGGTTTTTAGAACTGGATTGCATATCCACTTTTAGGTTTTCTAGGTCTAAATGTGACAAGGATACCAATCAAGGTGCTTCAACTTCTCAGACCTTGCTAATATGTGGATAAGTGGGAAGGAGATCATAACTAGGGAGATTTTTACTTTGCGCAAACCTTTACTCTCATTAAGGTCTACAGATGCTCCCAACCCCCACACATACTTCCACAGTATGTGCCTCCAAGAATAGCTGTAATTGAGTTTATTTGGCAGTTGATGTGGATAGAGAAAGAGCACTTGTCTCCCCACAAGAAGGGTACTTTCACACCCAGGAAATTCAAAATTTATAACTTTACAATTGGGAAAAGAGTCATGGATTCAATGAATAAGTGGTTGGTTTAATATAGAATGAGTATGACCTTATACAAGTATGCTGACTCCAAGTAAAACTTCTATGAAGGAGCATGAGGAATGTGTTGAAGAAGACCTAATCAAGAATATCTTGGAAGATGGGGAAGCAACAAGGAGAGCAGAATAGTACCAAGACTTGATAGGCTTGGGAAAATAATTGATAAAGAAAGGGATCCCCTTTGGAGGTTTTTTCCAAGGAGTGCCCTATTTGCATAGACTCACCAAAATAATTGAATCTTATAACACATTGTATAATCAGCTTGAGGGACTGCTTGAGGAAAAGGAAAGAGGCCCTGAAAAACATTCATCCTCTAAATATGAAGATGATAGTGAGGGAGGTTACTTAGTACATAGTCCTCCTCCAGTGAATCAACCACTTGTAGAAAAACAAAACATAGAGGTTAACCTTGCTGAGGTACCTGATTTTGAGGTAACCAATGAGCCCCCAAAGGAGAAATAGAGGATAGAACCAGGGGAGCCTTCTCAAGAAAAGACACAAGAGAATAAGAGGGATAAAGTAAGTGTCCTGATTAGGTGTGACAACCATTATTATCATTAGATTAGGAAGAAAATTAGGGAAGGGAAAAAATTAAAAGAGGATATACAAGAAGAAATTGAATTACCCCTGCAACTGTGTCAGGATGAGAGAGAATTATATCAAGGGGAGTTCCTCAGTGATGATGCCTTCATTAAGACAGAAGAATTCAAAAACTTATTTATTTGGAGGAAGCAACAAGAAGTGGGGGCTCAATTGATAGAGGGTGGCCCTATACAAAGTGAAGCCTTACAAGCCCTGCAAGATTATGACCCTGAAAAAGAGACCATGACATATAAAGAGGCTAGACAACTAGTAAAATATTGTGGAATGTTACTTGTGCTTGGGTGAGATTTGGCTTTAGCATTCATAATTGAACAGATAAAAAAAAACCAAATGCTAAATTGTCTTCTGAGACTCAAGTGGGGGAAATGATAAAAGGCTTTGGATATGACCCCAGATCTCAGACTTTAGCAATGTGGTCATTAGATCCAAGGAAACAGAAGCCATCTTTGGTAAGTATTGAAGAAAAGATGGATGGAGAAAAAATTATATGGTCTATCCACAATACTTTAGATTTAGAGATATCCAAGGCTATCACCCACTTTGCATACCTTAATGAAGCAAAAATAGAGCAGATGTAAAATACGTACAAAAGACTCTTTGAAGAGTTAATTTCTGTGGTAAATTATAGAAATGTGTGCTTAATTAAGATCAAAGAATTGCAGGGGGAAGTAGAAACTTTGAAAAAGAAGTTAGAAGAGGCTCCCAAAGCTCTCCCCACTCCACCCAAAGAAATTGTGGATGCTCAGATAGAAACCATAGAAATTTTTCCACTTGGAATAGAGCAAGTTGACAAGGATTAGAATAAAGTGGCTTTGAAAGCCTTATGGAAAATCTTGCAGCACATGATTGATGTGCTGAAAGGTAAAGTTTACTTGGTGCACAAGGCTTATAATAAGCTACTAGGCCTAGAGATAGAGGTCAAAAGAGACATTACAACTTTGGACCCATAATTTGGTACATGGTCCAGTAGGGGATCATTATTTGAAAGGTTAGAAGCCTTGCAACCACATAGGAAAGCTCTCCCTGAAATATTTTGTAAAGTGGGAGAAGTAATTGAACAAATTGGAACAACATTGTCTTTCTTTAAAGGAAAAGCTAACCAAATTAAAGAAAGGATTAATATGTTTGACCAAGGTTACAATAGGTTTATTCCTCCAATTAAGGGATAAGATGGTAAGATCAAATCAATGAAAGAATGGAGAAATTAGTTTGAAACTATATTGCTTATTAAAGAGGCATTCATAAGAGATGACAGTGTCCTGGATATGGACATATTTAATAAGACCTTCGATGAAGCCTTTAAAGGGGAGAAAGACTTCATGAAGTTTGCTACAGATGCCAGATGGGAGAGATAGAAGGAACAGTTACAGAGCTTTTAGAGTTTTAATTGGCCTTTAGAGGTAGAGGTTGTACAGTGGGATATCATCACAAATCCCAAGAAGAAAAGGCCAGCAACCATTAACCTGTATGTGTTGGATGAGGAGTAGAATGACACATAGCACCTGATTAATGAGCACAGGGAGGGTAATCATCAGCAAGATTAGTGTAAGTTAGCATGTATTGGAAATCACTAGGTCTCACAACAACCTCAAGAGGCTACCCAGAATATCTATGGATAAAGGTGCCAACTGCCAAAGATTTGAAATCATTTCAAATCAGCTACTCAAGTGTTTCTTCTACACCGACTGAAGCTGTAACTATAATTTTGTCTTTTAGTAATTTTTAGGTTAAGCTTAGCCATCCAAAGCTTGTTGCATCCTTTATCTTTAAGGATTCCAAGATGGCTAGTGCTTTATATATAGAAAATTGTAAAATATTATAAAGGATGGTGAATTTACAACTGCGAGACAAACTTCTTATTTATGTCTAGTTTTCAAGGTTTTTGTCTCTATGAATGTATTGAAGCAGAAGTACATTAATAAAATAGTGGAGTTTCCTATTTCACATCTATGATGTCTTCTTGTATTTTTGTTTATGCTCTTGTATGTTTAATCCATAAGGCATTTTATATATACCAGTTATAAGGCAACTGTGTGATTATTTGTAAGTTTCTTTCAAGGAAGGAGTAAATCTTATAAGTAGTTCCAGAGGGTTAGATATTTGTGTGAGAATTTGATACATGGGTGTGGGAATGAGAAGATAGTTTGCAAGGCACTCTATCTAGGCTTCATATATGTTTTAATTAATTGATTTATGTGAATGTATATCTCATTTGACTCTCTTCCTGGGATTAGGCACTGGTCTAGGTTTTGATAAGTAGTTATCATCATAAATCTCAAAGTTAAACAATCATTTACATTTTTTTATTAAGAACATACATGCTTAATCAGTTGTAGTGAAGAATACAATTAAATTTGTTGATTCCTTGAAGAGAGAATCATTAGGTTATCCTTCCTAAGTCAAGAACTCTAAAAATAAGAAGGATGAGAATACTTGTCTCTCTTATTTGCTCTTGTCAAGTTCATGGTCTGGCTTGTTAAGCTCTGCGTTAAACTAATCATATTCATTTCTAAGATGTGTTATCAGTTGTTGTAGTAAAAGGTAAGAAGAAAATCAGTGCAGCCCTTGATCTAATGTTAAAATTACTGAAAATTAGTAATCTATAAAAGGTACACCCGCCTGAGTTTGTGGAGCTCAAAGAAGAAGGAGCATTAATCCTCATTAATTAGACTTTTCCTTGTATGAATCAAGAGTTGGGAATCTAAAAGTCAAGCATTGATGCTATATTTAGACTCTTCAAGAAAAATCTCTAACAAGCCCCAGGCTCGACGAGCCACAAGAAGCTCACCTTGACGAGTCGGGGGCCAAGATCGTTTGCAGTGAGCTAGGAGCATGAGCTCCACTAACATTGATGTTTTTTTAAAAAATTAATTAAAATTTATTTTTAAAAAAAACTTACTTTGATTATTATTAATATTAAAAAATCTAATATTATTTTATAAAAAAATAAAATAAAATAAATGTTATTTGATATTTTTGGTGATTAATATTATGATTAAGGTTCTGATGTGTTTTTTAGCACTGTGGTTAGTTTATAAGGTTATTTGATGCTATTTTGGGGCTTATGTATGATGTTTTTTATATGCATATATTTTTGGGATGTAAATATTTCATTTGAATTTTTAATAAATGCTAGAATATGTGATCAAACTGATTTAGTTTTTACACTAAAATTGAATGTTCTTCCCTATCTCTAATTTGATTGATCATGAGATTGATGCTAGAACTTTATCAATTTTTTGGGGGGTTTAGATGACTTTTAGGGTTTGTTACTAGAGGGTCGGGATTGTACATTAATGTTTTGTAGATATTTATGCATGTGATTCTTTTGTATTTTAATTTTATGGTTTTTGACACTGTTGTAATTTTTGATCTCATACCTATGTTATGATCCTTGATGGTACATTGTGATGTTATGGTTATTGGGTCCTATGTGTTCCTTGTTGTATTATGGAATGAACTTTGGACATTATCTTATAATGGATATGGTTTTGAGAACCATCACATGTTCCTGTTGGTTTTAAGGAACTGATTTTGTGGATCATAATTTTATGATATTTTTGAGCTTTATTTGTGGATTGTGAGCCTAGGGTAGGTTATCTAAGTGTATGGATGGGGGTGAATTTCAATAACCAGTCGGGGACCATAAGTGGCTTCCAGGACAAGTTATTGTAAGCTACTTAATCATGTAAAAACATAATACATTAAATGAGGTTTAAAATGAATTAATAAGATAATGAGAGTCCTCGCCCATACCTAAGTGCTATTAAAAGATGGGATGGAGAGTGAGATGATGCCTGCTCATCCAGTGATATGTCTTTCTCTGACATAGTTGGTAACCTTATTTGTATGAGAGGTATTACCGATTTCACATAAGGTCACTTGAGTGTCCAGGTCTAGATAGGCTGCTAGGACAAGACTCAAGGGTTACACTATCTGATGACACCAACCTATATTTATCTTAGGTTTCCTACATGTGTCAGGTGCCTCTAGTAGAGTGTGTAGTATACCTTCTGATATAGAGAGATTTCAGGATCCCTTGTTTATACTTTTTGGTTTTGTTGATTTTTATCCAAGTGGGGATTGATGTTATCTCCTCAACATGGTGGAAGTGGACCTCAGGTTCTACATGGTCGGGTAGTAGTGATTCTCTTACCATTCAAGATTCTGACATTCCTGTACCAATGCTGGATGATCCTTGTAGCTGTTGCATTCTTCTTGTTTCATCATTGGAGTTTTTCTCTTATCTTGTATATGTTGTACATCTCTACCTTGTATCAGTGTATTAGTTGTAATACCTTTTTGAGATGTTGTATATGTATATGTACATGAGATATTATCACATATCTTGTGACTTGTGTAGTGCATGTATATTCATTATGGTTACCTTATGGTATCGGTTGTATTTATTTTCACATTTACATGAGGGTTTATTTGTTATTCTATTGTGTATGTGAGATTTTGTACTTGTATCCATTCTGAATAATTAATTAACTTATACGTAATTTTATGTTACGGAACCCTTGTTAGTTGTAACCTGTTAGTGAGTTGCATTTATGTGTATGCATTGTCTTATATCATATTACTTCTACATTGTTGTTCAATATTTTTATGTAAACATTTGGAAAAAAATATTCTATAAACTTAGTATCATGTTTTAGGAAAATTTCTCTTTGGTTCCCTAGTGAGGTGATACACATTCTATTTTTTGTGTGAGATCCACCTTTAGTGCATTTATGACATATCATCCTCACATTGTTGTACATACTTCATTACACAATGGATGATGATCCACCTTTGTTGGACATGTGATTCCACCTTGTATGGGTGGTAGCTTATCTTCTCCTTATCATGTACTCTTATTGCCTTGCCTATTTAATTAGACACTTCTACATTGTATTCATTCATTATCATTCAAGATATTGATCATATTGATGAGAAATGATTTATTATTGTCCATCTTAATCTCTCTTATTTGTGCTATTCATTGAGCTTCTAGATCTTGGCATATTTCCTTAGGAAAATTCTTACATGGTATCAGAGCCATTGGAGCATTCATTGCATAGCATTGGGAGAGTTTTTTGCTTCATTTGTTGAAGGGATTAAATTCATATTTTGGGAGAAAAATTTTGTGGGAGTGTCTAGAGCAAGAACATACCTCACCATTGCATTTGGGAGGTTGTTCCAATGAACTTTGACTATATGCATTTGCCTATTTTGGGAGAAATTCAAATCTGAGGGAATCTTTTTTTACAAATCAAGCTTGTATGAACTAATCTGCAATTTGGCAGTAAGGATCAATTTTTTTTTAAAATTATTTTTTCAATGGATCTATTTATTTTTCATTATTTATTATTCTCTACAATTTTCTTGTCAAAAAATGGGGTTTCAGGCTGTGGTCTTGTGTCTATGTTCTGTTAGAACTTTCTACAGATGAAAGAGGTGTCTTAGAGAAAATTCTAGAGATTATTCCTTATATGTTGTTGACCGAGGGATCAACTCCCAACTTGGAAAAGTGATCAAACTTACGATGACACAACATCAACTAGTGGTGACTAATCGACGTTTCACATCTTTATTTTATGTGTGTGAAATTTTCCTTATAAAAAGTAGATATATCCCTTGCAAGGTCAATGTGGGATAAACCCACATAACCCCACCACTCCCTCCATTAGTGAACAACTCGTCGCTCACCGCCACCCCATTGCCACTCCATGACCCTTGTGCCAACTGAAGGCCCCTCCCCTCCATGTGGGTGCTAAAAAACCCAATCATACACAAAGACTTGTCACACAGACATGTCATACGATCACACTGGACCAAGACGATGCCACATCTTCCTTGTTGTACGGTCTAGTCAACATACACGTAATTGTTTTTACATGTACATTTTCAAAGAATTAATTTTGACAACTATCTAGCCATTAGATGTGCCATCTTTTATTTTTGATTTATGACTATTTAGACACCAATTTTAACCCATTGTCTGCATTATCATTTTCTGTGCTTACATTTAGTGATCATTTAGCTATCATTCCTAGCTGGTTTTTTTTTTCTGTGACAGTTGTCTAGAAATCAAAATTAATCAAGTGGTTTTTCTGATATTATCAAGGTTTGAAAATTTGGAGTCCCCACCATTTGTAGTTTTAGATTTGTAGTCTGACTTTGGAGGGGCATAAAATTTTTCATACAGACTCCTTTTTGAGTGTAATAATTTTTAATTTTGGGTAGAATCTTCTGAATATTTTAGTGGTGACATTAGTTTCTAGTTTTGGTGGACAGATTTTGCACAAATATTAGTTTTCGGTTATTGTTCCTATCCAATACTTAGTTTCGTAGCTCCATAGGCTCTTTTTAAGCTCATATAGCCATATTTTTAGGTGCCTTTTTTTTGTAAGTTCATAATGTTTTGTCTACTTTTAAGATCCATAACTAGTTTGCAGCCATTGTGGGTAGAAATATCACTTTTAGATCTAGGTCTTTTTGACCATTTATGATCATTGTAATACTAATATTTTAGTTTGATCCTTATCAATATTTTTTTGATTCTATTTTGGCCTCAAGAAGACAGTTGTTAACATCAAAATTAGAAGTCCACTTAGCCCTTGTTTGCCAAGTAGCAATTGTACACACGCTTTTGTTTTTGTGTGTGGGGGGGGGGGGGGGGGNTAAATTGTGTGCTTGTGTCTCTTTCTCTCTTGTGTTCTTTTATTTTTGCATTATGGGTTCTCCTAAATTTCCACTTTCAATTCCACATAACTATGCCACATGGAAAGACAATGTATGATGTAAATTAATGGAAAAAGTTTTGAATCTTTACGTGGATGGTACTATTAGAGAACCCACCGATCCTAATGTGGATGCTAATACAAAACTGATTATAAGATCAAAAGTTTTATTTATTTAGGAATTATGTTCACCAAGATCTCTCATTTCCAATTAAAACATTTGAGTATGCCAAGGAATCTTGGGATAAACTTGAAGATTTGTATGGTAAAGTGGATGGGGACAATAAACACTCACTTGAGGAAAATCTTCTCAACATGGATCCTAGGAACTTTGACACAATTAAAGATTATATAAACAAAGCCAATGATATTAGAGCACAACTTAAGGATTGCAGTGTTACCAATAAGTATTCATAGTTAATTCAAAACATGTTGAACAAGATTCCTTCAAAATATGCAGATTTTGTTTCAAGTTATCAAAATCATTAGTTGATTATGGGAAGTACCTTCACTACACCTTCATTTGAAGAAATTTTGATGTTAGAAAAATCAAAATTGATGAGTACATGAAGATTCTTAAGTCTTCAAAGTCCAAGGCATTGGTGCCTACTAATGGGAATCAAAGGAACCAAGGTGGAAAAGGTGGACAACAAGAAGAAAAAGAAAGTCCAAATCACAATGAAAGACATCACAATATTCCTCCTCACAACAAGGAAATTATTCCTCTTCTTCCAACAAGATGGGAAATAATTCTAAGAGGGATAGACCACTTTGTGCATATTATGAGAAACCAAATCATGTTGAGCATCATTGTCACAAGAAGAGGATTAATGAGTTGGAAAAATTACTTAAGAAGAACAAAATCAATGTGTCGAATGCTGCAAAAAACAAGGACTCATCACCTTTCACTTCAAAGAGAAAGGGAAAGAATTTTTTGCAACAATAAGTTCTTCAAAGGAATGGATACTTGACTTTGGTGCCACTCATGATATGGGTTCTTCAAATAAGTAGTTTTCTTCTTTTCAACCATCTAAGGTACCTCACATCGTTGTAGGAGATGATATACAAGTGGAAGTTGAAGGGAAATTTTAAGTTGAGATGGAAAATATAGCATTCAAAGATGTTCTTAATGTTCCTAACTTAAGCACAAATCTCCTTTCAATTTACCAAATCACTCACTATCTAGTTGAAAATAAAGTTGAGTTGCTTCTTGATTTATTTGTGGTAAAAAATATCAAGGATGATGCTTTTGTTGTAGTGGGAAAAGCTAATAATGACACAAGGCTTTATTCATTCTCCCACTCTATGTCTCCTTCTCAATCCTTGTTGACACATTCAATTCACAAAGTAAGTTATGGTATGAGTAGATTGGACATCCCAACTAGCGCTATCTTTAACAACTTAGCAACAAGAACATGGTAAAAGGTCTACAGGTAGAGTCTAGTTTTATGAGGGTGTATGTGAACATGTTTCTCAATGGGAAAGAATCCATAAGAGAAGTTTAAAAAAGGGAAGTCTTGGAGAGAATCAATAGTTCTTGAGTTGATTCACACTGATATAACAAGTCCTTTTCCAGTGCCATCATTCACCAAGGCTCGCTATGTTCTCACCTTCATTGATGACTATTCTCTCTTGAGATGGGTCTACTTTCTTATTCACGAGAGTGAAGTATTTGACAAGTTTCTCACCTTCAAGGCTCATGTTGAGAAGCAATAAGGGAAATCCATCAAGATTCTACGAACAAATAATGAAAGGGAATATGCGAACTCAATACTTATAGGCTTTTTTACTCTTGAGGGGATTGATCTTCAACATAGAGTTGCATACACTCTACAATAGAATGATGTTGCAGAAAGGAAGAACAAAAATCTTAAATAAATGGCTAGCTACATGATTCATGTTAGGTCTATTGATCCATATTTTTGGGTAGAAGTTATAAGTTGTGACAATCACATCCAAAATAGAGTTTCTTATAAAGCCGTGGATGAAATCACTCCTTTTGAGGATTGGTGTGGTAGATAACTAGTTGTAAAATACTCTAGAGTGTTTGGTTGTCCATCTTCGGCACACATACTTCCACAAAAATGCAAGGCATTGGAACCTAAAAGTAGGCCTTGCATATTTCAGATATGGTCAAGGTGTTAAGGCATTTAGACTTATGGATCCTGAGACACATGAGATTTTCATAGAGACGA
Organism: Thuja plicata; assembly: GCA_018584345.1. Lineage (NCBI taxonomy): Eukaryota > Viridiplantae > Streptophyta > Pinopsida > Cupressales > Cupressaceae > Thuja > Thuja plicata. The sequence continues at coordinate 1,687,552 of MU223557.1, read as the reverse complement.
GTGTTTACTTTGAGGAAAGTTCTCCAAGCTTGGCCTATTCTTGAATATTGTGGATAGTGATGATAGTGATTCATACGATCATACTCCCTCAACCTTGACTCACAGGGTTCCATATTTGCACATGGTCCAATTACAGTTGAGTATATTCCTTCTTCTTCTTCTTCCACTAGACCTCCTTGTGCTCAATAAACTCTTGATTTAGCAGGCTCATTTGTGGGAGATCCTTCAGAAACTTGAAGGAAAAGGTCACAAAATTAATCTTTTCCACATGCCTACATTACAATTGATTGCAATCCATAGTCATTTAAGAAAGCTTCTAGAGTTCCTAAGTGGGACTCAACCATGGAGGAAGAGTATAATTCTTTGATGATAAATGACACATGGGACTTAGTTCCTCTTAATAAGGGAAGAAAGATGGTTCAATGTAAGTGGATCTATCAGACCAAGTTTATAGTAGATGGAAGTGTGGATAAGTATAAGGCTAGGTTTGTGGAAAAATCTTTCTCATAGGTTCCAGGTGTTGACTATACAGAGACCTATGCACCCGTAGCCAAGATGAACTCCATTCATTTGAATCTAGCTATTGTTGCAGCTCATGGCTGGTTTGTACATTAGATGAATGTGAAGAGTGAATTTCTATATGGTGATCTTCATAAGGAGATTTATATGAAGCAACCACAGGAATTCATATAGGAGAATTCTTTATTTTACAGATTGAGGAAGTCTATCTATGGCCTCAAACAAGCTCCTAGGGCTTGGTATGCTAGGATGGATTCCTTTCTTCTCTCATCAAGGTTCATCGGATGTCATTCAAATCCTAATGTTTACATTTTGTGATAGGATGACTCACACATGATACTTGTTCTCTATGTGGATGAATTTATCACTACATGGATTAGTTCATCCATCATTGGTAGAGTCAAGTCTTATTTGCATGAATATTTTCTAGGAAAAACTTGGACTTATTGCACTATTTCCTTGGTATTGAGATTACGCAACATTTAGTAGGGATTACACTTTCTCAGCCCAAGTATGCTCTTGACTTACTTGCTCAATTTTGCATGATTGATTGTAAGCTTGCACCAAATCCCTTTCTTTTTGGTGATAAGATTGAGGCTAAGTGTTCTACACCACTTGCTGATGCTATATTGTATAGACATCTTGTTGGAAGCAACATCTACTTGACACATACATGCCGTGGAATATCCATTGCAATTGACATGGTTTCTCACTTCATACAAGAGTCACATGTTCTTCATTAGAAGGTAGCCAAATGCATACTACACTACATACAAGGTATACATACTTATGAGATCCTCTATTCAACAAGTATTGGACTAGACTTAGTTGGATACACATACTAAGATTGAGCTATCGATCTTGGTGATCGTAAGACCACTTCAAGTTACAACTTTCATCTTGGTTCATGCCCCATTTGTTGGCAAAGTAAGAAGCAACATGCTACTTCTCTCTCTTTGGTTGAGGTTGAGTATCGAGGGGTTTTTAATGAAACTACAAAGACTATTTGGCTTTAGCATCTCCTAACAGAATTTGGTTTCAACATTCCACAACCTACAACCATTCATTGTGACAATCAATGTGTCATACAAATCTTGAAGAAACTAATCCAACATTAATGGACCAAACACATTGAGGTATACATGTACTATATTAGGGAGATGATATAGGATTAGGTCCTTGACTTGAGATATTGTCCTACAACATAGCAGATTGCAGACATATTCACTAAACCCTTCATTGAGAGCAAATAACTTCAGCTTCAAGCTCTCTTGGGGTGTGGGATATTTCATCAAGGGGGGTTAGTTGACTTATCTATTCATTTTTATGGGGGGGAATTTTTCCTCACATGAAGTTTTTTTCTCTCTCATCTTCTTTTATGAGAGATTGCATTGCACTTGCACTTGCATATTGTACATGGGTACCTAACATGGCCTAGTAGCCGGGACCCATCTTGAATTGTCATCTAACATTGTGAGCTTAAGTGCATTCCCTTCCCTTAAGTTGCAATTAAGTGGGTGGGGAGGGGGGGGTAGGTGTTGGTGCAATTAATTAATTTTAATTACACTTTAGTTAAGCTTACTTAGGATAATACATGCATAGTAGTTTGTGCATAGGACACTTAGGAGTTTGCATCTTATTTAGCACATGGAATAGGAGAAATTATACTTTAGATGGTGATAGTTGTTATCACATCCCACTTTATGTGTGAGATCCACCTTTAGTGCATTTATCGTCTATCTTTCTTATACTGTTACACAATGGAGGATGATACACATTTGGTGGACGTGTGATTCCACCTTGTATGGGTGATAGCTTATCTTCTCCTTATCATGTACTCTTATTGCTTTGCCTATTTAAGAAAGCACTCCTATATTGTATTCATTCATTATCATTCAAGATATTGATCATATTGATGAGAATATAGTTTATTCTTGTCCATCTTTATTTCTATTGTCCATCTTAATCTCTATTGTTTGTGATATTCATTGGGCTTCTAGATATTGACATATTGCCTTAGACAAATTCTTACAATAGCTATCCTTATAGTAAGTAGTTATTTCCAAATAATTAAAAAAATACTTTACATAATGGATTACAAAACCCGCTTTATTAGTAGTCAAATTTAAGTAGCTATCCTTATAGTAAGTAGTTATTTCCAAATAATTAAAAAAATACTTTACATAATAGATTACAAAACCCCCTTTATTAGTAGTCAAATTTAAGCCATCCACATGCCTTTATTAGTAGTCAAATTTAAGCCATCTACATAAAATTTATCTTCATGTTGGGCTACCTCTGAAAACTCTACATAATGATTGATTTTTTAATTTTTATTTTTTTTGTGATTTTTTCAAGTCTTCTTTGGAGAACCATTCAATTTTATTTTTTTTTGTAATTTTGTCAAGGCTTCTTTGGAGAACCATTAAGTTGCCTAAGAATTCTAAAATTTATCTTCTTGTTGGGCTACCTCTAAAAACTCTACATAATGATTGATTTTTTTCATAATGATTGATTTTTTATTTTTATTTTTTTGTGATTTTGTCAAGGCTTCTTTGGAGAACCATTAAGTTTGTTTTTTTTTTGTGATTTTGTCAAGGCTTCTTTGGAGAACCATTAAGTTGCCTAAGAATTCTACTTTGTAGGAATTTGGGGCTTTTATCGACATAGTAACAAGGTTTGGTAGTTTGTACCAAATAAATTATCACACTCTCAATGAGCTCAATCAAGATTGGGAGCCTTGTCTCTAGGCTCCCAATCTTTAGGCTCAATCAAGATTGAGAGCCTTGTCTCTAGGCTCCCAATCTTTAGGCTCTGGTCTCGCAGGCGTCTTGTCTACTAGCTTTTAGGTCTGACTAGTTTACTACTAGCTTTTAGGTCTGGTTAGTTTACTAGGTATTTAGGTCTGGTTAGTTTTCTACTAGCTTTTAAGGCTGGTTATTTTACTGGGTGGTCTCACTTCTTGTGAGTCCCCTTCCTTTCCACCTTTTAACCCTTTTAACTCTTTTTATAAGACTCGTGATTTATCTAACCCTTTCTTTCCACCTTTTTAACTCTTTTTATAACTCTTTTTATAAGACTTCTGATTTATCTAACCCTTTCTTTCCACCTTTTTAACTCTTTTTATAAGACTCCTGATTTATCTAATCAGAACAACATTAGCACCTCTTATAACTTGCCAGAATGAGATTTTCTTCCACAATTTCCTATAATCTTCTTAACTTTGACTCTTATAACTTGCCAGAATGAGATTTTCTTCCACAATTTTCCCTATAATCTTCTTAAACTTTGACTAATACAAATTATTGATTTTAAGAGAGATAATAGTAGAAGTATAAATGAATATAACAGGGAGAAGCATAAAACAGTGAATTATGGAACCGGAATGCTGATATCAATTATCGAAGCTTTAGAACGAAAATATAACAGCATGGAAATAAAGCATGACATAATATATTATAACATAAAATTGCTGCTGCAAAATACTCTTTATTTATCACCATACAAATACAGATATAATATCTGCAGTGTTCTTTTGAAATCTGAGATCATTATAGATATCGTTCAAGGCTCCATCGGTTGTAGACATTTAAAAATGATTAACATTTTCACCCCATCATTAATTTTTGTACATATAAAATATATCAACATTCATTTCTCTGCGTACATAATATCTCAAAACACATTTCAAACTTCTAGATACTTCTAGAGTTATGCAATCTAGTCATTTGGCGGTCTATAGTGGCGGTAGATAAGCACGGTTGGTGATCATTCCAAGCATTATCGTTATCAGATAAATCTAACGCCCCTCTGTTATATACTCTATTATATAACTATCTAATATTTTCTATTCGCAAAGATGCAACGCGGAACCTGATTTCAGTAACGGCTTGGGCGAGTGGCATAATTTAGTTGCAGAAATGGGCGACGAAGGAGAATCTGGGGGAGAATTATGAACACTCAAATTGGATTCGCTCCAAACTTTTCTTAAGGGAAAGTCCACGCTACGCTTGCCCAAGCTTTGGCAATTGTAATAATGGTGGATCTTGCCTTCCAGAGAATGAAGCCCACATTTACAATAACGATGATATGGTTTTTTGCTCATATACTCATCTCCCACACTAAACTGAAGTCCAACCTCTATAAATGAAAACGATCCATCCATCAAAGAAGCCATCTCTATTTCTTTTCCTTAAACTTGAAAATCGTAGGAGGAGCTTAATAATTTATAGGCGTGGGAATAGATATTAGATATTAGAGACAAATGGCTATGGCGAATTCGATGCATATGAAAATCGATACAAACAAGGTCGAAATTAATTGTCTTGATCGCTTTGGATTGTGAAGGCGTTTGTCCCTTTGTTGAAATACCACGCTGCCAACATTGCTCACCTCGCCATGTGGCTTTCTGGTGTCGACATTTCATCACGATTCTTTTGTTAACGCACACTGAATACTTGGACTACGAGAAAATTTGGATTCTGTGTTGCAGGGCGAAGCAACATATATTTTCAGTTGATTTCCATGCAAGAACAACACTTTTAACTATGTGTTTTATGCTGAACGTCCCACCAGACAGGCATTCATCTCTATGCACGTTCATCCATCTCTATGCAAGTTCGACACGAAACTAGAATCTTCACATAGAATTTGTTCATTTGTCTCATTTCATACTAACTCATTGAGATGATGGATCGTATTCAAAATGATTTTAAACATTGATAAAAATTTGTTTAAACAGTTCAATTCAATTGTTTTCTATATACATATCTTACTTTGTGTAAATGGGCTATAAATATTACAAATTCATATTCTTTGGGTTAATTTTCCTATTACCATTAATGTAGTAATTATTTTATTGATCGTTATTTTTTCTCAAATCTGTTCATAATATTATTATAATTTAATTTTTAAATTATTTATATATTATTTTGGACAAGATTTGTAGAATTAGATCTGATTTTTCAGTATGAATTTGATTTAGTTTATTTTTTAAATTTGTAGATCTAAATTTTAAATTTTAAAAATTCCACGTAAAATTAAATATTCTCACTTTCATTAATTATTGTTATACAATCTAACAAAAGATATTGCTACTTAATGGTCAAATGCTAAGGAAGATCATTTGACGATTCCTCCTATTTTGCGCCCGAATCCAACTTAGATAACTCCTGCTTCATGTACGACTCACCTTACTTCATGTGCTTCCTCATAGCTTTTGTCTTTTGTTGATTGTCTTTTCCCATGTAACTTTGCTTCCCTTCTTGTTGTTGATATGCTTGTGGAAAGTTACATTTTGTTTATTATTGCAATAGGGCTTTGGATAACAATGTTACTTGAATTATTTTTTGCAGAAGGAGGAAGGGTTCTTCTCTTTCACCCCTTACTTCATTAGGGTTGGTGAAAAAGAATTTAGGGGCAATTTCCTTCTAACCCACTAGTTCATTGATCCTACCAAAAGTTTTTTTTTTTTTTTTTTTTTCAATTTCACCACTCGTGGGATTTGCTTCTTTACCCTTTATGGCTTCTTTGTAATGGGTTCGAGCCCTTTTCATCCTTATCTAATAAAAAAAATATTTTTGCTAATTTTTTTTCTATGCTAGAATGTGAAAAGCATCTAGATCAAAAATTTAAAAAGGATACATGTTATGTAATTTATATTTTGAACATTTTCTTTCAAATCATTGTAGACATACTTTCTATTTTCAACCTATTTCATCATCATTAAATTGAACTATATGTAAATTTGAATAAGAAAAACATGAAAATATAATTTAATTCATTTTTTAAAGATTTTTTAAAACGTAATCATTTTGGGTAGCGAAAGGAGATGGGTTGCTATTAATATAAATATAACCAGTTGCCATTAATATAAATATTAAATTTCACAAAAAAAAAAGATTTTATGAAACAATTCTAGCCTTTACTTTAAATCAAACAACAAAACATCAAGGTAAATGTACTGGATGATGGTCCAATTTTGACAATCCATTTCCATGGTAAAATATAAGCACATAAATGAAATAGGTAAACATGACAAGTTTTGTAATGATTAAGAATCTCAAATGAACTTAATAATGATATTACTAAATTAAAAAAGAAACTAATATGTGTCTCTATAGTAAACTTCAACTTGTCAATGTCTTATGAACTTATAGTTGTCCTTAGCCTCTATTTGATGTCACCTAAATATTTGTTCCATTTTTTGCAACCCAGCTTTCTTATTCTTTGGGTTGTAAAAAGTTCACACTATAAAATATCGTAATACTTTAGCATCCACTAAAATATTTTTCCATTTCTTGTAGGGTTTTACAATAGTTAAATTCTTTTCATGGTGAATTTATAACTATTGAAAGAAAAACATTATATGTCAATGTAGTGAATTCAATTATTTTATTCATATAAAATTTTCTTCTAGAACATATTATTTTTTTCTTAATTTTTTGGTGTGATCCTTTTAGTCTTCCTTAATAAAATCTACAATTTACTATAATACTTTAGCATCCACAAAAAAATTGATCCATTTTTTTCATAACTTTGTAGGAAATACCATAATGGTAAAATTTTGCTTTGATGAATTGATAACTATTAGAAAATAAGAAAAATAAGCACATTTGGAATAAATAAATTCATTAATTTTATATGTATAAGATTTCATTCAACACACACACACACACACACACACACACACACACACACACAAAGAAAAAGATCACTTGACCTTGCCCCTAGTTTCACCATTCGTAGCACACCATGATATAAAGAATCCTAGTGTCCATGAGGAGTTAAAATGAAGGAGTTTAAAATAGAAGATAAACAAAGATCCAAAAGCACCAAAGAAATATCAAGTATCTCATGTACCATTTTGCGTAGGGAGGATGGTGGATGATGATTGATTTGATTGGTATGATATGAGGAAGGATACATCCCGTGAAGATTGATGAAGGATCACTAAACTAAGATTCTTATGACAAGAGAAAAGCAATAAACTTGAACCTCTAAGGGACTAGGGGATGATTTTTGAAGCACAAGCAAGAGGGGAAAAAAGACCTTGGTGACACAAGGGCTGACTGACACAAAGGACCCTAGGTGAAGACACGACTGATGCTATATACAAGATACTAGTTACAAGATGTACAAGTGCTTGGGATGGTGAATGATGATGCAAATACTAATGTGATGTTGCCTTATTCAAGCTAAAAAGCCAATATGGATTGATGGTGGATGGGGTTTTGCTGATGTGGGAATGATATATCCAAGAAAACACAAGGATTGGAAAGGATGCATCTTGATGATGATTGGATTGTGATAAAGGCTTGTAACAAGTTTGGGAACAAGACCAAGAATGTGATTGGATAGGTTGATTAGTGTTTGATTATGGATAGATAGATAAGATGGACAAGACCTGCATGTGATGCTAGATTGTGAGGACTATTGGGATAAGAGTAGATGGAATTGGATTACATGGGGATAGCCTAAAGATGGGTACCAATGAAAAGGGATGTATCAAGTGATGGAATGATATGATAGGAGGGATATAGAGATGGAGGAGACACTGAGGGATGTGGAGATGGAAGCATTAATAGATGAGGATTGATGGATGGAAGGATTTGCATGAAGGGATGGAGGAAGATAAGCTTGGGAGATGAAAGGATGGATGTGGAAAAATTCCCCAATGAATACATCATTGAGATATGGAGGAGATGTTGGAGGATGGGAATATGGAAGCATTAAAGGAAAGGATTGATGGATGGAAGGATTGTGGATGAAGGGATGTAGGAAGATAAGGATTGAGAGATGAAAGGATTGGAGATGATGAGATGATAGTAGATTCAGATTGGGAGATATGAAAAAGATGTATGTGATAGAGTCTCCAAAGATTACATCACCAAGGAAGAAGATCCCCCCATTTAGGATATGTCATGCATGATTAGGCATTGAGAGCGGTACAATAGGATGGAAGATAAAATCACAAGAGGATGAAAAAGGTAGATGAAGGATAAGATGATGGGTGAATGAGGGAGGGAGATGGAAGATACGAGGATAGGTGGATGAAAACTATGATGGGAAATGGATTCCAAGAGGTGTCCAAAGCATGTATACATGGTGGGCTATAGTTTTATCAAGATTCAAAAGAGGATGGTGCAAGTGAAATGGATAAAACATGATAGGAATGATAGGTAGATGAGATGGAGGAAGTGATAGAGTGGTAGCTACCTGCCCCTAAGTGTGTAGATAAGTTGGATGGAGGGATTTCATGTGATGCCTATTTTCTAGGTTTTTATCAAGGTAATTTTCCAAGTTGATTGATTGGCAAGTTTTCACCAATATAAAATTTTTCCTCTTTACTTATTTTTTGCTTCCTTTTCTTTTACTTTTTTAATAATTTTTTTATGAATTTTTGGATTTTTTAAAGGATTTTATGGATGGAATGATAATGGGGAGATGGATGGAGGAATCAAGCATCAAGTTCAATCTCAAAGTAATAGAAGATCATTTGTAGTAATCACTGGATGATGGCACGCCATAAGATATACAGTGAGCAATGCGAAGGTAGATCACTTATTAAATTTATTTTTAGGGTTATGATACATGGTAGAATCAAGAGGGATCCTTTCCTACAAAGATGGATATGACAAGTACCACTAAAGAAGGATAGGGAAAAAGTATGGGAGCTCAACCTTGTAGGTTTAGAACCTTTGTATTGATTCTAAATGATGGAAGGGGATAAAATGTGAGTAAGAGAGATGTATAGATCTGATCTAGAGAAGTAAATACAATGATTAGAAATTTTATGTGTGTACCTATGAAAAAAGAGAAGAAGAGGCACTCAAAGATTGATTTTTCGCCCATCAGAGCCTCCAAATGATCTATTTTCCAAAATGAACCACTTGAGACTTGCAAATATGAGCTGAGTAACCTTCTATTTAGAGCTAGGTATAGGTCGAATTGGTAGGTATAGGTCAAATTTGACCTAAACCAAGAAATTTGGGACTGAGAAACTAGAAACAGGTTATGTAAATCTGCTTCTAGGCTTCCTAGATTTTCCACTAAAACCTACACTGGTAAAATTGGGGTATAGGTTGAGCTCAACCTATACCTGATAGTGTCAAAACTTGGAATGAAAGGTGGATATGAGAAGTTATTCCAAAAGGGTCTTCGGATTTACAATCTTCAACCTATATTCTAAAACCTGCAAGTGTGTGGGTGGCTATGTAGGGGTTTTCCTTAATCAACCCCCCATTTTGGTAATTCCCACCTCCACGGATATCAGTTAGAAAATTGTAATGTGTGTATTACTTGTGGATCTATAATGTGTATCTAGAATGCAAAGAGATATGTAAATGTAAATGCCAATATCTAACCCTAGAGAGTGAAACCCTAGCATGTAAATAGACTTAATATGTGTTTTAATGCATGGAAATGTGTAAATATATAAAAAAAAAGCATAGATCTGAACATAACATGGAAATCATACCAATTTTATAAGGGATAAATTAATCCTAGCCACCTTTACAATCACATTGTAGCTCCATGATGATGTCTTCAATGCTTGATTGAAGTTTTAAATGCTTGATAAGAATTCTTGAAAGAAGTGTTCAATAGTCAACCCTTTTTTAAGTGGATGTCATCAAAATAGGGATTCCACCTTTCAATTTAGTTTTTTCATCAAATTGGGGTGTTCACCTTGCACTTAACTCCATCATGACAAAATGAAGCAATTAGGTTTCTTTTATAGTGATTCGGGGTTTAAATTAGCAAAGACCAGCAAATGAAAGCGGGAAAAGGAAAATACCTTGTATCAGGCCCAAGAGCCAATCAAAATTAACAACCATGGGTATAGGTTGAGGTCGACATATACCAGGTATTGGTTGAGGTCAACCTATAATTTAGGGTACAAAACTAAAGATAAAACCTCCAGATCATGAGAGGTATTGAGGGTGGAAAGTGATTCGGAGGGGAACAAATAGATAAGCAGGAAAATATGAATTAAAAGAAAAATAGGGCCTTGGAGGAAAAGTAGAGGAAGATACATAGAGATTAGGTCCCACCTCAACTTTTTCATAAGACAGAGAGAGAAATAAATGAGGTTGTATTAGATCCTACCTTGATTTCACCTAAGTGACAGAAAGAAATGAGCTACATGCACTTATAAATCATCTAAAATATAGATGTATAAAGTAAATACAATAAGGAGGGTGCTAAAAAGTTATAAAATTTAAAATCACACAAGTACTTCCAATTTAAGATGGTAAATTTAGCCCCAACTTTAGCATTATGATACGACGTGCATATGCAAGCTAAAGTAAAGAAAACATCAGTAAATGGAAAAATGATATAGAAAAATTCACAATGCATAGATTCTGCAAGAAAACATTAGTAACCATATCCTAAAAAAAAACATGTTAGTAATAATCAAGATAACCTTGGACTTACTAAGGAACAATGTAAAATTTGTGGGTAGTTATATGCCCCATATTTTAGCTTGCTATTCAGGAAAGGTGAAACATGGAATCATGTTTACCATGATGAAATGTAAAGCACAGTGATGAAAAATGTATTTCAAAACCTTTCAATATGGAATCTAAATTTTTCAAAATACATTTATAGAGAAAGGAAACTGAATCCTGATTCCCACACCTCTAATGGTGTAGAAATAAGAGCTTCCTAGCTCAAGCTATGTTTTATTGATTGCAAAGAGGTATGAATAAATATAAGTAAGCATTAATATTAATATATCAAGGATAAGATAAGACTCCATGATCCAATCCAATAGAAAAGTGTGTTATGCTATGGAACCATGGAAGAGAGATCAAGAAAATCATGGATGACATATGATAGGAAGTTGTTTTGCACTTAGGTGATTCATGAGAGAGAGTGAGAAGAGAGAGGGAGGATAATTGATAGTCTAGTAAATTGTGTTATGCTAGTAAATCCTAACTTAAGAGCTTGTGCCTATTGGTGGCTTTAAAAATGTCTTTGTGCCTACTGGTGGCTTTGTTGTTTTCATGATAGGTCAAATGGTCTAGCAAGTTGTATTATGCTAGTCAACCAATCAAAAAATTGATGAGTACATGAGGATTGTCAAGTCTTCAAAGTCTAAGGCATTGGTGGCTAATAATGGGAATCAAAGGAACCAAGGTGAAAAAGGTTCCAACAAGAAGAAAAATAGTGGAAGGCCAAATAAAAATCAGAGACAACACAATCTTCCTCCTCACAACAAGAAAATTCTTCCTCTTCTTCCAACAATAAGGGAAATAATTCTAAGAGGGATAGATCACTTTGTGCATATTGTGATAAACCAAATCATGTTGAGTATCATTTTCACAAGAAGAGGATTAATGAGTTAAAAAATTACTTAAAAAGAACAAAATCAATGTGCCAAATGTTTCAAACAATAAGTATTCATCACCTTCCACTTCAAAAGGGAAAGGGCAAGAATTTTTTGCAACTATGAGTTCTTCAAAGTAATGGATACTTAAATCAGGTGCCACTCATTATATGGGTTATTTAAAGAATATTTTTTCTTCTTTGCAACCATCTAAGGTACCTCACATCTTTGTAGGAGATGATATACAAGTGGAAGTTGAAGGGAAAGTTTAATTTGAGATGGAAAATGAAGCATTCAGAGATGTTCTTTATGTTCCTAACTTATGAAAATAATTCCATTCAATTTACCAAATCATTCACTATGTAGGTAGAAAAAAGTTGAATTTCTTTCTAATTTAGTTATGGTAAAAAATCTCAAGGATGATGCTTTGGTTGTAGTGGGAAAGCTAATCATGACACAAGACTGTATTCATTCTCCCACTCTAAGTCTCCTTCTCAAGCCTTGTTGACACAATCAAATGCACAAAGTAAGTTATGACATGAGTAGTTTGGACATCTCAATTACCGCTATTTTTAACATCTTAGCAACAAGAACATGGTCAAAGGTCTACCTACAGTTAAGTTTTATGAGGGTGTATGTGAACATGTTGTTCAATGGGAAAGAATCCATAAGAGAAGTTTAAAAAGGGGAAATCGTGGAGAGCATCAATAGTTCTTGAGTTGATTCATAATGATGTTTCAAGTTCTTTTATACTTCCATCATTCACCAAGGCTCTCTATATTCTCATCCTCATTGATGAATATTCTCTCTTTACATGGGTTTGCTTTATTTTTCACAAGACAGAAGTGTTTGATAAGTTTCTCACCTTCAAGGCTCATGTTGAGAAGCAATCAGGGAAATCCATCAAGATTCTATGAACAGATAATGGAAGAGAATATGAAAAATCAATACTTATAGAATTTTCTACTCTTGAGGGGATTGATCTTCAACATATAGTTGTATACACTCTATAATAGAATGGTGTTGAAAAAAGGAAGAATGAAAATCTTAAATAAATGGCTAGCTACATGATCCATACTAGGTATCTTGATCGATCTTTTTTGGTAGAATCTATAAGTTGTGTCAATCACATCCAAAATATAGTTTCTCATAAAGCCTTGGATGGAATCACTCATTTTGAGGCTCAGTGGGGTAGAAAACCAATTGTAAAATACTTTATAGTCTTTGGTTTTCCATTTTGGGCATGCATACCTCCATAGAAATGCAAGGCATTTGAACCTCAAAGTAGGCCTTGCATATTTTGGATACACTGAAGGTGTTAAGGCATTTAGAGTTATGGATCCTGAGACATGAGATTTTCATAGAGAGGAGTGTTCACTTTGAGGGAAGTTATCCAAGCTTGTCCTCTACTCAAATATTGCGGATAGTGATGATAGTGATTCATATGATCATACTCCCTCAATCTTGACTCGTAGGTACTAGGGTTCCATCTTCGCACAGGGTCCAGTTACAGTTGATTATATTTATTCTTCATATTCTTCTAGTAGACTTCATTGGGCTCAACAAAACTTTGATTTAATAGGTTCACTTATGGGGGATCCTTCAGAAATTCGAAGGAAAAGGTCACAACATTAATCTTTTCTACATGCTTACATTGCAATTTCTTTCGATCCAGATTTATTTAAGAAAGATTCACAAGTTCCTAAGTGGGACTCATCCATGGAGGAAGAGTATAATTATTTCATGGTAAATGACACATGGGATTTAGTTCCTCTTAATAAGGGAAGAAATATGGTTTGATGTAAGTGGATCTATCATACCAAGTTTGTAGTAGATGGAAGTGTAGACAAGTATAAGGCTAGGATTGTGACAAAAGGTTTCTCACAGGTTCTAGGTGTCGACTATAGAGAGACCTTTGTACCTGTAGCCAAGATAGCCTCCATTCATTTGACTCTAGATATTGTTGTATCTCATGGTTTGTTTGTACATCAGATGGATGTGAAGAGTAAATTTCTATATGGTGATCTTCATAAGGAGATTTATATGAAGCAACCAAAATAATTCATATAGGATACTTCTTTGGTTTTCATATTGAGGAAGTCTATCTATAGCCTCAAACAGGCTCCTAGGGCTTCGCATGCCAAGATGGATTCCTTTCTTCTCTCAACACGTTGACTAGGTGTCAATCAAATCCTAATGTTTACATAAATGTGTTCATAAATGTTGTCACACTTCTATGAATCATTCCATTCAAGGTTGCTCAAGAATGAGGCCATAAATATCGATCCATAGCTCTCTAGTCATGGATGTGTAAAAACATAAAATGAAGGCCCTCAGATAGACCTAGTTGTGTCTATTGCAAATACACCATGAAACGAGAGATTCAAATGCATGAAAATGAGATCTAATCTATATGATTGCAATGCATAAAAAGGAAATTAATCTAAATGATAACAATGCATATTAATCTATGAAAGGAAATGCAAATGCAAGATTAATCTATGGAAATAAACATGATTCTAATCTATATGAATAGCCATGAATGCAAGAAGCAATGAGACAAGAAGAGAGATGTTGCAATATCCAAGCTCAAATGCTCAAATGCTCCTCCAAAATTGCTCTCCAAACCTGCAACATAACAATACTAAAAACTCTAATATGAAAATGAGAAGGAGAGATTTCCTTATATAGGAAAGTGAACGGTTGAGATTAAGAGGCAAAAATAATTGATCAATGGTTGAGATTAAGAGGCAAAAACCACCACTTAGGAAGATGTGATGAAAAAGAGATTTTTATTTAATTTTTCATTTAATTTATTTTCTTTTTCTACAAATAAAGTGCTTTAAGTGGGGATTTTTATTTATTTAATTAAAAGAGGGGGTTTCTTTCAATTAAATAAATTAGAAGAATTTTATTTAATTAAATAGGAGGAATTTGAATTTAATTAAATAAGAGGAATTTTATTTAATTAAAAGGGAGAAATTTACTTTAATTAAATAAGATAAATT
>MU223557.1:1627187-1649547 GCA_018584345.1 Thuja plicata | reverse complement strand
ATATATATATATATATATATATATATATATCATTTAATACTAACTCATTCAGATGATGGATCGTATTCAAAATGATTTGAAACATTGATAAAAAATTGTTCAAATAGTTAAATTCAAATATTTTCTATATAAATATCTTAGTTTGTGTAAATGGACTATAAATATTGTAAATTCCTATTCTTTGGGTTTGTTTTTCTATTATGATTTTTAATGTAGTAATTATTTTATTGATCATTTATTTTTCCTTAAATCTGTTCATAATATTATTATATTTCAATTTTTAAATTATTTATATATTATTTTGGACAAGATTTGTAAAATTAGATCTGATTTTTCACTATGAATTTGATTTGGTTTATTTTTTAAATTTTTAGATCTAAATTTTAAATTTTAAAAGTTCCACTTAAAATTTAAAATATTCTCACTTCCATTAATTATTGTTGTACAATCTAGCAAAAGATATTGCTACTTAATGTATAAATGCTAAGGAAGATCATTTGACCATTCCTCCTATTTTACGCCCGAATCCAACTTAGATAATTGTTGCTTCATGTACGACTCACCTTGCTTCAAGTGCTTCCTCATAGCTTCTATCTTTTGTTGATTGTCTTTTCCCATGTAACTTTTCTTCCCTTCTATTGCTACTGTTGATATGCTTGTGGAAAGTCACCTTTTGTTTATCATTGCAATAGGCCTTTGGATAACAATGTTACTTGAATTGTTGTTTGCAGAAGGAGGAAGGGATCTTCTCTTTCACCCCTTACTTCATTGGGGCTGGTGAAAGAGAATTTAGGGCCAATTTCCTTGTAACCAACTAGTTCCTTGATCCTACCAAAAGTTTTCTTTTAAAAAAAAATTTCACTACTCGTGGGATTTGCTTCTTTACCCTTTATGTTTTCTTTGTAATGGGTTTGAGCCCTTTTCATGCTTATCTAATAAAAAAAATGTTTGTGCTAATTTTTTTTCTATGCTATAATGTGAAAAGCATCTAGATCAAAGTTTTAAAAAGGATACATGTTATATAATTTATATTTTAAACATTTTCTTACAAATCATTGCATGCATACTTTCTATTTTCAACCTATTCATCATCATTAAATTGAACCATATGTAAATTTGAGTAAGAAAAACATGAAAAATATAACTCAATACATTTTTATAAATTTTTTTAAACAATGCCAGCCTTTACTTAAAATCAAACAACAAAGCATGAAGGTAAATGTACCATGATGGCCCATTTTCGACAATCCATTTCCATGGGTAAACTATAAGCACATAAATGAAATGGATAAACATGACAAGTTTTGTAATGATTAAGAATCTCAAATGAACTTAATAATGATATTACTAGATTAAAAAGGAAACTAATATGTGTCTCTGTAGTAAGCTTCCACTTGTCAATGTCTCACGAACTTATAGTTGTCCTTAATCTGTATTTAATGTCACCTAAGTTTTTTTCCATTTCTTGCAACCCAAATTTCGTATTCTTTGGGTCTTAACAAGCTCACACTAAAAATTATCGTAATACTTTAGCATCCACTAATTTTTTTTTCCATTTCTCTTAGGGTTTTACAATAGTTAAATGCTTGTCATGGTGAATTTGTAACTATTAAAAGAAAAATTTATATGTCGATGTAGTGAATTCAATTATTTTATTCATATATAATTTCCTTCTAGAACATATTTTTTTTCTAAATGTTTTTTTTGTGATCGTTTTAGTCTTCCTTAATAAAATCTACAATTTACTATAATACTTTAGCATCCACTGCAAATTTGATCCATTTTTTAAAATTTAAATTCTTTTTTGCTGGTATGGCCTTGCACAACCTTTATTTAAAACTCTTAATGCTTATTATGCTAGTAATACTCTAGGTAGTATAGTTAAGATGGTAGTGGTGTTTATAATTACTATGAATAATAGACTCTTGGTGGTTTTTGATATGTGGAACATCATGACTATTTTGTTTTTTGTTTTTGTGTTGTTAATGGGTTGATAATGTGAATCTGCTCACTGTAGCCCTTTGGGCTTTGTACCGAGGGATAAAATATATACATATACATATACATATACATATACATATACATATACATATACATATACATATACATATACATATACATATACATATACATATACATATACATATACATATACATATACATACACATACACATACGCATACACATACACATACACATACACATACACATGTACATGTATATCTATACATATACATATACATATACATATACATATACATATACATACACATACACATACACATGTACATGTATATCTATACATATACATATACATATAGTTTCAGTTATTTGTGCTATTAAGTTTTATTTGATTAAGAAATTAAAATATACCATTGCATCAATTCACCCCCCCCTTCTAAGTGCTTCTTAAGTCTAACAATTGGTATCAGAGCCTAGTTCCTTGGAAGAAGTTTAACAACTTTAGGGAGATCCTGATGGAAATACCTAGCAGTATTTAGAAGCAGGTTTTGAATGCACTTGAAGATATAGAAAAATCAAATGCTCAAATCCTTGATCTGGAAGAAATGATGAGAGATGCTGAGAGATTCATTGGAAATCTAAAGGAGCAATTGGGGGAATCCAGAGAAAAAATAAAATACCTTGTAGATTAGCTATCAGAGAAAGGGAGTGACTCTGAATCTTCTAAATAAGACATACATAAATATTATGAGTAGATTGTTATGTCTAGACGAAGATAGAAGGATAAGGGAAGTTATAATAAGTAAAATGTGTCCAATCATATCTAATTATGAGCTGAAGCTACTTCTTGAGTAAGCCAAGAAGGAGGTGCTAACCAAGAAAATAAATAATATGCTCATGAATGGAAATATTGATGACCTCACTGAGGAAAATAAAGAAGCAATGAGAAAAATATTACTAGATAATTAGTGTGAAGGTTGTCCACCTCCTAAGGAGAAGAAGACATCTATTGAGAAGTTGGACACTAAATTTCATTCCATAGTGAAAGAACCTAATTTCTTTATATAAGGAGTTCCTATTTCGTTAGACAGTGTTGAAGATGATGGCAACACTATTCCTGGTGTTGATAACTATAAATAATACATGATAGAGGAATAAATCAAGAACATTATGAATGAGAAAGGGAACACAAATGAAAAAAATGATTGAGGTTGATGCTGAGAAAGATGCAGAGGATAATGAACCTAATATTGAACCTGAAGTTACAAAGGATAGAGAAGAAGAAGAAGAACAAGTTCATATGTAGTATAATGAGTTTGAGATAGATATATCTGTTGATGCAACAAGAGACACTAAAAATACAAATATTGAAAAAGAGATTGCTAAGATGATTTAATTCAAGGTCTGATTGAGTTGGATACACTTGATGAAGATGAGCTAATGCAATTTTTTTCTATGGCTCATGCCTAGGCCAATGAGCGTGTAACTAAATCAAATGAGAAAAGGGAACAAAATCTTGACTAGAGCCACAAATGTTCTTAGTAATATTGTTCCAGTATATAAATTAGATCAGTATGAAGACACATCTAGTAAACTTAAAGGAATTTTGAATGATTTTGATGATCACTTTGATAGTTTGTAGAATGTAGTTTTGGTGAAAGTACATAATGAATTTTTAGACAAAAATTTCAATCATTTATGTTCCTCAAGTGAAAAATATAAATTGTCCTTGGATGCTAGAATTAATAAGTTGAAAGAAGCTATAACTTTTTAGGAAAAAGTCTATACGTTATCTGTAGATTATTCCAAGGTCATGTGGAAAACATTGATAAGATCATAAAGGAAAGTGAACATAATTTTTATGTAATTTTGAAGTAGTTTGATTCTTTGAAGACACTTGTTTCTAGTAGTGAATCTGAAATTTTTAAGATAAATGACAAAACCAGAACTCTTGAAGTGGAGAAGGTAAGAATGAGAGGTAGATTCAGTGAGTTGAGAGGCCTGATTGTACCTAAAATTGATATCTGGCAAAGAGGGCTAACACAGATAAATAAAACATAAAATCAGTTGAAACCACAAGACATAATTGAGGCTGAGAAGTCAACATATGTTATTTGTAGATAGATCCTATTTTCTGAAATCCCAAGAAAGAATTGGGATACGGAGTTGGAAAATATGAGAAGTGAATTTTTAGATATTTTCAAACTTTTGTCAGCTAAATAGTTTACTTGTTTATATGCAAATTTATAAGATTTTGGTAGGAAATTTTTTGATGTGATCTCTACCTTTTCCATTGATATGAGAGAGAGAGAGAGAGAGAGAGAGAGAGAGAGTTTTTGGTGAAAAATGAGTTATTGGACTCAGGGGGAGTTATCTTTTTGGTAAAGTGTTTTTTGGAGTTTGGAATTTTGACACTTAGTCATTTTTCACTAAGTGTTGCCATCAATGCCAAAGGGGGAGAATGTTAACAAGAGACATTGTTATGTTACTTGGTATTTTTTCATTGATGGAAACTAAACTCTATTCTCCTAGTTACCTAACAAGTTATTGAGTTACTGATTGTATGCTTAGAACAACATGCTAAGTATGGATGAACAAGACAGTCCATGGGGAGACACTTTGGATCAATATTTATAGATGTTTAAGATTTAGGGTTTGTGTAGATTGGTTATGCTTCTATATCATATGGAGATCATTACCTGATGATTGTAGGTTTTGTGATAGAGTATGGTGGAGTTTTGATATTCTGTGTATTGGGCAGACATAGAACTATGTGATGCAAAGTTAGTAGTACATTAGATCGATCACTGATCTTATCAGATTGATGATCTGATCTGTTTGATGATTATGACTAATGAAGCCAAAAATATAATATTATTTTTATCTCTAGGAAAGGTTATCATGGAGATTTGAACATTATATTATGTTCACTTTGCACTTTACCTCTTGGAGCCAATTGAGTTAATATTTTGGGTTTTTGATCAAGTATATAAGATTGAGTTATGGATGTGATGAGTGATATGGTATAAAAGATGAATTATGTGATATTGATGTGAAGATTGATAGAGAAGGTAATTAGATAGTAATATTCATCTAAGGTTCATCAGAACTATATTGGCATAGTTGATGTTATTTGTCAGTTCAGTTTTGTGATAGTAAGTCCTATCCATAATTTCATTATAATTAATCGGTGAACCTGATTGAATGTCAGATTGCTATTTTGTATTGAGCTTTAAGCACTATGCTATAAGAGTGAAGGCATGTACATTCCCTCCTATATGTACTATTACTTTTAACATGGCACTTATTACTACAGTAATGAGATATTTGTGGGTACCATCCCTACTGGGGTTTTTCCCTTAACATGGAACTTACTCAAAATAAAAACATGGTGTTATGATGTTATGTGTGTTCATCTTATTTTATTTACTTTAATTTATTTGTTCTATTAATTTTTATTGGATTAATAAAGTAAAATATACTACTGCATCGATTCACCTATCCCTCTCAATGCTTCCTAAGTCTAACACCTTTTAGGGACTAGTGACATTCTTCTCCATAGGTGTAGCCATTGATGCCAATTATGACAAAGAACCAAACCTTACCAATGGATTAGGAGGTGCCACCGTCATAAAAATTGTACGCTGAGTTATATATTCCTTTCCATATTTTTCCTTATAGGTGGCATGAGGAACAATGGAAGCCCTCAAAGGTTAAGGAGAAGGTGAAAAATTAGGTGTCTTATTACCCATGCCATATATAGGAGGGTGAGGTATGTCTGCAATGAACATGATAGAAAATGATAGGCACACCTTGGGTTTAGGAAATATGGGTGCCTTTTGTTTTTATGCACTAGGTATAGATTTAGAACAAATTAAAATGATAGAGGTTGAAAGGACCGAGGTGGACTAGGAGTTTTTCCATGAGGCATGTACTTTAGCTAAGCCATCAATCAAGAAGGGACAAAATAAAAGTGTTTTGAGCCCCATGAGAGTTCTGAGAAAAAAAAGAGGGGATAGGAACCAAAAATTTTAGAGATAATTCTCTAGCCTTATATTTGTGGTAAGCCAAAAAATAAGCATCCTATTAGTGATGCATGGGCCCTATCAAAGTAGGGTATTTGTTTGAGGAGAAATCCCCCATGGGACATCCAATGTCCTATATTTTGTGAAAAGTTCCCTCATTGAGAAACTTCAAAAACTTGTGCATGATGAAAGGGAAAAATCCCATGGATACTAACCCTAAAGAGGTTTGCCTCTAGAAGGATGAAAAATATTGAAAATACCACCTTGGGTCCTACCTAGACCGTCAAGGTGGTGGAACCCAAAGGGGGAAATGATAGTATATCATACATTTAAATGGTGGCTAAATACTCATCATACCTTGCATAATGTAGACTATTAAAAAAGAGAACCTCCTTAGTTTAAGGTCTTCCTGACATGTAGGATCAACCATGATGCCCCTGAAAATGGTGTCATTGGTCAATGCCAAAATATAGAGGGGAGAGGGCCCTCCACTATATATCTCATCTAGAGGGGTAAGAGCGATGCCCATGCCAAGACTCTCTTGTAAGGTGGTGAGATAGGAATGATCATCACCATATTTAAGATGGGACTACCACTCAAATTGAGGGAGGTTTGATGTAGAGGTTCATAGTTCACGTCGAGTTTAACAAAATATAGACAAGAAAATTTTGACTGACCTCAAGTCTAACTAAAGTCTCAAAGGATGAACTATCCCTTGCACTATCTCACTTCAAATAGAGATTTGGTGAGCTATGGGATCAAGATGAATAAATGATAAACAAAATAAACAATCTAAGACTCTAGGTACAATAAATTTAGAATAGCTACTAACTACTAACACAAAATGATATTTTGACTACACAAATAAAAAGAGAAAGATAGAGAGATAAAATTTAGAACTTCATGAGCTTTGGTGCAGAGGCACTCCTCAAAATCAAGTACAAGAAAGAATAACAACTCCTTTGGAACCTTTGGGTTATTTCTATTTATTTTTTGTTTTTGTGTTTAATAAGTCCTAATCCATGTTGTGGCAACCTTATAAGACAACTTGATTTCTTAGCCAACTTAGGACATTTTTGTGTTAATTTTGGATTTTCTTTTAATTTTTCTTGCTAGTGTCACCATTCAAGCTTTGGATGGGTGTTGACATATCCTAAAGATTTTTTTTTTGTCTTTTGACATCTTTTGTTTATATTTTGGGAAGTTGTTTCTCAAAAACATTTTTTGTCTTCATCTAAAAAGTTGGAAGATAGAATTTATTGTGAAAAATTGATGGATTATTTGGATTTCAGGGTCCCTTGAAGGTGACAAGTTGAGGGAGTTAGAGGGGAGATATGGAGAATGCATTGAGTGATTGTAAATGTGAAGAAAGTTTTGGAATATCATAGTTTTCTTGTAGTTTTTGATAACAGAGATTTATCACATGCATGGATTGATATCAAACCAAAAAAAATGAAATTCGGTAGGAAATATTGTTAGCTTTCATTTGAATCCACTTTGAGCATCTGGATTTCCATATTTTGTGATAAAAACAAGTTATAGTGTAGACTGGTCCGTTAAAGAAAGGTTAGCTAGGGTTGTTTTTGTTATGGATCTACTTGAATTTCCACCATAGGTTTTTATCGGCCCTTGGTGGAATTCAAGATCTTCTAATTTAATTTAATATTTTTATTTTTATTTATGTCTTCATGTAGGGAAGAGAGAGAAAAAGGATTCCCTAGGTGGACATCCTCATGTGGGCACCTAAAGTTTGCTTGATTTAAGTCTATAACTTTTGATGGGTATTGAGATAGAAGGTATAAATTTGGATTTGGATTTTTTTTGGGGTTTGACAACTCCTTAAATTGTTTTTTTGGAGAAATGTTAAAGATCAGGGGTAGTTCTTTTGAGAAATAGATCAAATTAGCCCTTTGTAGGTCACTGGAAATCTGCAAACTTAGCTATTTGGGAAGCAGAATGAAAGTTTGTCCTTGTGGCATTAGTAGGAGGTCCATATTGGGTATTTTAATATATAGTTTTTTTTCTAGGTTGTTTGGAGAAATGTTGAACTAGCAACTACAAACTGTGTTCACATGGCTACAAGGAATTTGAGGGACTTGTGAAGAAATTCTATCAAAATGCATTGGGGAAACAAAAAGAATAGTTTAGATATGATATTTTCTCCATGTTAATATGTTTACCAAGTGTTTTTTAGTCCCACTCACATTATGGTGGATTTGGGTGTCTTGATCCAGGGATCCCCTTTTTGGAGCACTTGTATACAAATGGTCATTAGGAGAGAGTTAGAATCAATTAGTGGGTTGATAGAAAACTTTTTAGTGTTTATATTCCTTTGTTGAAGCTCTAGAGTTTATTGTCCCTCTAGTGGTGTTCCAAAGTATTAGAATCTACATCTTTTTGGTATCATAGCATTTGGCTACTTTTCTTGGAGAAGAAATTTTGTTTATGTCAGATCTAGAATCTTTTGTTGGTAGTTTCAACATGGTGACTAATGCAGAGCTTGCTAAGAAGGTGCAAGATCAAGAAGAAAAGAACAAGATGTTGAGAGAAAGATTCGAGAAGTTGGCAGACAAGTTGGATCAAGTATAAAATATTATAGAGAACAAAGAAGAATACAAATGAGGAATATATGGAGATGAAGAAGAGGGAGCACCTAAATAAGAAATGAATATACCTGAGTATCATAAATGTTTCCTGAAAGCTTTGGAAACTTTGGGAGGTAAGACAGTGGAGTTACCCATGTTTGATGGGAAAATGAATGCTGAGATCGTGATAGATTAGATTGAAGCCTTAGAGAAAAATTTTGAATGTGAAGGGATCACAAAAGAATGAAAGGTAAAGGTATAAAAGTCTAAGATGAAGGGATAAAGAGTAACTTGGTGGAACTTTATTCAAGATGAAAGTGCTAAAGATGAAAAGAAAAAGATCACATCATGGAAGAGGATGGTTGTAATGGTAAAGAATACATATATACCAAAAGGCTTGATGTTCAATTACACCAAAAGAGGAAAAACCTATAGCAGAGAGAGATGTACATCAGCACCTATACAGAGGAATTCTAGAAATTGAGTCTTAGATCAAGAATCACAGAACCTGAATGTGTCAAGGTAGAAAGGTACCTAAACGGGTTGAGGAAAAATAATCAAGAGGAACTTAAATTGCTGAGTTATAATACAGTGTCAAGGTGTTATCAATTAGATTTGAAAGTGGAAGAAGATTTTAAGAGGAGACAAGATCAAAATAATAGAGGTAGTGGTAGACAATCATTTAGAGGAAGAAGCCAATCAAGGGGAAGAGGACCAAATTTTAACTCTCAAGGTGAAACTAGTCAAGAACCAAATAAGACCGATAATTTTAGAGGGAATTTTAGAGGGAGAAGGGAAAATTTCAGAGGATGGTCACAAGGAAGAGGTAATGGACCTATTAAATGCTTTAGTTACAATGAATAAGGACACATGGCTTACAAGTTCCTAGAGAAGATATGGTCTAGCTCTCAAGGAGAGAGGAGAACACATTTGGTCATAGTATATGACTCTCAAAATAATCCTGATTCCTCTAGGTATCCAAAGAAAGGTGAAGCTCTTATGTTGAGAAGAATACTCCTGCAAGAACCAATCACCAAGGAACCACCTCAAAGAAAGTCACTGTTTAGGACAAATTGCAAAGCTAGGAAAAGGTATGTAAATTCCTAATTGATTCAGGTTTAACAAAGAAGTTTCTTTCTCTTGAAATGGTTGAGAAGTTGAAATTGAGAATATTTCCTTATCATTTCCCTTACAAAGTCTCATGGATAAAGGACAACAAACTCTCGTAGATGAGCAGTCATGGCTTGAATTTGAAATTGATGCCTTGAAGGACATGTATGCAACAAATGTAGGTTTTAAGGAAGTATATCAGGTATGCCTTGATTTGAATGACAGATAGACTAATGAATCTTTTAATTAATTGATACAGGAAGGACTTCTCTGTATGGGAGGATAGCTATACATCCTAAAGTTTTCCATGAGAACCAATATCATTCAAGAAAATCACAATGATTCTATGTGTGGTGATTTTGGACTAGACAAGACATTGGAGCTAGTAAGGAGGAACTAATTTTGGCCAAAGCTACAGATTGATGTTAGGAGGTTTGTAGAGACATGTTCTATTTTCCAAAAAGCCAATGGGAGAAGTAAAAATATAGGTTTATATCAACACTTACCAATTCCATCAATACCATGGGAGAATGTAAGCATGGATTTTGTCATGGGATTCTCCAAGACTCACAGGTTCAGTAAAATGGCACATTTCTTGGCATGTAAGTCCATTATTTATGCATCCTACATTGGAATCTCTTCTTAAAGGAGATAGTAATAATTCATGGACTACCTTTAAATATTGTTTCAAATATCTAGATGTTAAGTTTGTTGGTCATTTTTGGAGGACTTTGTGGAAGAAACTAGGGACAAACCTATCATTTTCATCATCCTACCATCCAAAAACCGATGGGAAAACACAAGTTGTTAATAGATGATTAGGAAATATGCTAAGGTATCTCACAATAAAGTGGAGAGAAATGAGACTCTATACTTTCCCAAGATGAATTTTCATACAATGACATGGTCAATAGAAGCACCAACAAGTCACCTTTTCAGATTGTTTTTGGGATGAATCAAAGGGGAGCGCTTGAATTGAGACAACTGCCTAATACTGAACCAATTAGTGCAAATGGAGAACACTTTTCTTTAGCTATTAAGGAGGTTCATGACCAAGTGAAGTCTCAACTAAAAAAGACTACAAAAAGATACAAACACCAAGTATATCAAAAGAGGAGTGAAGTTACATTTGAAGTAGGAGATCTAGTTTGGGCATTCCTTAAGAAGGAGAGGCTACCAAAGGTCAAGAACACTAATCTCTTACCTAATAAGGTTAGACCATGTTAATTTTTGGAAACATATGAGCAAAATGTATACAAGATAAAGTTACGGGCAGACCTTGGTATCTCACCCATTTTCAATGTATGTGACTTGACACCATATAAAGAAGAAGCTACTGTAGCTGATGTACAACAAGAAGAAGTGGCAGAAGATCTTAAGACTTTCCCTAAAGAAGTACCACCACAACTTGAGAAGGTGTTAGATACTAGAGTCAAGAATAATAGGAGAGAATAAAAATAATACATATTCGAATACAAAAGCCAACCTAAATAAGAGGAAATATGGCTTGATGAACATCAGATTAACAACCACGACACTTTACTCCAACAACTCATCTCAAGTGGACTTGAGATTTCTTCATCAAGGGAGTATGGTGCATGGGAACTCCTCAAAAGAAAGGACAAGAAAGAATAAAAAATCCTTTGGAACCTTTGGCTTCTTTCTATTTTGTTTTACTTTTGTGTGTAATAAGTCCTAATCCATGTTGTGACATGACTTTGTTTGGAAACCTTATAAGTCAACTTGGTTACTCAGCCAACTTAGGACATTTTTGTGTTAATTTTGGGTTTTCTTGTAAGTGTGATTTCTAGTGTTTCCATTCAAGATTTGGATGGGTTTTGAAATCTCCTAAAGATTTTTTTTGTCTTTTGTCATCTTTTGTTTCTATTTTAGGAAGTTGTTGTTCAACAACTTTTTTTGTCTCCATGCAAAAAGCTAGAAGACGAAGAGTTTCTTGGGAAAAACTGATAGATTCTTGGGATTTCAGGGTCCCTTGAAGGTTAGAAGTTGAGGGAGTTTGAGGAGATATGTAGAGAATGCATTGAGTGACTGTAAATGTAAAGATAGTTTTGGAATATCACAGTTTTCCTGCACTTTTTGATAACATAGATTTATCCCATGCATGTATGGATTGATCTCAAAGTAAAACCAATGGAATTAGGTAGGAAATGTTTTTATCTTTCATTTAAATCCACTTTAAGAATGTCGAGTTCAATATTTTGTGAGAAAAGAAGTTTTTAGTGTAGACTGGTCCGTTAAAGTAAGGTTAGCTAGGGTCATTTTTGTTATGGATGTAGTTTGAATTTCCACCATAGGTTTTCATCGACCCTTGGTAGAATTGAAGCTCTTCCAATGTAATTTAAGAATTTTCTTCATTTATGTCTTCATGAATGGAAGATAGAGAAAATTGATGCCCTAGGTGGACATCCTCATGTGGCCACCTAGAGTTTTTTTTTTTTAAGTCTATAAGTTTTGATGGGTATCGAGCTAGAAGGTCTAGCTTTGGATTTGAATGTTTTTTGGGGTCTTAAAACTCGTCTAATTTTTTTTGGAGAGATTTTTTAGATCAGGGGTAGTTCCTTTGAGAAATGGATCAAATTATTCATTTTTAGGTCACTACAAATCTACAAATTTAGCTTTCTAGGAATTGGTATGGAAGTATGTCCTTGTGGTATTAGTAGGAGGTCCATATTGGGTATTTTAATATATAATTTTTTTTCTAAGTTGTTTGGGGAAATGTTGAAGTAGAAACTGCAAACCATGTTTAGATATGATGTTTTATCCATGTTAAGATGTTTCCCTTGAGTTTTTTGTAGTTCCACTCATATTATAGTGGATTTGGGTGTCTTGATCCAAGGATCTCCTTTTTGGAACACTTGTATACAAATGGACATGAAGGAGAGTGTTACAATCAATTAGTATGTTGATAGAAACCATTTTAGTGTTCAGAGTCCTTTGTTGAAGCCCTAGAGTTGATTGTCCCTCTAGTGGTGTTTCAAAGTATTAGACTCTGCATCAAGCTTACTATCCAAGATACATGGGCTGGTCAAGAAAAGAGTGTAGTTATGTGATAATACCAGAACTTGTATAGATTTTGTATGTTCAAAGTGCAAAGGATCACACAAAATTTGATAAAACTAATATAAGATAACTAGAATAATAGAGCGTAAAATAAGGTACTAAAAAAACATGAAAGATATGATTATGCTATGAGAACAATGAGAAAATAAAGAGGAAAATTAATGATCTCATGGTGAATATGAGTTGATGAAGCCAATAGACTACTTTATTCTTCTACAAAATTTCACACATGAAGATGAATAATATTTTTAGGTGGTTGTTTGGAGACTTGTGTCAGTTAGATCCCTACTTTTGTGTTTCCACCTTCATAGAAACTGATTTAGAAATGATAAATAGTGATATATAACCATAAAGATAGGGTGACAAGAACAATAATAGAAGAAAAATTTGAAGTAATATGATATTCTCTTGTAATATGAAATAAATTAGTGAGAGTAACTTCCCTCCAATACAAGGGAAAAGCTTGACAGAGTGAAGGTAAGGATGATTGATAACCCAATAAAAAGTTATCTTGATGAAACTAAAAATCTCAAGAATGTGACCAAGAAGCCATGAAAATGGATCCTAAATGTGATAGTGAAAAATAGAGAGCTAAATGAGTGAATAATAATTAAGACAACCCAAGAAGTGAATCTAGAAGATCAAAATGAGACTCAAAAGTGGAGTTTAAATTTGTTGGGTCAAAACTAGGCATCAGTGGGTGGTGGAATGAGGCATTAAATTACCAGGGTGGCACTTATAATACTTTAAAAAAACCATGCACATCTAATTGTTTTGGGACAAGTGCGAGCTACACAAACATCTTCTTGGAGAACACACGTGTTGGGCCATCCAAGTTAGGTGACCAATAATATCGATGGGTTATGAGAATGATAAGCTAAAGGTGATGCCAAGTTTGATGTGGAATTCATATTTAGGTTAAGGTGATGACATGACATAATGGTAAATTACATGGGGTTATAATATTTACATTATTACACTTAGGAAGATTTTTTTGTACTTCCTTTAGATAAAAAATTTCATTGGGCAAGGATTCCTCTTATTTATTTTAAGATTAAAATTGTTTTTTATAGCTTATGATAGTTGGAATCTTTTTATTTTGATAGTGACGGGGACCAATTTTCATACCCAAAATAAATTCCAAATTAATGCTATTCTCTAGGAATAAAAAACTCTGAAATAAAGATAATGATATTTAAAGAGACATGAACTTTAATATAGTAATAACAATTGATCACTTACTTCCAAACCATTTATATAATAACACTTGGTATTTTGATTGGTATAACTACCAATAGAATCTTGATATATTCCCTAAAACAATTCAAAAATACTTCAATATTGAATGTAATCCCAACCAAGAGACAAAATAATTATTTACAAAAAGAAACATGATCGAGTATTCAATCAGTTACATGTTTCTTATCTTGTTGAAAATATTAAATAAGAAACACAATAGAAACCAAATATAGATCATTATATTCTTTGGATAATACTTCATTCTTGTCAACCCTTTTGTTTTCACTAGTTATTCTGTCACTATTATACCATATTCTTCACTAACCACTACTGACTTTTCAAGGTTGTCCTTTCCATGTATCACCTAGATACAATCATCTACATTTTTCTTCTTCTACAATGATGAATCTCCCTACCTTCATTTTTATACAGACAATTTCTTCATAGGCCTGATGTTCATTCTTCCTTTGGTATTTGTAAACCATCTCAACTCCTCTCTCCCAAATTGATCTTTCCTTCCTCCTAGAAACCAAAACACACAACCATGTATTACACACAAATTCTCTCTCATATTTGTTGGTGCTCAAACCAATAGATTGGATTTCCTATGGACTTGCCAATCCAATGTTTGGAAACCCAAGTGATTTGGCCAACTAACAAGTCACAGCCAAGGCAAGGTTGGAACTTCTACAATTCTGGCTCTGCAAAACCAAGGCTGGTAGGTCTATACCTTGACTTATCCTTTAAGTTAAAAGGATTTTATAGCAGATAAGAAACACTTCAACCTTCTTTCTAAAGTATGGCAAGGCACTTGAAATAATTCTAACTAAAAGCATTATATCATGAACTGTAAACTGAAATATTTTAAGTAATTGAAAGAATATTTAGTAAATGTGTATGTAAATTGAAATGAAAAGATAGATAAGATATCAAAAAACTATAAACAATGAATTGAATAACTATAATCCAAATAATGATTAGACCAGTGCCTTATTTTACCATGGGCAATAGAGTCAAGATCATTCCAATCTTATGTTCAACCTAAGAGACAGTTTTAAAAGAAAACTTATCACTTCAAAGGTGTTATGGAATTTACATGCAACCTAAAACAAATTCAAAGATATTTCAAATGGGTAATACTTATCAGATGATAGACCAATTTACTAAGGCCTCAATCAATGGAATTTAACCATGCAAAATGAGAAAACCAATTGAAAATATAGACTATGAATCAAATCAGGAAGCATGCACATCAAACTATCACTTTGAAGAAGTTCTATTGGTTTATCCGAGGGACTAATTGTAAAATGATAATTAAACTATTACACATGTGAAAGAAAAAGACTTATCTTTATTGATTTTGAAAAAATAGTACATCTAGGTCCATGTTATACTTGTTGATTAAAAACTTTCCAAATATGTGAAATTGTATTATATTGTATTCCCTCTCTTTACATTTTACATTATGTATATGTGTGTGTGTGTGTGTGTGTGTTTGAGTGGCTTTTACACCTTTTTAGGGTGAAAAGACACAACTCTTATTACAAATTATTTTGAAAAAATAATAAACTAACTAAAAAATAACTACCTATCTTTCGGATTTGGCTTGGTTGAAAATCCAAAACACATTGTGAAAAGCTAATATTTCTGTTGGAGATAGAAAATTTTATTTCCTGAACTGGGTCATTTTTAGATTTTTAAAATTTGACCATCTTCATCCTCTGTTAAAATCATCTTTGTAGCAGGTCTAAATTCCAACATTTTCTGAAGGCTTCGATTAGTTAGTTCTATTTATTTTTGTCATAAAGCTTCCTTCCTTTGATCTTTTTTTTTTTTAATGGAGAAACATGATTCTTGATAATGGATTGGGACTTCTAAATTATCAAAATTTAGGGTACCACCAGTGGCTCTTTTTGGGGATGTATGCTCCCTGTGAGCATAGTGAGATTCCAGCTATGTCTGGAGAACCAGACCAAGTATCCACACTTAATCAGATGCAAAGTGAAATTGGGTGGCCCCAGGCCTCCCCCCAAAAATTTAACACTACTTCTTTCCTCTATCAAACACACAATTCTGATCATGTAATACTTTGCATCTCCCGAATATGATGCCACCATTCTCATGGACAACATTCATTGCTTTATTAGCATGCTTTGACTTTTGTTTACCCTTAGAAAAGTCAGTAGGTGCACTGTAGTCCTTGCTAAATAGAATATCCTCATCCATTTGATCAACCCTACAAGTAACTAGATTAAGCTATTCTATTTGTATTCCTTTATGTACACAATCTTCCCTATACTCAAGATGTTGTTTCTCTTCACAAAAAGGATTCAGAGATAACTCACATTCAAGAACTTCCTTCTTATAAAAAATTTGATCAGATAAGATACTTGGATAATTTTTAGAACTAATCTTCAACACATTCTCTTTATTATGTCTGTTTGATTCCATCTCATCTTCACATGTTTGATACAACTTCTTCTCATAGGATAAAATAATGCATGTCTCACTTTCTGAATACACTTCCCCCTACATATTTTGAGTTCCATCATCTTCAAAATGATCACTAGGCCCACTGTCTTTATCATGATGTTGATGGACTTGATTGCATAGAAAATATTCTTCAAATAATGGATTCAAGGATATAGAGAACCTGGGCATATCTCCATGAGAGCTCTCATCTAATACTTCTTTGTGTTCATATGTTGTATGTTGTTCTATTTCATCTCTATTATTTGATTCCTGAAATTTATCATCTTCTTCATCTAGTACCCCCTGAGTATGTACTAATCTCTCAAGTTTCTTATCATCGTGCATTGAGAAAAAATTTTGACCACTCTTCTCAACATGTTTTTGATATTCAATGTCTAGTAAATATGAGATTTATTCTATACTGAGAAGATATTCTTCCTCATGGTCATTGATACCTATTTCCATACACATCTCATCATGTATAGATTCTTCTTCAACTCGATCCAAAATTTCTTCCTCTATGTCATCATTCTTTTCTTCCCTCAATACCTCACATATTTTCTCAAGAAAAACTAATAATTGAGAATCATGGTAGATTCCTAAATCACAAAGTTTATCCATTAATTCCCTTCCTAGAGGCCTGATATCTAAAGGTATTTCTTGATATATCTTTATCATTCTCATGAACAAATGTAGTGCAGGTTCACCTTTATATCTTTCCAAATTGAAGAATGTATCCAAAGGGGACATGTAAGATTCTTCCTCTATGTCATTATTCTTTTCTTTTCTTAATTCCTCACATACTTTCTCAAGAAAAATTATCAGTTAGAATCATTATATATTCCTAACTCATGAAGTTTATCCATTAATTCCCTTCCAAAAGGCCGAATATCTGAAGGTATTTTATGATAAATCCTTATCATTCTCATGAACAAATGTATTGCAGATTCTCCTTCATATCTTTCCAAATTGAAGAATGTATCCAAAGGGGACATGCACCATTCTTCTTCCACAATGTAATTTGGATCTTCTTCCATATTGCAACTTTGGTCTTCATATCATTCATAGCACATGTTGTCTTCTTCACCACTGGCATCATGAAACGTATAAAGAAACCATTTCTCAAACTATCTCCACGATGAGATACATTGTGTGGGTAGTGATTCATATACTTGTCTGGCATTATCTTTTAATGTCCTAAAAAATATCCTCATTTCCTGATCCTCTCTAGAAACCTTATAATCTTCTATGAATGTATAAAATGCATCTAAGTGTTGTAGTGTCGATTCATACCATTTTCCATGGAACATTGGTAGAAGCTATGAAATTTTAGGGGATAACTTATTTGGGATGCATTGAAATCTCCTAAGATCCAATGGCTTGATACCATATGGAATAAAAGGATTTCTTTGAAATGATGGATACATTTGAAAAAATAATCCACCATCTCCTTTTGAGTCTTCTCCCTCAGTCAAGTCACTGACTAAAATACTTTGTTCAATAGAGTCACCACCTTATTATCAGAAGGAAAATACTTACTCTCTTCTGAGTTCTTTTCTCCCAATAGAGTCTTAAATATGTCACCATAGCTTCTAGGTAAAATACAAAAATGTTCTTTTGAACATCTCCCCAGCAGAGTTTCCAATCTGTTGGTGCTCAAATCAATAGATTGGATTTCCTATAGACTTGCCAATCCAATGTTTGGAAACCCAAGTGATTTGGCCAACTAACAAGTCACAACCAAGGCAAGGTTGGAACTTCTGCAATTTTGGCTCTGCAAAACCAAGGCTGGTAGGCCTATACCTTAACTTATCCTTTAAGTTACAAGGATTTTATAGCAGATAAGAAACACTTCAACCTTCTTTCTCAAGTATGGCAAGGCACTTGAAAGAAATCTAACTGAAAGCAACATATCATGAACTGTAAACTGAAATATTTTAAGTAATTGAAAGAATGTTTAGTAAATGTGTATGTAAATTGAAATGAAAAGATAGATAAGATATCACAAAACTATAAACAATGAATTGAATAACTATAATCCAAATAATGATTAGACTAGTGCCTTATTTTACCATGGGAAATAGAGTCAAGATCATTCCAATCTTATGTTCAACCTCAGAGATAGTTTTAAAAGAAAACTTATCACTTCAAAGGTGTTATGGAATGTACATGCAACCTAAAACAAATTCAAAGATATTTCAAATGGGTAATACTTCTTAGATGATAGACCAATTGACTAAGGCCTCAATCAACGGAATTTAACCATGCAAAATGAGAAAACCAATTGAAAATATAGACTATGAATCAAATCAGGAAGCATGCACATCAAACTAGCACTTTGAAGAAGTTCTATTGGTTTATCCGAGGGACTAATTGTAAAATGATAATGAAACTATTACACATGTGAAAGAAAAAGACTTATCTTTATTGATTTTGAAAAAATAGTACAGCCAGGTCCATGTTATACTTGTTAATTAAAAGCTATCCAAATATGTGAAATTGTATTATATTGTATTCCCTCTCTTTACATTTTACATTATGTATATATATATATGTGTGTGTGTGTGTGTGTGTGTTTGAGTGGCTTTCACACCTTTTTAGGGTGAAAAGACACAACTCTTATTACAAATTATTTAGAAAAAATAATAAACTAACTAAAAAATAACTACCTATCTTTCGGATTTGGCTTTGGTCAAAAATGTAAAACACCTCGTGAAAAGCTAATATTTCTTCTGGGGACAGGTAATTTGATTTCTCGAACTGGGTCATTTTTAGATTTTTAAAATTTGACCATCTTTATCCTCTGTTGAAATCATCATGGTAGCAGGTCTAAATTTCAACATTTTATGAAGGCTTCGATTAGTTAGTTCTATTTATTTGTGTCATAAAGCTTCCTTCCTTTGATCTTTTTTTTTTTATGGAGAAACATGATTCTTGATAATGGATTGGGACTTCTAAGTTATCAAAATTTAGGGTACCACCACTATCTCCTCATCATCTCCATGATTTCATACTTCTCTTTCCTTGATCAATCTCCTCAACTATATTCTTTTTTTCTTTTGTTTTAACCATTCCAAATTATTTGGATGACCTCCCAAATTATTTCAAACTAACTTTTCACAAAATACAATGGGTGATAAATAAAATTAGATTGCATTTGATGCTCCTGTATCAAAATCATTAGGAGACTAAAGAAATCAAGTTCTCCTACACATGAGAATACCGATCAAAACTATTTTCCACTTCTCCTTTCTTTCTCTTTTCCAACATCGCTTAGGGATACTAAACATTCTTTAACAACATCATTGCACCACTTTTTTTCTTCATTAATATTCATCCTCCTCTGAAGATTCCTTTCCCATTTAGACACATAAAGAAATACAAAAAGTGTATAGAAATTAAAGATTTCCATGACTTGAAACTCATCCTCCTTTCCCAACTATCCTTCAAACCCATCAAAGTCATCTATAGTCTTATAGAAATATGCACTGAATATATCATATTTTTCTTCTTTGATTACTGACACCTACCTTATAAAATCATTTTGGACTCAAAAATTCACATCACAAACTAAATTATGTTTAATGAAATCTAAAAATACTACTTCATATGTTTTTATAGATTTATCAATATTCAACCTGTCCTTTTTTCAATTTTAATAACTTACTCATTGATAGTTGAACTCTTTATGTTGGTATCTTTGGTTATCACATTTTCCTCACACTTTCACCAATAAAATTTTCTATTACATTCAGTGCACATACCTGAGAATCAACTTCTCTTATCTAAAAGGAATAAGAAAAAATATGATCTTATTATTTTTTGTACCCATGAATTAATTTGCGCCTTTACATTTAATTTCACGAGGCCTTTGAAAAGACAACAATCATACATAAGTTATTCTACCTTTACAATTTATTTCTTCAACCTCTAAAACTTCTGCAATCTCATTTGTGGCTTCTTCATTTCTTGCTAAACCTTATTTTTTGTCTTTATTCTACATGTTTTTTTCAACCCATGCATTTTTTCCATTACTCTTGTCCAACTGTTTATTTAGATCAAATCTATACTTGTATTTACTCATTGAAAGATTTGCAGCCTGCTTTTGTTTGCTTTCCTTGTTCTCTTTGTATCTTCTCCTTCTGAAGTCTTTATCATTTCTAAGCCTCCATGACTCCATTTCCAATGCACACATGTCATATCCATTACTTGATGCCACATCCTTCTTATCTTCTTCTTTAAAACTCTTATCTTCAACAATTTCATTAAAATACTAAAAAATATCATTATTAAAATCATCCAAGTCAACTAGTTTACCTATCTCATTGCATGTGTTCTCCTCAAGATTTTACCAACATATTTCTTCAACTATATCAATCTCCTTCTTTGGTATTTGCTTCATCAATAATTATATTTCTTCATCTTTATTTACATCATAATATCCCTTTCTATTCAATATTGAATTGATCATGTTCTCCCTTGTTCATTTAACTTGATCTCTTCTTAATATATTTTATCCTCTTGAAATATCTCCTCATCTCCATTTGTTACCGTGTGAGGTGAAATAGTTAGTTCAAAAGGAATACAATAAATTTTAAACTGTTAAAACAAATCAATCAAATCAAACATATAGAATAGACAAAAGAAGACATTTAAATAAAAAAGAATGAAAACTTAGATTCAAAATATAAGAGCTTCCTTGATATGTAGATTTGTCCAAGACTTTGAATGTGTGTTCCAAGTGTTCTCAACCTTCAATAGTTTGGGATGATTTTGGAATTCAGGTGATATGTTATCTATTTTTTGGATTCAAAATAACATGGTAACTTTTCTCTTAAAATTAAAGGAATTGTGAGAGAATGAGAGGTCAATTTATAGGATTGAAGGCGATGCACTGGATGATTAAAGATCAAATGGTGAGGAAGGCCCAAGATGCATTTTGAGGGAAGCACATGGATTTTTAATCTTTGAGCTCATAGAATTGTGACAAGAGTCACAATGAGAGATATTGAGATGAATTTAGGGGGGTGGAGAAGATATGTCATAAAGGCTTTTCTTTTCTCACACCTCAAAGGGAAAAGTTGGGAAATATGACCATTTTGGGGAGTGTGAAGGGATTTGGAGAAGGTGGAAGAAGGAATAAAATATTACTTGGAGCGGAAAAATGTGTAAGAGACCCATGTGGGTCCTTACATACTAAGGTTGGGTATTGGGAGTGATGTGACAAGACTTGAATTTGGTGGCTAAACCAAGTTGATTAGGAATTTACAAATGATTATGGAGAGAACTAGGTGGGGATTATAAATAATTAGTTGGAAAGTGGGATTGGTTAGGGGGTGTGATGACAGAAGAGAGAATGAGTGGAGGTGTTAATAAGGTAAATGAAGGTATTTACTTGTGATGACATTAAGTTTTTCCATTAGTATACTTAAAAGGAAAAACATGATAAAGGTCATCAATATAAGCATAACTGGCAGACAACAAGGATACCCAACGAGATGAAAATTCCTATTGTAAAAATTATAAGTATAGACTTTCCCAATGAACATTGACAAGAGTCAAACTGAAGACAAGCATTACCGACAATACAGTTTTGAGAACACCACCGACAGAGCAGAAAAGGCATACCTGATGAAAATCTTAATTAAGGAACATCAAAAGAGTACAAAACCAATAGAACTGATAGAACAACCTGACCATCAGAACTGATAGTAAGTTACAGAACCCGCAAAAAGTGGATCTAAATTTACACATCAGAAAAAACATTGTAATTCTATTTATAGAGTTTTTATTTGTTTTAAATCTTTACTTGAGGGTCAAGCAAGAAAATTGTGAATGTTTTAAAGCATCCTAACGGATCTAAAACATATCTAACTAAAGATCAAG
>MU223557.1:1589006-1610816 GCA_018584345.1 Thuja plicata | reverse complement strand
ACACACACACACACACACACACACACACACACACACACACACACACACACACACACACACACACACACACACACACACACACACACACACACACACACACACACACACACACACACACACAAATAAAAATATCAAGACCTTGCCACTAGTTTCACCATTCTTAGGACACCATGATATAAAGAATCATGGCAACCATGAGAAGGTAAAATAAGGAATTTAAAATAAAAGATAAACAAAGACCCAAAAGCACTAAAGAAATAAGACCTATCTCATGTACCATTTCCATAGGGAGGATGATGGATGATGATTGATTTGATTGGTCTGATACAGGGAAGGATACATCTGTTAGTAATAAATGAGAGGGGACAGGGTGAATCAATGGCCTCAAAAATATTCTAATTAATCAACCCAAAAAATTATTACCACAATATTAAGCCTCTATTTATCTTCAGTCCTATAAGATAAATACCTGTAAATACAATTATCAAATTACTACTGCTAGGAATGCTTTGTTAAACCTTATTATGTATGTTTACCGAATATCACTTTGTTAATTTATGAAAAAATAGTAAATTGTCTAGAGTATACCGATCAATCCAAATTATCTATGTGTAATGAAAAACACTAAAGTAATGAATCATAAACACATTGACACATGAATTATTAATGTGCAAACCATGTTAAGGGAAAAATCACTTGGGACTGGTAATCCAAAATTTTCACTCTTCTGAAGTGAGCTCGATGAAGAGACAACCTTGTTAAAGGTTACAAACACACTGTTAGGTGTGACCTTGTTATAGGATTTAAAATTTTAGTCTGTCACTTGATATCGGGCATCTCTATGCTACCTTCCTTGATCAAACACTCTCTTGGCCTGCCAATAGGTATCTGGCATCTCATGCTATCTTCATGATCAAACTTTTTGATACTCCTTGGGATGTATCTCAATATAGAAAGGATATTTAACTCCTAATCAGTTAAGAGACCTTCTAAATAAATGGTTAAACTAAAATAGTATGATCTGTTCACATATTCAACTTATACTTGCAGATTTGTAGATCTATTGTAAGCTCATAAAACTAATATGATCAATATGTCCTTTTAATACCTTTTCTCCACTTTAGTTCTACTTGGTGATGATGTGCTTTGTTGCTCGGTGTCTACAGAAAACTTTAGCTTTTTCCTTAGCTTGATTGATCAGGACTGTATGAAGTTGCTCTTTATTAGCTTCTCTTTAGCATAGTCTTTTTCATTTATTCATCCTCTTTTTGTAATGAATTAAGTTGTTAGGTTCTTGATTTTCTTGATCTTGGCGTGATACACAATCTTAGCCAATCAGATTTAAAGAAAAAATAATGTTTTACTTTGCAGAGATCTTCTTGCGAACTGGACAAAACAACTTTAAATCCTTTACTTATCTATGAATTTATCTTTTCGATGAAAACAATGATAACTACCAGTTAGTTCCATGTTTAGCTCCGCCAGCTAGATATTTTATCATTTATGAACTCAAGTTAATTTCAATGTTTTAACTCTTTGATAGCTTCGGTCAACACTCTAGTTCTCCTCAGGCTTCTCTGTCAGTTTACACTATGATTCTGGCTATCAGTTATGCTTGAGATTATGCTCATTGGTAATTCTCATCGGTATTATTTCTCGGGCATCACTCTAACTTGAATTTCACTGATCTCTGTCCATCAGGTTCCACTAGTCGTCGATGTTTGAAGTCACATTGTGAATACTTGTCTTTTATGCATTACTGAAAGTATAATCTTTGTCTTTCTGATTCTCTAAAGCCTTTAACACTTTCATTATAATTGATTAGATCATATCAAGTTGACATCAATGAAAATACAATCCATTAACTGATTTAATGTCTTGCATTATCTTTCTGTATTTCAGTGATTAACTTAATATATTCAAACATTCAATCAGTTACATGTCATCAATACCTCCCTTTGGAATTGATGGAAACATACTATATTATCATACTATACTATCACTAATACAATATGAAATATAACAATTTCATCATGCTTTCTCTATTGTAACTATTACAAATGTCTGACTTTTGGTAAGCTCAAAATAGCTTAGATTTGTTTCTTGTAGATTGGTTTTCTTCAATCTTCAATCCCTTCACTGGATAGATGTAGCATTTAATGTCTTTGTTCTAATATGTGCTCTGCCTTGACTAATTCTCTTCTTGATAATATCTTTTTCCTTTGACATCAATTTCTCTCTTGTATGTACTCTCTCCCTTTGTTACTTCTCTCCCTAAGATGGATATTTCATATGTAATCAATTTCTTTCCCTTTGAATATTGATTAACTCTTCCTTTTGATTCTTAGTAAATTCACTTCATGGATAATGATACAATCTTTTATGATCAATGAGATAATCTCTCCCAAATATCTCTCTGATGATAATGAAATAAACTCTCCCTTTGACAACAGTGCCAAACAAAAATCATCTATATCATGTTCCATCCCTTTATATAATATATTCCTTGAATTTCCCTATCCATCAACAATACAATGTCTCTAGTATTTGGTGCATACTTGTACCTTACTATGTACAGATGTATTTGTTGTTGTTCATTTTAGTGTTTGCATCAACATGAATGATCTTTTAGATTATGTGTAGGCTGATGCAACCTTCTAGTTAGCTTACTGACTGATAGACAAGGGCTGGACCCCTAGTCTCTATCTCAGGTACTAAAATGTATCTTTCAGTAATGTCTTGGTGAATATATTAGCTAATTGTTCCTTTGATTGAACATATTCCAGTATCACTTCCTTTTCTTTCACTTGTTCTCTTAGATAGTGATACTTGATAGCAATATGTGTAGTCTTAGCATGCATGAATAGATTTTTACAAATGTTTATTGTACTAGTGTTATCACAATAGATAATTACTAGTTCAAGAATCTTTGTATTCATAACTTCCAGCAACTATTTGATCCATGCAATATTGGAGTAATTTGCAACATGAGCCACATACTATACTTCTACAGTAGACAGAGAAATTCATCCTTGCTTCTTACTGATCCATGTGACAATTCTATCACCCATGAAGAATGATCCTCCAGTTGTGATCTTTCGGTCATCAATGTTTCTAGCCCAATCAACAACTATATAGAATTGTAGCTCAAATTTTCCTTCTCTTTTATACCATAAGCCATAGTCCTCGATGTTCTTCAGATATCTAAGAATTCTTTTGACAATAGTCATATGTGATTCTTTGGGATTAGCAGAGAATCTTGCAACTATTCCAACTGCATGTGCTATATCTGGTCTAGTATGAACAACATACATTAGTTTTCCAATCATTGATCTATACAATTTTTGGTTTACCTCATTTGATTTGTCTTCTTTTTTCAGCTTACATCCAGTAACCATAGGTGTTCCAACTGGTTTGGAATCATCCATCTTGAATATCTTTACTACTTCCTTGATGTATTTGGACTATGTGATATATATGCCTGCATCTTGTTGAAGAATCTGTAGACCAAGAAAGAATTTATTCTCC
Source organism: Thuja plicata (assembly GCA_018584345.1). Classification (NCBI taxonomy): domain Eukaryota; kingdom Viridiplantae; phylum Streptophyta; class Pinopsida; order Cupressales; family Cupressaceae; genus Thuja; species Thuja plicata. The sequence goes on along the minus strand of MU223557.1, from coordinate 1,607,288 downwards.
CCAAACATAGACATTTCAAATTCTTTGCTTATTTCATTAGCAAAGGATTTGCATAACAATTCATTTCTCCCAAAAATGATATCATCAACAAAAATTTCAGCAATCAGAATATTACCATTGGTATCTTCTTTTAAGTACAGATTTCTATTTTCAATTGTTCTAACAAATTTTATGATAATGAGATAGGAGTGAAGTCTTTCATACCAGGCTCTAGGTGCTTGTTTCAATCCATATAAGGCTTTATGTAGTCTACATACCATATTTCTTTGGTCTGGATCAAAAAACCCTTCTGGTTGTTCAATGTATACTTCTTCTTCTAGTATTCCATTTAGGAATGCAAATTTGACATCCATCTGGTATACCTTGAATCCTTTAAATGTAGTATAAGAAAATAAGATTCTAACACCTTCTATTTTAGAAACAGGTGCAAAATTTTCTCCATAATGAATACCTTCTTCTTGTGCATACCCCTTGCATACTAACCTTGCTTTGTTTCTTGTGACTTCTCCATTCTCATTCATCTTGTTTCTAAATATCCATTTGGTACCGATGGCATTCTTGTCATCTGGTCTTAGTACTAGTATCCATGTACTATTCTTCTCAATATTTTATATTTATTCATTCATAGCACTGACCCATTCTTAATTATCCAGTGCAATATTAATAGATTTAGGCTCAAAATCACAAAGTAAATATCTAGTGTTCAGTGACTTACTTCTTGTTCCCATTCTAGACTTCTTTTCTCCTATGATTTTATTCTATAGATGATATCTTCTAACATATTTGGCAAGTTTCAGTTCAACCCTTTTTTCATCATTCTGATCATCTTCTTGACCTTCATTCTCATCTCCATTGTTCGGAACATCATCTTGAGGATTTTCCTAATTTTTGGCAATTGCATCCTGATGCTCTGGTGCAATGTTCTATTTCTCAGGAGTGATACACTGTTGCTCGGGTAGAGTGTCAGGTTCTGTATAAATAAACATGTTGTAGTCTGCTAGTTCTTTTCTGCTTTCCTTATCATTCTTTTCTGCAAATTCATCTATTTTCACATTTGCACTTTCAATGATTTTGTTAGATGACTTGTTAAGACATTTATAAGCCTTGCTTTTGGTTGAGTACCCTAGAAAGATACCTTCTTCACTTTTGGAGTCAAGTTTTCATATCTATCATCCTTGAAAATATAACACTAACTACCAAAGATTCTGAAGTAACTTACATTGGGTGTATGACCATACCAAAGCTGATAGGGTGTCCTCTTTGTGTCCTTCTTCAATTGTACTATGTTTAGTGTGTAGACAACTATACTGATAGTTTCCCTCCATAAATTTTGAGTGATTCTCTTCTCAATCATCAATGTTCTTTCATAGTCAACAATTGATCTATTTCTCCTTTCAACAATTCTATTTTGCTGTGGTGTTCTCGGTGTAGAAACCTATCTTTTAATTTCATGCTCATTGCAATAGTTAGTGACTTCTTCTAAAGTAAATTCCCCTCCTCTATTTGACCTTAAGCATTTCAATTTCTTTTCACTTTATTTTTTTACCATAGCCTTATAGCATTTAAACATCTTGAAAGCTTCTAATTTATCTTTTAAGAACACAATTGTCATCATTCTAGAGTAATCACCAACAAAGAGAATAAAATACCTATCTACATAGTAACTCTTTCTCCTCATGGGTCCACATAGATTTGTATGGACTAATTATAGAATTTCATTAGATGTATGGGTTTTACTCTTGAAACTAGACTTTTTCATCTTACCTTTTTTGAAAATTCTTGCACATGATATGCTCGGGATTAGTCATTCTTTGTAAGCCTCTGACATTCCTTTTGTTGCTTATCTTTATCATGTTGTCAAAATTCACATGACACAATATTTTGTGCCACAACCATATGTCTTCGTTTCTAGCCATTAAACAAGTGGTGTTAGTGTCATCAAGATAGAAAAGGTTACCTTTTGTCTGCTCACCAATTCCAATCAACCTTCTTGATTCATTGAAGATATTTGCTTTCATATTTTCAAATGCCACTTGGTGACCTATATTATTCAGCTATGAAACACTTAACAAATTATAATTCAGTCCTTTTATAGAGTATGCATTTCCACATTTGATAAGGTTATTTCAGATTATAGTTCCTTTACCTTCAACTGGACAAGGTGTATCATTTCCCATTCTTACTGAGACACCATTATAGTATTCAAAAGTCTCAAACTTTTGTTTATCACCGATCATATGGTGAGTTTAGCCACTATCTATGATCTAGACATCAATCTTACTAACTTTAGATATGAGTTTAGTTTCTACATACCTTTCTTCTTTTTCGTATGAATCATCCTTCATGGCTACAAATACCATCTCAATGTATTCTTCTCATTTGCTGTCAGTGTCATCAACTCTGATCTTAGCTAGGTAACAAGCTTTCTTCCATTTGTCCTTGTAGTCTCAGGTATCTCTTTTGTCAGATTGATGGTTGCTTTGGTAATCTTTGTTATCACCTCTATCAAACTTCTTCTCATACGATCTGTCATTTCCTCTGTCATCTTTTCTTCTGTTTACACATCTTGCACCAAAGTGTCCAACCTCTTTACAATTGAAACATACAAGTGGTAGTTTACCTTTGTATCTACCTTTGCCTCTCTGCAATCTTCTTTCCATTAGTGCTTCAATCTCATCAAGTCCTTGATCCTCATTATCACTTTCACTATCATTTCTAATAGCATATCTATGACTTGAGTTACTTATTTTTAAAGAATATTTGAATGCAGATTCTATAGATTGTAAGACACTATTATAAGAGTTATTCATCTCAAATGAAATCATTCTACCAATAAGACTATCTACAGTAACTATACTATTTGCAACTGCTCTCATTTCTTGAATAGCAAAAACTCTAATAGCATATACAGGTAGTAAGGTTCTTAATATTTTACTTACCACTGTCTCCTCTTCAAGTACACCTCAAACTCCTCAGATAGAATTGACCACCTCTTTGATTCTGTAGCTATACTAAGTGATATTTTCTCCTTCTTTCATCCTTAGGTCATCAAACCTCCCTCTTAGTCTTTCTACCTTTCCTTTTAGTACATTAGCATCTCCTCCATGTATAAGCTTCAACTTATCACACATTTTCTTTGCAGAGGTATAGGTTTTGACATCTTCAAACTCAACATCAGAGAGTGATGAGGCAAGTTCTATCATAATGCAATTATGCTCATGCTTTACTCTTAATTTATCAAGAGTGTGAGGTCCTATAGGAAACCCATATTTAGTATCAAGGTATTGAGTAACATCATTTCCAATACCTGATAGGTGGAGTCTTATTCTGCTTTGCCATGATGCAAAGTTGTCTTTATTAAACTTGGGCACATCTTGTTTGTTCATCTTGTGATCTTTTTCTTGAGCTGTTAAACTCCATTTCTAGGAACACAAGCTCTGATACCAATTGTTAGTAATAACTGAGAGGGGGGTGAATCAGTGGCCTAAAAAATATTCCAATTAATCAACCCAAAAACTTAGTACCAAAATATTAAACCTCTAGTTATCTTCATTCCTATAAGATGAATGTCTTCAAATACAATTATCAAATTACTACTTCTCTAAATGCATTTGTAAACCTTATTCTATATGTTTACCAAATAGCAGTCTATTAATTTACCAAAAAATAGTAAATTATCTAGAGTATACCGATCAATCTAGATTATCTATGTGTAATTCAAAACACTAAAGTAGCAAATCATAAACACATTGACACATGGATTTTTAATGTGGAAACCCTGTTAAGGGAAAAACCATTTGGGATCGGTAACCCAAAATTTTCACTCTTCTGAAGTGAGTTGGGTGAAGAGCCAAACCTGTTAAAGGTTAAAAACACACTGTTAGGCATGACCTTGTTAGAGGATTTAAAAGTTTATTTTGTCACTTGATATGGGGAATCTCTTTGCTACCTTCCTTGATCAAACACTCTCTTGGCATGTCAATAGGTATCTGGCATCTCATGCTATCTTCATGATCAAAGTTTTTGATACTCCTTGGGATGTATCTCAATATAGAAAGGATCTTTAAATCTTGCTCAATTACGAGACTTTCTGAATCAATGGTTAAACTGAAATAGTATGATCTATTCACATATACAACTTATACTTGCAGATTTTTAGCTCTATTGTAAGCTCATAAAAATAATCTGATCAATATGTCCTTTTAATACCTTTTCTCCACTTTAGTTATGATTAGTGATGTTGTGCTCCATTGCTCGGTGTCCATAAAAAACTTTTTCTCTTTCCTCAACTTGATTGATCAGGATTGTATGAAGTTTCTCTTCATCAGTTTCTCTTTAGCATTCTCTTTTTCATTTATTCACCCTCTCTTCGTAATGAATTAAGTTGTCTCTTTATAGACATAATAACACCATTGTTAGGTTCTTGATTTTCTTGATCTTGGCATGATCTGCAATCTTAGCCAATCAGATTTAAAGAAAAACTACTATTTTATCTCACAGAGAATCTTCTTGCCAACTAGACAAAATAGCTTTAAATCCTTTACTTATCTTTGGCTTTGTATTTTATGCATTACTAAAAGGATAATCTTTATCTTTCTGATTCTCTGAAGCCTTTGACACTTTGATTATAACCGATTAGATTATATCAAGTTGACATCAATGACAATACAATCCATTAACTGATTTAATGTCTTGCATCATTTCGGCGATCAATTTAACATCTTCAAACATTCAATCAGTTACATTTCATCAATATCCTATGAAGATCAGTGAAGGATCGCTAAAATAGGATTCTTATGACAAGAGACAAGTAAGAAACTCGAAACCCTAAGAGACTAGGGGGTGATTGTTGAATCACAAGCTAGATAGGGACAAAGGCCTTGGTGAAACAAGGTCTGAATGTCACAAAGGAGCCTAGTTGGATACATGACTAATTCTATATAATGACACTAGTTACTAGATGTACAAAGGCTTAGGATGGTGGATGATTATGTGAAGAATAATCTAATGTTGCCTCAGTCAAGATAAAAAACCAAGATCGATTGATGGTGGATGGGATATTGTTGACATGGGAATGATATATCACACAACAAAACAAGAATTGGGAAGGATGAATCTTGATGATGATGATTGGATTGTGATAAAGGCTTTCAAAAAGGTTGGGAACAAGACAAAGAATGTGATTGGATAGGCTGATTAGTGTTTGATTTTGGATAGCTAGAGAAGATGGATAGGACTTTCGTGTGATCGTAGATTGCAAGGAACATTGGGATAGGAAAGGATGGAATTGAATTAGATGGGGATAGATTAAAGATGGGTACCAATGAAAGGAGATGTAACAAGTAATGGAATGCTATGATAGGAGGGATGGAGATATGGAGGAGACACCGAGAGATTTGGATCAAGATGGAATCATTAATAGATGAGGATTAATGGATGGAAGGATTTGGATGAAGGGATGGAGGAAGATAAGGGTTGGGAGATGAAAGGATGGATGTGATAAAAGTCCCCAAGGAATAGATCATTGAGATATGGAGGATATGTTGGAGGATGGGGAGATAGAAGCATTAATAGGAAATGATTGATGGATGGAAGGATTATAGATGAAGGGATGGAGGAAGAGCAGGATTGGGAGATGAAAGGATTGGAGATGAGGAGATGATAAGCGATGAGGATTGGGATATATGAAAAATATGGATGTGATAGGGTCTCCAAAGACTATCACCAAGGAAGAAGATCCCCCCATTGAGCATATATCATGCATGATTAGGCATTGGGAGTGGTATGATAGGATGGAAGATAATATCATAAGAGGATGCAAAAGGCAGATGGAGGATAGGATGATGGGTGAATGAGGGAGGGAGATGGAATATAAGATGATTGGTAGATATGAGGATAGGTGGATGAAAAGTGTGATGAGAAAATGGATGCCATGATGTGTCCAACTATGTATACATGGTAGGCTCTAGTTTTATCAAGATCCAAAAGAGGATGGTGACAGTGAAATGGATAAGACATAATAGGAATGATAGGAAGATGAGATGGAGGAAGCGATATTGTGGTAGCTCCCTAACCCTAAGTGTGGAGAGAAATTGGATGGAGGGATTACATGTGATGCCTATTTTATAGGTTTTGATCATGGTACTGTTCCAAGGCAATTTATTGCCCAGTTTTCACCATTAGACCATTTTTACTCTTTACTTATTTTTTGCTTCCTTTTCTTTTGGAATTATTATTATTTTTTGAATTTTTAAGATATCTTGGAAGGAGTTTATAGATAGAATGATAATGGAGAGATGGATGGAGGAATCAAGCATCAAGTTCAATCTCAAAGTAATAGGAGATTATTTGTAGTGATCATTGGATGTTGGTGTACCATAAGAAATACAGTGAAAAATGCCAAGGTATCACTTAAAAAATTTATTATTAGGGGGATGATACATGAGAGAATCAAGAGGGGTCCTTGCTTACAAATATAGATCTAACAAGTACCACTAAAGAAGAATAGGGTAAAACCATAGGAGCTCCACCTTGTAAGTTTAGAACCTTTGTATTGATTCTTAATGTAGGAAGGGGCTGAAATGCGTGTAAGAGAGATGTATAGATCTTATCTAGAGAAGTAAATACAAAGAATAGAAATAGGATGCGTGTACCCATGAAAACAAGAGAAAAAGAGGCAGTCAAAGACTGATTTTCTGCTTGTCGGAGCCTTGAAATGACTTGTTTCCAAACTGAACCACTTGAGTCTTAAAAATATGAGATGAGTGCTTGGCTAAACAATTGTCTTAGAAACACATAGCATTGGACTGATACTTTAGGATTGGACACCCTAAATAGTTTCCAAGTAGATTATTTAGTCTCATTTAATTATCGACCAGGGACGTAAACTTGGAATGGTATTTGCAAAGTATATGCTTCAAACCTTCTTGATTCCCATGGCTAATCCTATGGAATTGAAATACATTAAGCTTCAGGAATCTATACTATCTCAAGTAAATGTGTTTACTCTAAGAAAATAGTAATCATGAATAGGGGTTACTCTACTTGCCTATGCTGTAGGAATAGTCCACCAGTTCTGTTACCAGTGGCTGCAGGAACAACATAGTTCTATTTACTTCTTAATGAACAAAGAAATCACTTGTAATCTAATAAAGCAATTCAATCACCAAGTGGGCCCCCTTGGATGAGTGAATAGAAATGCAATCAAGATAAGAGACTGAAACTCAAATTATGCACTCTATTCATTCATGGAGAAAATGTATTTGGAAAGTAAAAACAGTGTTACAATGTCAACTTCTATTCCAGAAATTATATCAACTAACTCGACTCCTCAAGAGTTACAAAATTTGACTTATTTAAAGAGAAAATACATTAATCCCTAAATCTAAGATCACTCCATTAATGAGGATCATTAATGTATACAAAGTGCTCATAAAAAAAAAAATTGAACAATAAGAGTAAGTCTTCAAGTTCTCCCAGAATATAGCATGCGGTGGTTCTAGATCTCTGCACTATGTTTACTCAGGAACTGAATTGACTTATTCCTCTATGAAATTATTGTGGCATTCCCTTATTCAACCACTTACTTAATTCCTTTGATATGATGGCAGCTTTTCAGCAATGGCTATCATTGACTCCTTTAGCACCACGCTACTATTCTTGAATGCATGATGACTTGATTCCTACAAAATGGTTAGCATACACAACTTTTGACACACACACACACACACACACACACACACACACACACACACACACACACACACATATTATCATTTAATATTAAGAAGTGCTAGTTTCCATTTGATACTCTTGCATGACATTCGGCTAGAGGAAGGAGACTACCCAAAAACATAGCATAGGAAATAGGATTATCTATTAGCATGAAACTAATTATATCCCACAACTTCTATCCATCAGTTCCAAGCAAAATACATCATGTTCTTACCATCCATTTACCTACTTATGTCTTTACATATATAAAATATACATATAAAATCATAAGTTTAAAGTCTTTGTTTCATAAGGAAACTGCTAAGAAAGAAAGTAAGAAACATGGAAAAGATGGCCTTTTAAGAGGCTCATCATTTCCCCCAAATGCACTATTGCTGGTCCCTAGCAATCATGAAATTATGGATCCTAGCCCTAAGCCTCAGGTCATTGGTAGTCTTTTCACCTGGTTCATCAAAAAGATAGTTGAAATATCCATGGTTGTCCCGAAGCCTATCCAACCTCTATCTTTCTTGAATCATATCATGTTCTTCTGCGCTCTCATTTACTGCTAGAAAAGGCTACAGGAGGATAGGAGGTTGAAACCTTAAGGGCATCCAATAATGCAACTGTGTTCAACCCAACATTATAAACTATGGGGCTCGGCAAATGGCAAGAGTTAAATTCTATGGAGAATGAGGTTCCCTAATTTTTAAGTCATGGGAAATCCGTATCCACCTCTGTCTGCAAGTTATAATCATGGCCTCAATATCCTATGATGAATGTTGTTCCCAATCTATTTATACCTTCTCTCTAACTGGAAGGACCTTGCAGGACCCACTATGATTCATTTTGATTGAGATCCAATCAAGGAAAGTCTTCCTAGAACTCTAAACTTCAGGTCTCATCATGAGGGGTGTTTCTATCTCACTGTCTCTATATGGCAGGGCCTGATGCTCTCTGCTAATCTCATTCTGAATCCAGGACATCACTACCCTTAGCTGAACATCTCCCATGTATAGAAGTGAATTCCAATCCCTATTGTCTAGCACAACTAAATTGTGTAAATATAATTCACATAATAGGTTTTTGATGGGCATGGGTGCTGACTGGAAGGCATCATAAAATTCATGAGGTGTAGCAATTGAAGGATTTAATCCCTCTACAATCCTTGTCAATTGAAAGTTAAAAAATTGTTCCTTAAGGAACAAAGCATAAATCAGAGATGGTGACCTACATGCCATTGCTACAGGAATCAATTGAGTGATCTGCTCAATTCTCCTCTCCAATACTGCAGTTAGATTTGTTTTTTGTTCAAGTTGACAAGCCTGTTCCTCAATTATTCTTGTCAGTTTTTCTATTTCCAGTTCCTATTGTGCCTTTTCCCATGTGAAATTTTGGTACAAACTCAATCCTGCTGCTAAAGGTGTGGATAAATACGGTGGTGGCATGGGTTCTTGCTAAAGAATATTAATCCACCCAGATGTAGGTTGAGGGATTTTTACTACTTCCTCTTTAGTGGAAGTAGCCCCTTTTCTTTTGTCACAAGTTTTCACTAAATCATCTGCTTCGCAAGATTCATCAATGGAAGATTTTCGTCTCCATATGACAAGGGTTTTTAACGAATCATCCACTTGGGATGAATCGACTTCTTTGACTAGCATGTCCAATCTGTCTCTACTCATTTGTTCAAACACCTCCTCAAAAATTTCCTCATCTACTATAGGGAATTCATCAAGGGGTAGGTTTTCTAAACTATCATTAGAATTATGCCCGATAGAGTTATTGAAAAACCCCTATGTCTCCTTAGAATCCTTATCACTATATATGAGGAGGCAATCAATGTGTGGATCATATGTAGCTTCATCATTCATAACATGGGATTGGGTTTCACCATCTATTCTTTTTGGAGCCATTGCCTTTGAAGAGGACTTCTCTATAGATTCAAAGGATTCAAAATTTATAACTGAATCAAGGGTTCTGTTTGACTTACTGGTACTAGAAAAAAGTCTATCTCTTTTCCTGACAGGGGTTTGAAAAGAGCTCAGAGGCTCCTTTCATTTCTTCCTGCTAGAGGGAACCTCCTCTGTAATGTCTACAGGAGGTTCTTCTGGTGTTGCCTCCTTAGGAGAAGGCAAGGTTTCCTTAGCTATATTATGAACATTTTCATTATTAGAAGATTGTTGTTCTGGAGTCATACCCTCTATCTCTCTGGTTTTACCTTTATCCATCATGACAATAGACCTAGTTTCCTTGGAAGGTGAAGTATCAGGAGTGACATCGGCTTCCCTAGTTTTTTCTTTCTTTTTATCAGACATAGGAGTACTAACATTGTAGGCTCTTTTCCTAGATAGGGTAGGTCTAGAAGAAGAAGCTTCAGAAATGGGCTCTATTTTTTGTATTACTTTATGAACCCCCATTTCCGTGTTAACCCTGCTATCTACACCCTGGCCTCTAGGGCCAACCACTCTAGGTGCTATTTCTTCCATGGCCAAGAGTTTTTCCCAAGTCCCAATTGATTGTTTAATTAATTCCCTTTCTACAACTAGATTAATTAAACAATGATGGGAAATAGATTGAGCTTTTCTTGACTATACTAGAGATGCCTGCTTTTTCAAAATATTAAATAGAAAACTAGGTAAGTTTACTGGCCTATTTTCATGGAGGAGGGTGCTTAGAATCTTTAAATGCAGTCCATGTAGGTACTTGTAATGACCCTCACAAGTGAAGTAGGATATTATGAATGTAGCTGGCTGTATAAACTCCATGCGTAATGATGTTCTTGAAGTGCCTTTCTTCTTATCAATATCCAACCATGGGTCACCATGTAGGGTAAATTATGCCCTGGCTGAGCACAAGTCAATATCCTTACTCCATTTTTCTCCTTCCTTTGGAAACTTTGAAACTTTTTCCATGATGTCCTCTGAGAATTCTATTCTTAGACCCTTAACCACTGCAAACCCATTGCTCAGAGTATTTATAAATTGAAAATAAATTTTTTCATCAAAGCCATTAAGGCTTAAGAAGTAATCTAACCATCCCCTTCTCTAAAACATTTCATTGGCAGCCGGGTCCCCAAGTAGAACTTGATGATCTGAAGGGTCATGCCTCTAAAGGTCTCTGCCCATTATGGATGATAAAAGGGCTCTGTAGGAACTTCACAGATGCTACAAAAAACTAGAAAATGCAGGACTCCTTATGGACGCAAGATGTTTTTTACGAGAAAAACTACAATACAAAATAGTTTTTAATTCCAGGCAAATAAGCATTATTTCAAATGGTATTCATAAATACATTTGCATGTGTTAAGGTATACCACCCTAACACATCACAAAAATTCCATTATTAAGTGAACTGTAACTTGAAATTTCTTTCAAATCATGATGACTTTATCACGGAAGGACAGATAAGCTTTCACATGATGACGGTCACCGTGAAAAGACAAGAAATAAATAAAGTTTGCCTTTCACATGCTAAAATTGATTTGGAAATATTTGAAACAAACATTAAATAACCCCTCCCCCAACTAAGTGTAAGGCATGGGTCCCACCAAGCCTTTGTGTGCAAGAATAAGAAAAATAAAAGAACACTTTTCCAATATAACAAATTGAGTAAAATAATATATGTGCAAAAGTATGTGTTACTAACCTGGGAGCTACTGCAGGAAGAGTGTTTCTATGCTACACTCATTGATGGAGTGATGTGATGGAGCATACACATGGTTGAGAGAGGAGGTGAGGTGAATTTTTTATTGTGGAGAAAGCCATTCATGGGAGTGAAATTTTTATTATGAAACCTGTGATGAAATCATAGGTTGGCAGAAATCTAGGTGGAAGACCTAGATGCTTCGGCTGCATGAGTGGAGCTGTCTATGTTTGGCTGGAACTACTGCAGGAAGTCTTGACGACTCACAGGCTTGTGATATATCTTAAGACAATTCCCATTTACAAGGAGTTTGAATCTGATAGGATCAATTGTAGATAGATGAACTGCACCATTATCAAAAACTGAGACTTTTTCATAGGGCCCTAACCAACGTGTCTGAAATTTTCCTGGAGTATGCTGATATCAGGAGTAATAGAGAAAGGCCCAATCACCAATGGAAAACTTATTTTCCTTGATGAATCTGTTATGCCACTTCTTGCGCTGCTTCTGAATCAGTTCAGTGCTGTGAAGTGCAGACTTCCTATATTCATCCAATCCATTGAGATGGAGGAGCCTATTCTCTTGTGCCTTGGTCAGGTTAATATCTAAATCCAATGCCTTTCTGAGAGTCTTATGGTGAAATTCAGTAGGCATGGTTGTAGATTCTCCATAAACTAACTTAAAAGGAGTAAAACCAGTAGTGGTTTTCCAAGTTGTTCGATAAGCCCAAATGGCTTTAGGAAGGTGGGTAGCCCAATATTTTTGTGAACAACAACTATTTTGGTCAGAATGGCCTCTATTTCCCAATTTGTGATCTCAGGCTCCACATGGGCCTGAGGATGGTATGGTGAAGATTTACCATGCCTCACCATGTACTCATTCATTAATTCAACAATAAGATTAGAGGTGAATTGCGCCCCTTGATCTGTTACTATTTCTCGAGGCACACCAAACCTAGTAAAAATAAACTCATAGAGAAATGCTGCTACCTTATGATCTCTTGCATGCCTCATTGCTTTTGCTTCAACCCATTTTGTGTCATAATCAGGGCATACTAAAATATAAGACTTACCATGGGAAGATGGCTCAATGGGACCAACAAAGTTGATGCCCCACTTGTAAAATGGTGTTACCACCACCTGAGGCTGCAGGGTCATTTCATCAGACTTGGTTGGGCATCCCATTCCCTGACATTAGTCATAGTGCCTAGTATGCTTAGCTGCATCTTTATGTAGGGTAGGCTAGTAATAACTAGTTGTCAATACCTTGTATGCTATCATTTTTCCTACAAAATGGCCACCACACGGCTCATCATGACAAGCCTGAAGGATTTCAAAGGTATCATCTTCGCAAACACATGTATGGGTCAATTGATTAGGACATATGTAGAACATAAATCTAGAGATCCATGAAAAGTTGAAGCTTTTCTCAACCAGCAGCCGTCGTTCACGTGATGAAAAATGAGGTGGTGTTCTTCTTGTAGCAAGGTAGTTGGCGATGTCAGCATACCATGGATTGTAAGTTACAACAAAGAATAGGTTCTCATTTAGGAAGCTGTCATCAATTGCTATAGGATCATTAGGAACTTGTAATCTAGAGAGGAAATCTACCACCACATTAGCTTTTCCTGGTTTATCAATGATAGTTATATCAAAATCCTCCATGAGGAGTAACCAACGGGCTAACCTAACAGAGATGGCGGGTTTGTTCATCAAGTATTTGATTTCTGAGTGATCAATATAAAAAAATACTTCATAACCGGTTATGTAATGTTTGAATTTATTTAGTTCATATATTATAGCAAGCAGTTCCTTTTCAGTAATAGTATAATTTAGTTCAGCACCTTGCAATTTTTTCTTATGTAATAAATGGCGTGCTCAACTATACCTTCTTTCTATCCCAGCACTACCTCAATGGCATAGTTAGATGCATCGGTGTGGATATGGAAGGGAAGCTTCCAGTCAGGTCCTCTGAGAATAGGGGTCTTTGTCAACACATATTTCAACTACTGAAATGATAGCTTACAGTCAGCTGTCCACTCAAATTCTGCTTCATTCTTCAATAGATTGTACAATGGGGTGGCAAGTTGGCTGAATTTCTTAATAAATCTCTTGTAATAACCGGCATGACCAAGAAAACTCTGGACATCCTTCTGCTTTGCTAGAGTGGGGAGTGTAATGATGACTACAATCTTTGCATGATCAACCTGAATACCAAATGATGAGAGGTAATTCCCAAGGACAAATCCCTCCTCCATCATCATATAACACTTCTCACTATTAAGTGAGAGGTTGTAGTCCTGGCATCTTTTAAGAACTTTTCCCAAATTAGCATGAGCCTCTTTGAATATAGTTCCATATACAGTGAAATCATCCATGTATATTTCAACACAGTCAGGAGCAATGTCAGAGAAAATACTTATTACTGCCCTCTGAAAAGTAGCAGGTGCATTACATAATCCAAATGGAAATACAGAATAAGCAAATGTTCTTCATGGATAGGTGAACGTTGTTTTATTCTGGTCTTCTAGTGATATTTGGATTTGGTTGTAGCCACTGAAACCATCCAAGAATGAAAAATACATCTTACCAGCAAGGTTTTCAAGTACTTGGTCAATGAAGGGCAATGGAAATTGATCTTTCTTGGTGGCTTTATTAAGCTCCCTATAGTCCACACAAACTCTCCATTTCCCACCTTTCTTTGGGACAATTACAAGAGTGGAGACCCACTGGCTATCAGAAATAGGATATATAAATTCATCTTGGAGGAGTTTTTGCAATTCATCCTTTACTATATCTCTTAGTGCAGGGTTTATTCTTCTTTGCGCTTGCCTAATAGGTCTGGAAAAAGGACTTATATAGATCTTATGGGTACATAATTTTTGGTCAATTCACTTCATGTCAGTATAGTCCCATGCAAAATCTTGTTGACTCTGTTTTAAAAGTTGGAAAAGGCTAGACATCTGAGATTCAATGAGATTATTATTGACATTAAATTCCTTACCTAAGGAAATCTCCACTCTTTTGACTTTATCCAACATAAGAACTTTTGCAAATGAAGGTGAATTTATCTCATGGGGTAACAAAGTATGGAGATAATAAGGTGCTACAACAAACTTAGATGAGGATTGCCTGGGCAATATGGTTCGTAGGGAATATTCAAGAACATGAAAAGAGGGTCCTTAAGAGCCATACTGGTTTGTAAGGATTGCTACTAGTATGTCATCTTCCTCTTGTGAGGCCATGAATGGATCTCTACCAATAACCATAAGCTGTTGTACTAAATTGGCTTTGAGGGGAGCATCTCCTAGATCCGGCTAGACAACTTGGTCAAGTTTAGCTTGGGGTTTGGCTGGAGAATACAGATTTAATTTCTTGATATTAATGTCATTAGATATGGTCACTTTTCCTGAGCAACATGCAATGCAAGCATCTACTGTGGCTAACCAAGGCCTCCCTAGAATTAATGGATACCCTCCTAGTGTGGCTTTGGGGGATAGGATGATGAAATCTGAGGGGTAATCTAGGGAATCAAGTGTGACAACAATATCCTCTACCATACCATCTGGCTTGACAGTGGAATTATCATCTAATTGGAGAATCGTGGGTGTTTCCCTCAACCCAATGTTACTAAGTCTTAACAACACATCCATGGTCATTAAATAAATAGAGGCCCCTAAATCAACCAAGACATTCTATATTGTATACCATTAATGTGAATGGTAACCACTAGACTTCCTAGGTTAGATTATTTAGGCATCAAGGCTTTATTGAGCATAAGATCAGAAAGCTGCCTCAGAACATGGACGGTATCATGATCTTTCTTTTTCCTACCAGGGTGCCTGATACAGGCTTCCTTGATTGTTTTTTTATAAATGGGAATTTATTTGAGGGCATCTAATAACAATATTTGGACAGTCATTTGCTTCAGTTGGTCAATCAGATTAGTTGTAATAGGATTCTCTTCAGGGGTTACTAATGGTTGAGCTAATCTTTGTGGATAAGGTGGAATTTTCTCAGCTGGAGTAGGTGGTGAAATAGGTGGAACAACAATATTTTGATTGTCAAGAAATTAATCAGTATCAGAAACATCAGTTATTATGCATGCTCTCGGTGTAGGCAATGTGGTTCCTGATCTTAGGTGGATGTCATTCACTTGTAGTGAATAAGCCTACTTCTTGTTATTAGGATTTGGATTTGTTTGCGCAGGTAGTTGTGACTTTTGAGGACTATGATTGGATGTAGGAGGTGGAGGCATAATAGCTTTTTTCTGAGGTGGAGGTATGATAACTTGCTACTAATTAGGCTGATTGGGTCCCTACTAAGGTTGTTTTTTCCACTTACCATGTGGTTTCCATTGGTTATTCTACTGTGGTTGCTGGTATGGGTTAAATGGAGGCTTCTGTTGGAAGTTCTGGTTATACTATGGTTGCTTATAGTTTTGGTTATTCTGTGGCTGTTGGTTAGACTAGTTATGATTCCAATTTTGTCCTTGAGGGCTAGAATTGTGGGGTTTTTGATTTTTCCACTGATTACGATTATTACTATTATAACCAAAATTATTCAAGGGGTCTTGAGGCATACCTTTTCTTTGAGCCCATGGTCGCCTTCAAGCCACGTAAAAAAATTCTCCATTCTCCTCATCTATTGCTTTGAACTCAGTGGGCATTGTGGTAGTGTCCACAGATGCAACAATTTTACACTTACAGTTTCTTTTCTTGTCTCTGTAGTGAGAGAAGAATTCAGCTAGCATAGCTTCTACATCCTCTTTCTTCCTCTGATCTTGCATGGTGTCCAGCTGAGTGGCCACGTCATTGATGATTTATTTCTTGAAGTTAGAAAGGAGGTTGGAAGCCTCTATCTTAGATACTCTAGAGACATTTGTCTTATGAGGCAGATCCCTTAGTCCTCTTCCTTTTTTACTATAGCCCTTAATTAATTTAGACATATGGTCTTGATATCTAGCTAGTTCTTCTGAGTGATGTCCCCACCAGCCATAAGGTCCAAGGCTTCTATGCTCCCATCATTGACACCCTTGAGGAACAGATGCCTTTGTGATTCCTCATTCAACTGTATTGGTAAACATATTTTTCTTCTTTGTTATAACTCTAAAATACCCAAATGTTGAAGAAGCAATCGAATAGAACAGTTGGGAATTTGTAATTGTAAACTAATTTCCCTTTGAATTTAAAGGCACAGCTCCCTTATATGAATGATTTTATGTGAATTTTGATATTTCCTAATCTAACAGGGGTACATTCTTGACCCAAGAATAGAAGAGGTAAACCAAGCTAAACCTAGATAGGAAATAGCTCAGGCAAGATAAATTCAACTCTAAATCTAGTGGATTCTGAGATTTCATCAATCAGATTAACTCCCAAAACTGGTAATGCATGAATGACTACTGAAAATGAAGATGAAAGACTTAAAGATTAAAGATAAAATGATAATGAATCGATCTATATCACAGAAATGTTTCCCAAAATTAGGATAACAAGATATTTTCCCCCTAATTAACTGTATCAAATCATAATACATAACTCTGGTTCAAATACAGATTGCAAATCTAACTTCAAAGAAAAATTTGAATTCAATAGAAAGATAAATGCAATGCAATGGAATAGTTAAAACAATGGCATTCAGACACACAATTGACTCTCCAAAATGCTATCCTTCACACAAAAATTTAGCCGACGTTTGTATTAACTTTCAGTAAAGTACATATAGAGTTTGATTCTTGACCGTTACAAAAAGAGTAACCAAAATGGTTAAACTTATTTTAAGAAGGAATGATAAAAGAAGGTTTATCCATTACAATATCATCAAAATTTTGTACAAAGGGGGAATCTATCTAAGTTTTAGTTTCATTCCCTTTGCCTAATTTAGCCCTATAGGCAGTGACAGCTATAATAACTCAGATGAGCTCTTCGTGCCTGTTAACATGGACATTGGTATATCGGATGAGCCACCAAGAATGCTCCTTAGCTAGGCTCTTAAATACATCTTTTCAATCCTTTATTTCTTCCACAGCTTTATAGATACATCCACTCAACTGCTGGAGTTCTAGCACCTTGTCCAAATGGGTGGAAGACTACTCTAACAACTTATGCACATAATCAGAAAATGATTTCTGCATATTAGCAAATCCAATCATTTCTTTTCCTTCTCTAATTGTCTATGATTCTGGGTGCGGACCTTGAAGAATCTTAAAATATTTACTCTGTTCCTCTTTGATCTTAACATCTACTTGTTGCAACCCTATCTCAGCCTGACTGATCATTTTGATTTTAAACTCTAGACTTTGAATCCACTTGATTAGAGGCTCATCTCCCTTTTGCATAATCTTGGATTTTAATGCCTCCTTGTTCTTCATATTTACTGCCACATGGAGTGTCACTATGTATTCTTGACACTTCGCTCTCTCAGATGTGAGAGTCTACAAATTTTTCTCAATATTTCTCCTTTCAGTTCCCAGTCTTAAGAAAGCATTACCTAGTTGCTCAACAATTGCCAATCCTTCAGATTTGAGTATCTCAACCCATCCCTTCCTGATCTGCATGAAGTGCCTTTCTTCTTGCAATTTGGATATTATGGCTTGATTCTCTGTGGCATTGGGATTGAATTGTAAGAAGATATGAATAAAGGAAACTAGATTAGGAAAGAATCCAAGAGAGAGTGCAAAAATGAAAATTTTTACCATAAACGAAGTGATGATCCAAGAACAATCACCAAGATCACCAAAATGCTCAAAGACCAAGACAAGAACATAAGAATTTTGGAAGGGGAAAAAACAAGAAAAATCCCTTTGTGAATAATATGAATGAGGCAAGAAGCCATGAAAGAAAGAGAGCTTGAGAAAGAAGCTCATTACAATATTATGAGAGAAAGAATGGGAATGAGAGAAGAAGAGAGAAGAAATCCCATGAGA
>MU223557.1:1571106-1584106 GCA_018584345.1 Thuja plicata | reverse complement strand
AGGAGGAATATCTAATTTCCTTATTAAAGGAATTACATAAAAAGAGTTGTCCTCCCACTAGAGGACAAAATACATGTAGGGATTCTAAATGAATCTCCTAATTAAAATACAAGTAAAGATTAGATATGCTAACATGAATGTGGTCTGAGTATTGGGAATACTAGCAACTGTGGTGACCAACTGCCAAATGAAATTAGTCAGTTCACTAACTTTGGCCTTAACTTGTACCTTAGCCATTTTAAGTTCTTCTAGCTCTTCTTCAATAACTATATTAGTGGATTTCCATGAATCCACCTTGGTATCATGCCAAGCTAAACCCATGTCAAATGAGTGTAGTTTGAAATCTGAAGGGGTTAAATATTCAAACCTTCCCTCCTTTATGGGTTTTGCTGCCTCCATAGTGAAGTTCCCAGTTTCTGGATCCCAACCCAATGTGGATAGCGCCTTTACTTTCTTAGCCTTTACTGCGGTGGTGCCGGGTTGCAAGGCTCGAGCTAAAGTATCTTTTCTAGGAGATCCTCCTTCTACCCTCTTAATTTTGTGCTCCAGAGTGTTCTCTATCCATGACTCGGCACTGGTGACCTTGGTGGCAGAGACCAACTCCTCGATAAATAGTTTCCTAATAACTGGAGGAGAAGACTTTGGTCTTGAAGCAAATAGATTTATAGAGGTAAGGGAAGAGGACACCAATCAAATGACTTGAGTAGCCTCTTGTTGCTTCTCAACCCTCTTGTTTGATTTTGTAGCTGAGGCATTGGAGGTATCTTCACCCAACTCCACTACAATAGGGGACTCTCACCTTGGTGTATCTTGGGTTGAAGTTCCGGCTGGTGCATCAACAATGACTACTTTAGCTGACTTCTTAGGTCCTGCACCTTTGGTGGGTTCCTCTATCGACCCAATATCTAGAATTGGACCTTCTCCACAAGTCTTCTTTGGTTTAACTTCTTTTTTACGAGGTTCATAGCCTCCCCTATCTAGCTTAGATGAACCATTGGTCGTAGTTAGGAGTATCACTGAAGAAGTTGTTGCAATGTTTGAAGTACCTTTTGCCAAGGTAATTCAGGTAGGAGGCTTCCTTTCTAACCTCTTCCTTATTCTTGCGGTCCATTAAACCCACTACTTCATCCTCTTGTAAATGCCACTCATTAGAGTCTGAAAGTCACTGATGGCTTGATCTATCATGGGCTCAGAACTGATAGGGGTAAGATTTATCTCTTTTAGATATGTGTCATCATACATGTGGTTGCCATCATCTTCTAGGCCCTCCACTTCTATGTTAACTTTGAACCTTTCAATTTGTTCAATAGTTAACCAGACATATAATCTCTCTCTGCTCTCCAAATCATCTCTACAATTGGCCCAATAGTCTTCAATATCATCTACATGATGGATAGTTTTGCTCATTTCTAGGTAGTCACGAGCATAATTAACAAGATAAAATTGTGGCCTCAGAACATCATAGGTTTCTAATAAAAACCTCTTTTAAAATGTCTTTAGAACATTCTTTGTATCAAGCTATACATTCCTGGATCAATTCAGGGGCTTGAACGGCTACAGGAAAACCAGCAGCTTTGACTAATCTGCTCTCCTTCAGTTTCTTAGTGATGGGATGCATCTGGTTTGCTTTATCCTATTCTAAAAATTTTTGTATATCAAAGAACTTCAGAGATGTATGTGAGATCTTATACTAGTCAGAGGTGATGCCATTTATTCTATCAAATCTCATAAATCTAGAAGCCATGCTTTGAATGATTTGATTCTGGAATCAGGAATATCTCTTAGGAATGTAGGGGCAAAGAATAATCAATATTAGAGGCTTCAAATTCAAACAATTTGTCAAACAAATGGTAGCTCCTATTTGCAACCTTCAACTAATTTTATAACTTTTGAATTCTTACCGTTTAACGGCCAACTTCCTGTGCTACATGAATGAAAGGACCCAAGCATTAATGGAAAAGTCTTTTATGATATAAAACAACTTTATTTGGATTAATTACTTTTCTCTTACAGGCTGTTGAGAGATGTCTTTTCACTTTAGTAATCGTAATGGTAACTTTCCTGAAGCAGCGCAAAATTACTTTTCTACTTCTCCTCTAGGAGGAGAAATTCTTTTTGAGTGCTCTCTATTTTAAAATCTGCCAAAAGAGAATTTTACCCTATTGAGATGCTAAAATGATATTTGTTGATTTCATCAACTTTATTCATGCCTTGGGTCACTTATGAGATTGATTTCCCTTCTAAAATCTTTCACTTTAATGGTTTGGCGGGAAACGTACCCCGCAGGTCAAAACACGCCTGTTGGAGTAGTGGAGAAGCCATTTTCTATTTTTTTGCCAGCAAGCTTACATCTTAGTTTTCTCTCAATTTGATCATTCCTTTTGGCTTGCATAGATGTATTCTAAATGCAATATTCTTTCTAAGCCCAAATCATCCACTTTAAAACTATACTTACTGCTAAGACATCATGAAATAGTCATCTGCAGAAAACGTACCCTGCTGGTGATTTTCCACTAGTGGAGGAGCCCGAACCAAATTTTCTACCATTGGAGAAAAATGAAGTATTCAAGCTACAGATTTCAAAACCACAAAAGATAAATTTTAGAGATCTCCAAAATGTAACCTTTATCATATTTCAGATCTTAATCCTACCCGATTAAGCACGACTTCAGATACAAATTCCTTCGCCTTGTAAGGGATAAGTGAAATTGGGAAAATACGATAAAGGCATCCTAACCTAAGGGGAAATCTAGACTTACACTCCATAAATTTACAACACTTTTAAGATCACTACTACATACTAAATGTCCACTTTTGTCTAAAGGTATGCAGACCAAAAGTGGGGCAATAGCTATCTCTGTCTGGGGACTTGGAGATTCACATGTCCAAGCAAGGAACTCAAATATCTGGTTTTGGAAAGCTCAAATAAAGGCTAATCACAACAAAACTAAAGAAAGACATGGAAAGGGAAGCATAAAGGAAGCCTAACTAGGAAAACAAAAACAAGAACTAAACGTAACTATTGTACAATACATGGTTTACCTATTTTAAATTTAGATCTGATAGAGCTTCAAATCCTAACCATTATATGTCAGGGGTAGTATCTCACCATCTAGATATGTTAGTTTAAAATAATTCATCTCAAATGCCTAATGGATCTTAAAAGTTCCTTTCCACAATGTTTCAAATTTTCCATGCATGCCTTTGGGTACCCTGTGCTTGTCCCATAATAACACCTTGTCTCCCTCCATAAATTTCTGGGGTCTTCTCTTTTTGTTAAACAAGTTCTTCACATGCATTTGGTGTCATGTGATGTGATCAACCATTTTTTCCCTTTCTTCTTCGAGTTTGTTCAGATACAAAATCCTTTTTTATAAACCATCTTCGTATATGCCATCCTCTACTACTAATCTGAGTTTGAAAGTTGCTAACTCCAATGGTAATGGAAGACTGACTTCTACCCCATAAACAAGTTAAAAAGGAGATACACCAATGGATCTTTTGGGAGTCAATCTATCCGCCCATAGGGCTTCATAGATCTTCTTATGCCAAGTTCTCTAGTTATTTTCCACGAGAATTTTCATGATGTTTACCAAATTTTTATTGCTGGACTCAGCTTGACCGTTCCCTTGAGGGAAATAATTAGATGAATGACTGATCATGACACCATACTCAAAGCAAAATTCAGTAATTTCCTAAGAAGAAAAGTATGTAGCATTATCCATAACTAACTTAACGGGCACACCAAATCTTACCAGAATGTTTTCTTTGATAAACTCACATACCACCTCTGAAGTAGTTCTCTTGGTTTCTTTTGCCTCCACCCATTTTGTGAAGTAGTCAGTTATAGTGATTATATAGGTATGACCTGCGCTAGACATGGGATTTATAAGACCAATGAAATCAAGGCCCCACTGCTGAAAAGGACCCTCAATTACCACTGGTCTTAAGGGTAGTACTGCCAACTGAGGCTTTCCAGTAAACATTTTTCATTTTTTCGCATCTCGCTACCCAATGGTAAGCATCTCTAAACATTCCTGACTAGTAATTAAATTGTCTAAAAATATTGAATGCAGTGACTGATGAGGAGAAGTGTCCCCCACAGGCTTTGTCATGAAACACTTTTAATAGCTTCTCTTTCTGTTGTCTATCAACACACTGGAGGAAAGTTCCATCTATAGATCTCTTATATAGTCAGTCTTCCCAAATTACATATTTAGAAGCTTTCACTTTCAGATCTCTTCTTTTCTTCAAAGTTAATCCTTCAGGGCATTCACCATATGTCAGGAAATACACAATGTTTTCAAACTAAGGGTCTTGCATACTTACTGCCGAAACTAAATGCCTAGCTTCTAGATCTTTGTCTGCTTGGTTTTCCGCCATCGCCTTGCATAGTGTATTCCCTCTCACCAACTTGGTGGGCTTGATCTCTATGTCATATTATTGGGTTTTAGCCACCCATGCTCCTTTGTTATTACATCCTACATCCTATTGAGTCAATATGCTTTTTACTGCAATATCAGGCACATATACTAGAGAGTGAGAGTGTAAAATGTAGAACTAGAAATTCTTTAAAGCTAAATTACAACTGCGAAAGAATGCTTTTCAGTCTGAGAGTATCTCATTTCATGATTTTTTAGAGGTGTTCTCATAAAAGCAATGGGAGCTTGAATTCCCTCCCCGTTCTCTTGCATTAGGATGACTGATAGAGTATGTTCAGAAGAATAACAATAGATTATGAAATCTTTCATATAATTTGGGTGACATAACATAGGAGCATTGGCTATGGCATCCTTTATGCTTTTGAAAGCTTGTTTACAAGGGTCATTCCACTTGAAACTCACATTTCCCTTCATCATGTCCACTATGCATTTGGTAATCTCAAAAAAACTGGAACGAACCTCCTGAGAAAGTTTACCTGGCCGAAAAATGATTTCACTCCAATTTTGTTCACAAGTAAACTCAATTTTTGGATTGCTCTTACCCTTTCTAGGTCAAACCTTATGCCTTCTTGGGAAACAATGTGACCTAATAACTTCCCTTCAGTCACGCAGAAGATTGACTTCTTAAGATTTAATGAAATTCCATCTCCTCTACACCTCTGCAATACTCTTTTTAAATCATTTATGATATACTAAGATCATCCATATACATACCAATGATTTTGTTCTTCATATCACTGAAGGAAAGGTCCATACCTCTTTGAAAGGTGGCTCTAGTGTTGATTAACCTGAATGGCATTCTATGATATGCAAAGGTACCCCATGGAGTAGTGAAAGCCCTTTTATGCCGGTCTGCTTTCTCAACTTGAATCTGGTTATACCTTGAGAATCCATCTAACATGGACATCATTTTGGCTTTGGCCATGATCTACAAGAGATGATCCATGTTGGGAAGTGTGTAATTGTCTTTCAAGGAAGATTGATTAAGGTTTCTGAAGTCAACATAGATTCTTATTTCTCCATTCTTCTTCCTCACAGGCACTATATTCGCTAACCAGGTAGAATGATGGATAGGGTATATGATCCTTGCTTTGAGAATTTTATCAACCTCCCTGAATATGGCATCATCAACTTTGGGGTTGTAATTCCTTTTTTTCTGTCGGAATGGAGTTGCTTCAGGTTTTAAGGGAATATGGTGTTTGAATTTCCCGTTAATAAAAATTTTCAAATCTTCATAACTCCATGCAAAAACATCTTGGTATTCTAGGAAGAGTTTCCTGGCCTCTTTCCTCTCCTTTTTAGTACAAAATTTTCCAATGTTGATCATCTTGGGGTTCTTCTCAGTTCCTATGTTCATTCCCTCATATTCGCTAGTGGTAGGACCTCTCTCGATTCTCTTCTTCTTAACAAAGGTGTCATGCCTATTGAAAATCTTCTCAAGAGTGACCAAATGGGGAGGAATGATATTACCTTGGAACTAGATGACATCTAATTTATCCTTCTTTTTCTTGTCATGATGGTCTCTTTTAGTTCTGTTAGGAACACCTTTATGGAAGTCACCACCGCTCTCCAGAAAGAGAAGGAGATTCTTTTAATCTTCGAGCACTTGCCAATATTCTACATTATTGGGCACATATGGTCGATATACAATGTCCACTTGGTACTTCTTATCTTTGAATTCTGGGTGAGGGAGTAGCAAAGCTGACACTACCAAGGAGTCTGCCTTGGAGTTCAATTCTCTCGGGATGAATTCAATAAAGAATGCATCTAGTGCCTCTATTTCATCCCATACTCTGTTTCTGTAGTTTTTTTATCTGTGATTTTTTACATAGTATTGATTCTTTACTTGACGCCCGATTAGCTCAACATCACCACGAGCTCTCAAGATCTTCACACCCTTTTTCTTTGCAGCAATAATCCTTAACAGGAGGGCTTCATACTCAGTAGTATTTTTGGTGTTCCCAAACTCCAATTTATAAGCCATGGGCTCACATACACCATTTGATGATATTAATACCACACCTACACCAAATCCTGACAATGCACAATTACCATCAAATTCAAGAGTCCAAATCTGTGGTGGCATTTCTTTGACGAAAAACTAATTTTCTTCTTCTCCAGGATCCATTTCTTCATCAAGGTCATTAGTGAACAACATATAATTACCAAATTCCAACACTTGATACAAAATTTGGGCTTTAGGGTCATTAGATTTTAGCATTGTGAACTTAGCTTTCTCCTCTGGGACCAGTTTCATCTTTTTTTTGCCCACTGGGATTAAAGCTTGGGACCAATCCATCTTTATCTCCCCTCCAAGGTCTCTACAAAACTCCTACTTAACAGTAAACCATAACTAGCGGTATATTAGTGACAAGGATTTTTAACAACATTTTTTTCTTAGGGTGTGCTGTCAGGGCCACTTGAGTGTCTTTAATATGGCCAACCAGGGGTACTTTCTTAGAATCCATAGAGTAACACCTACCATTGGCTTTAGGGAGAGTAAGTCCTAAAGCTTTAGCTACAATTGATGGCATTACATTATTTGAGGCTTCAGAGTCTATTATGCAATTTCTTAACTTGCAACCATTGATATATAATGACACATGGAACAGGTCAGGATTTTGGCCTGGGAAAGTAGCCAAAATAGAAGGTTCCCCTTGCTTATTTGGTTCTACAAATATAGACTCATTTTCTATGGTAGTCATGACATTTTGGTTTAATGCCGGATTCCCTTCCTTATAGTAATCTACTAGCTTTTGCAATTTCATGGGATTAGACTTAAGATAGTCTATAGGAAAAATCTGAATTTTGGAATCTCTACAGAATTGAATAATGTCAAAAGAGCTTTTCTCCTTACCTGGTTGTAGAATTATCACTCCTTGATTGGCCTCCTTAGAATAGGAGGTAGATTTCCGGTTATTTTTAAGTGGAGGTGACGAAGTAGGGCTTTTATCTTTTTGACTCTGGGTCAAGAATGTATAATAGGTCCCTTCTATGGTAGTGTAACATGTTGCTTCTTTTTCTAAATCTGATTCATACTCTAAATATAAGTTTTCAGAGTCACCATGCGAGTATGAATCCGGTTCAGCTCCATACACTCCAACATTCCACTCATCTATTTGATGCATTTTCCAAGCATGATATACATCAGGGCAGCTCTATCCATCATGATCTGTAGTTAGGTGGAAGGCACACATGTTTCCTTGTTAAGGAGGAGCTTCTATAGCTAGTCTTTGTGGTAAAGCGGTTAACTATAACACCTTTCCATCGACATTCCTCCCCTCTTTGTTTCTCCCAAGCTGCTCCTGAAAGTTTTGTTGGTAGGGATTATTAAATATGGGAAGTTTCCTCTTGAAGGTAATGAATTCATTGGACAATTTTTGAATCATCTCATCTGATGACGTAGTATTACTACTATTGGCTCTAGATTGTATCTCTCTTTTCCATTTCCCAGATGAGATCATATGGTCTTCAAGTTCAATAGAAGTTCTTTGTGTGACATCCAAATCTATGGGTTTCACTCTTCTTAGATCATAATTGATGTCTGGTGGCATAGCACTTATGAAGAATGTTTTCAAATTTCCCGCCGTAGGCCTGTCAGCTGCTGGAATATGATTTACAAGCTTATTAAATTTAGCTATAAAATCCCTCATACTAATAGAAGGTTCTTTCTTGATAGAAGTTAATTGTGTCAATAGGGCATGCTCGTCTTCAGCAGTTTTAAACCTTTCTTTCAAATACAACTCTCATGGAGGCCCAATCTGTTAGAGAAGAATTAGGTAAGTGGTGAAACCAATTGGAAACACCCTCAACAAGGGTCTCAATAAATAATTTGATGACCACATCCTCTTCTCATACTGATAGGATATTAATTGAAGCAAAGAAGGAAGAAATGTGCTCGTCTGTAGATACTTTCCCGTCTCTAGAAAATTTAGGAAAGTTCTTTCTAGAACCTAAAGCAAGAGGATTGTATTATTCTAATTGTAGGGGTCAGACTGCAGTGGCCCAAGGAAGTTCCATAACTACCAGAGGTAGATAGGGTGTTAGGTTGACAACAGGAGGGGTAGCTACTCTGTGTAATGTTAATACTTGACAAGTAGTAGGAAAAAGAGATGATTGTTTAGGAGGTGAAGGAGGCCTACTTTTTCTCTTAATATTTTTGTTCTTCTGACGGGGTACTTCAAGTAGAGAAAAATCAAGGTTTACAAGTCTCTCAAAAAATGGGTCTATGTCACCTTCCTTCTTTGCACTCTTGAGAAACCTCTTGGGCTCTAGGGTTCCAACTAGCCTTCTAGCCTAGCTTCACACTTGGCTTGATGTTGTACCCTTCTTATGTCTCTCCTTCGGATGGCTCTTTCAAGTGCTTCTACTCTAGCTTCTTCTTGTTCAAGCACTTGACTAATGTTTCTATAGTGCTTTGTATTTCTCATGTTCTTCCAAGAAAAAGTGTTCAATGAGGAGATGAGATCCTCTTGATCATCTTGGAGTCTGAGATTTTTTTGGACCATAGGGATTATGTTTTCATGAGGAAGCACCATCTTTCTCCATGATATGCTTCCGGTATAACGACTGTTCGATATTCCCAGCAGAGTTGCCAAAAATATGTTGGTAAACAAATTGTTCTTCTTTGTTAAAACTTAAAAATACCCAAATGTTGAAGAAGAAATCAAATAAAATAGTTGGGAAATTGTAATTGTAAACTAATTTTCCTCTAAATTTAAAGGTACAACTCCCTTATATGAATGATTTTCAGTGAATTTTGATCTTTCCTAATCTAATAGGGGTATGTTCTTGACCCGAGAATAGAAGAGGTAAACCAAGCTAAACCTAAACAAGAAATAGCTCATGCAAGATAAATTCAACTCTAAATCTAGCCAATTATGAGATTTCCTCAATCAGATTAACTCCCAAAACTGGTAATGCATGAACGACTACTAAAAATGTAGATGCAAGACTTAAATATTAAAGATGAAATGATAATGAATTGATCTATATCATAGAAATGTTTCCCAAACTTAGGATAACAACAAATTTTCCCCCTAATTAATTGTATCAAATCATAAGACAGAACTCTGGTTTGAATACAAATTGTAAATCTAAATTCAAAGAAACATTTTAATTCAATAGAAAGATAAATGAAATGTAATGGAATAGTTAAAACAATGGAATTCAGACACATAATTGACTCTGCAAAATGCTATCCTTCACACCAAAATTTAACCAATGTTTATATTAACTTTAAGTAAAGTACATATAGAGTTTAAGTCTTGACCGTTACAAACAGAGTACCCAAAACGGTTCAACTTCCTTTTAGAAGGAATGATAAACAAAGGTTTATCCATTACAATATCATCAAAATTTGGTACAAAGGGGGAATCTATCTAAGTTTTAGTTTCATTCCCTTGGCCTAATTTAGCCCTATAGGCGGTGACAGCTATAATAAATTAGATGAGCTCTTCGTGCCTATTAACATGGATATTGGTATATCGGATGAGTCACCTAGAATGCTCCTTGGCCAGGCTCTTAATTGCATCCATCTAATCCTTCAATTCTTCCATGGTTTTATAGATACATCCACTCAACTACTAGAGTTCTGGTACCTTGTCCAAATGGGTGGAAGACTGCTTTGACAGCTTATGCACATAATCAGAAAATGATTTTTTCATATTAGCCAATCCGATCATTTCTTTGCCTCGTCCACTTGTCTGTGATTCTGTGTGCAGACCTTAAAGAATCTTAAAATCTTTACTCTGTTCCTCCTTGATCTTAACATCTACTTGTTGCAACCCTGTCTCAGCCTGAATGATCATTTCAATTTTAAACTCTAGACTTTGAAGCCACTCGATTAGAGGCTCATCTCCCTTTTGCAGAATCTTGGCTTTTAATGCCTCATTGGTCTTCATATTTACTGCCACATGGAGCATCACTATGCATTCTTGACACTTCTCTCTCTCAGATGTGAGAGTCTACAAATTTTTCTCAATATTTCTCCTTTCAATTTCTAGTCTTAAGAGAGCATTACCCAGTAGCTCGATAACTACCAATCCTTCAGATTTGAGTATCTTAACCCATCCCTTGCTGATCTGTGCAAAGTGCCTATCTTCTTGCAATTTGGCTATTATGGCTTGATTCTCTGTGGCATTGGGATCGAATGTGGTCTGAGTACTGGGAATATTAGCAACTAGGGTGACCAACTGCCATATGAAATTAGTCAGTTCATTGACTTCGGCCTTAAGCTGTACCTTAGCCATTTTAAGTTCTTCCAACTCTTCTTCAATCACTATATTAGTGGATTTCCACCTATCAGCCATGGTATCATGCTAAACTAAACCCATGTCAAATGAGTGTAGTTCAAAATATGAAGGGGTTAAATCTTCAAACCTGCCCTCCTTCATGGGTTTTGCTACCTCCATATTGAAGTGCCCAGTTTCTAGATCCTGGCCCAATGTGGACAACATCTTTACTTTCTTAGCCTTTTCTACAGTGGCACCGGGGTGCAAGGCTCAAGCTAAAGTATCTTTGCTGGGAGCTCCTCCTTCTACCCTCTTTCTTTTGTGCTCCAGAGTGTTCTCTATCCATGACTTGGCACTGGTGACCTTGGTGGCAGAGACCAACTCCTCGATAAATAGTTTCCTAATAACTGGAGGAGTAGAATTTGGTCTTGAAGCAAATGGATTTATGGAGGTAGGGGAAGAGGACACCAATCTAATGAATTGAGTAGCCTCTTGTTGCTTCTCAATCCTCTAATCTAATTCTGTAGCTGAGGCATTGGAGGTATCTTCACCCACATATACTACAACAATGGACTCTCACCTTAGGTTATCTTGGGGTGAAGTGTCAGCCAGTGCATCAATAGTGACTTCTTTAGCTAACTGCTCAGGTCTTGCAACTTTGGTGGGTTCCTTTGTCGACCCAATATCTGGAAGAGGGCTTTGTCCACAAGTCTTCTTTGGTTGAAATTCTTTTTCAGGAGGTTCATCGCCTCCCCCGGCTGGCTGAGATGAACCTTTGGTCATAGTTGGGAGTATTACTGAAGAAGTTGTTTCAATATTTGAAGTATATTTTACCGGGGTACTTTGGGTAGGAGGCTTGCTTTCTGACCTCTTCCTTCTTCCTACAGTCCATTCAACCCACTAATCTATCCTATTGTAAATTCCACCCATTAGAGTCTCTAAGTCACTGATGGATTGATCTATCATGGGCTCGGAACTGATAGGGGTAAGCTTGATCTCTTATATATATGTGTCATCATGCATGTGGTTGCCATCATCTTCTAGCCCCTCCACTGCTATGTTAAGTTTGAACCTTTTAATTTGTTCAACAGTTATCCGGGTGTAGAATCTCTCTTTTCTCTCCAAATCATCTCTACAATTGGCCCAGTATTCTTCAATATCGTCTACATGATGGATAGTTTGGCTCATTTATAGGTAGTCATGACCATAATTAACAGGATTAAATTGCAGCCTCAGAACATCATAGGTTTCTAATGAAAACCTCTTTGAGAATGTCTTTAGAACATTCTGTACCTCAGACTAAGATGCACAACTGTAAGCTTTGATAGTCATGGAGAAGTCATAGCCCTTCTTCTTAGCACTAGCGCAGATCAAATTCACTTGGAGTGCTTGTCTCACCACCTCCACCAACATGATCATATCAGTAGGATATCTGGGTAGCTTCAAAGGGAAGTCATTGAATCTTACAAGATGAATGTTTGAGAAATCTCTAAATTGAATGAAATAACATCCAAAATGGTTGATAAAAGCCATGGCCTGGGGAGAGAATCTCCTTTCTAAGCAACCTTGTAACTTCTTGCATAGCCTCATTGTAAATGCGTCATTAACTCAGAGGTAATCAACATAACTCTTATGCAATTGAAAAGAGGGGAAAAATTTGTAGCTCATAAAATCATTAGGAAATTCCTCTAATCCAGGAAGCCCTAGCCAAATTTGGAGTGTGGCCAATATATACATTAAAATTCAAGACAAATAAAAATAATTTTGATGTTTAGCTTTGTCTAGGGTGTTGGCCATATTTTTGCTTACCATAAATGCCCAATCAATAAAATGGTGCTAAGAACATATTACCTATACCAAGAAGAAATGATGGTCTACAAAATTGAGTGCCTCACACTCACCTTTGATATTGTAGATTAGCACCAGGATGTGATGAAGGGTGCTCCCCTTAATACCACAAACACATAACATAAACAGAGAAACAACCACAATATGCAAGAACAGAAAATTGGCTTCTTATTATCTCCACAAATGTGGAATTACAAACTTTCAGAATTACAATATGCAAATCCACATGGGCATTCCCTTACAATATTCTGTAGGACAAAGCCTCGAATTATTACCCACATCTACTACCCAGAACTATTCTGAACTGCCTAAGACAATAATACAGCCTTCCTTATATAGGCAATTTTCCACCGCCTGGGAAGGTTCCAGAATAAGGCCGACCAAACTTAGAATTATTTTATTTTACATTTTATTACATCGTAGTCGGCTCAAGATAACCTTTGAAACCCGAACAGAAATTTTGAAGAAAATTATTTT
>MU223557.1:1486803-1544427 GCA_018584345.1 Thuja plicata | reverse complement strand
TTGTGAGTCCCCTTCCTTTCCACCTTTTAGCTCTTTTAGCTCTTTTTATAAGAGTGCAGACTTTTTCCTGATTTATCTAAATGAATATAACAAAGAGAAGCATAAAACAACGCATTATGGAACCGGAATGCTGATATCCATTATCGAAGCTTTAGAACGACAATATAATAGCGAGGAAATAAAGCATGACAGAATATATCATAACATCAAATTGCTGCTGCAAAATACTCTTTATTTATCATCATACAAATACAGATGTAATATCTGCAGTGTTCTTCTGAAATCTGAGATCATTATAGATATCGATCAAGGCTCCAACGGTTATAGACATTTAAAAAGGATTAACATTTTCACCTCATCACCACCTTATAATTATTTTTTGTAGATATAATATATCAATATTCATTTCTCTGCATATTTAATATCTCAAAACACATTTCAAACCTCTAGATACTTCTAGAGTTATGTAATCTAGTCATTTGGCGGTCTATAGTAGCGGCAGATAAGCACGGTCGGTGATCATTTCAAACATTATCATTATCAGATAAATCTAACGCCCCTCTGTTATATATTCTAATATATAAATATCTACTATTTTCTATTCGCAAAGATGCAAAGAGGAACCTGATTTCACTAACGGCTTGGGCGAGTGGCATAATTTAGTTGCAGAAATGGGCGAAGAAGGAGAATCTGGGGGAGAATTATGAACGCTCAAATTGGATTCACTCCAAACTTTTCTTAAGGGAAAGCCCACGCTACGCTTGCCCAAGCTTTGGCAATTGTAATAATGGTGGGTCTTGCCTTCCAGAGAATGAAGCCCACATTTACAATAACGATGATATGGTTTTTTGCTGATATACTCCTCTCCGACACTAAGCTTGAGTCCAACCTCTATAAATGAAAATGATCCATCCATCAAAGAAGCCATCTCTATTTCTACTGCCCTTCTCCAAAGCCAACTTCTTTTACTTAAACTTGAAAATATTAGGAGTTTAATAATTTATAGGCGTGGGAATACATATTAGAGACATATGGCTATGGCGAATTCGATGCATATGACAATCGATACAAACAAGGTCGAAATTTATTGTCTTGATCGCCATGGATTGTGAAGGAGCTTGTCCCTTTGTTGAAATACCACGCTGCCAGCATTGCTCACCTCGCCATGTGGCGTTCTAGTTTTTTACTTGGTGTGGACATTTCATCACGATTCTTTTGTTTTCGTGCTAATGTTAACACACACTGAATACTTGGACTACGAGAAAATTTGGATTTTGTGTTGCATGGCGAAGCAACATATATTTTGAGTTGATTTCCATGCAAGAACAACACTTTTAACTGTGTTTTATTGTGAACGTCCCACCAGGTAGGCATTCATCTCTATGCACGTTCATCCATCTATATGCAAGTTCGACACGAAACTAGAATCTTCACATAGAATATTCTACAGGATTCGATCTTTATATATATATATCTATATGCAAGTTCGACACGAAACTAGAATCTTCACATAGAATATTCTACAGGGTTCGATCTTTATATATATATATTTCTCCCATTTCATACTAACTCATTCAGATGATGGATCGTATTCAAAATGATTTTTTATTTATAAAAAATTGTTCAAACCGTTAAATTCAAATGTTTTCTATATGCATATTTTAGTTTGTGTAAATGGGCTATAAATATTGCAAATTTATATTCTTTGGGTTCATTTTTCTATTAAGGTTTTACTGTAGTAATTATTTTATTGATTGTTTATTTTTCTCTAAATCTGTTCATAATTGATCACGACGGAATTGGGAAAATACTGAAATCTATTTTTTGGTACATTTTATGTTTCAGTAAACTGCATTTTTGAAGGTCTTTGGGGCATTTTGGGGCCTATCTTCCTCAGATCACCTTAGTGTGACCTCCCAATTACGGTTCAAGATTTATTGTAACCTTCCCAACAGGGTAAACGGTTCGCAATTCAGAGCCTGGACTAGAAAGTTATGCCTTCTCTAAGTGGGCCTATTTTTATATATAGTTCTTTGATATTTTTTGGAAGTTGTTAATAGTTTATTTACATAATAAACATGATGAGGTCTCTTCATTTCGTTTGCAAGAGGTTCTAGTGACCCTTGGGATCCATCAACTGTGTATAAACTCCAATTTTGAATAGAATGGATCACTTTTTGGCTTGCAATTCTATTGTTAATCTTCTGATTTTTTTATATTGAACTTGACAATACCACAGGTATCACACCAGGTATTGTAATCTGATTCATAATTCAGATGAATAATATTATTATATTTCAATTTTTAATTTATTTATATATTGTTTTGGACAAGATTTGTAGAATTAGATTTGATTTTTCAGTATGAGTTTGATTTAGTTTATTTTTAAATTTGTAGATCTAAATTTTAAATATTAAAATTTCCACTTAAACTTAAATATTCTCACTTCCATTAATTATTGTTATACAATCTAACAAAAAAGTATTGCTACTTAATGGATGAATGCTAAGGAAGATCATTTGACCATTCCTCCTATTTTGCTCCCAAATCCAACTTATATAACTGCTGCTTCATGTACGACTAGCCTTGCTTCTGGTGCTTTCTCATAGCTTCTGTCTTCCATCGATTGTCCTTTCCCATGTAACTTTGCTTCCCTTCTACTACTGTTGTTGATATACTTGTGGAAAGTCACCTTTAGTTTATTATTACAATAGAGCTTTGGAGAACAATGTTACTTGAATTGTTGTTTGCAGAAGGAGGAAGGGTTCTTCTCTTTCACCCTTACTTGATTGGGGTTGGTGAAAGAGAATTTAGGGCCAATTTCTTGCTAACCCACTAGTTCCTTGATCCTGCCAAAAGTTTTTTTAATTTATTTTTTCAATTTCACCACTCGTGGGATTTGCTTATTTACCCTTTATGGCTTCTTTGTAATGGGTTCGAGCCCTTTTCATACTTATCTAATAAAAAAAATGTTTGTGCTCATTTGTTTTCTATGCTAGAATGTGAAAAGCATCTAGATCAAAGTTTTAAAAAGGGTACATGTTATGTAATCTCTATTTTAAACATTTTCTGACAAATCATTGCATGCATAATTTCTATTTTAAACCTATTTCATCATCATTAAATTGAACCATATGTAAATTTGAATAAGAAAAACATGAAAATATAATTTAATGCATTTTTAAAGATTTTTTTAAACAAACAACAGATCATTAAGGTAAATGTATTGGATGATGGTCCATTTTTGACAATCCATTTCCACGGGTAAATTACAAGAACATAAATGAAATAGGTAAATATGACAAGTTTTGTAATGATTAAGAATCTCAAATGAACTTAATAATGATATTACTAAATTAAAAAATAAACTAATATGTGGTTCTATAGTAAACTTTCACTTGTCAATGTCTTATGAACTTATAGTTGTCCTTAGTGTCTATTTGATGTGACCTAAATATTTTTCCCATTTCTTGCAACCCAACTTTCTTATTCTTTGGGTCTTAACAAGTTCACACGAAAAATTATCGTAATAGTTTAGCATCAATTAATTTTTTTTTTCCATTTCTTGTACGGTTTCACAATAGTTAAATGCTTTTCATGGTGAATTTATAAGTATTGAAAGAAACTTTTTTATGTCGATGTAGTGAATTCAATTATTTTATTCATATATAATTTTCTTCTAGAACATTTTTTTTCTACTTTTTTTTGTTGTGATCTTTTTAGTCTTCGTTATTATACAATTTACTATAATACTTTAGCACCCACTACAAATTTGATTAATTTTTTTCATAACTTTGTAGGACATACCACAGTAGTTAAAAGTTTTCTTTGATGAATTAATAACTATTAGAAAACAAAAAAAAACAAGCACATTTGGAATAAATAAATTCATTAATTTTATATGTATATGATTTAATTCAAAACACTCAAGTTCAAGTAAGATAGCTAATATTCACAGTTGTAGTATAATGGTAGGATGGAAAAGCACTAAAGCACCACTGATTTGTATTTTATTGAAGGCTAAATGATAAATAGTCTCTAGCAAAAAGAATAGGATTTCACTTAATTTAACTACACGTAGTAGAATCTATGATTGCTTTCTTGGCTGTTTAGAAAATTTCTCTGTATTTATTAATGTTGGATTACTGGTATAAGTGGATGTAACATTCTTTTTAATATACTATACCTTTGTGCGTGGCCTATAGGATGTCATTTGAGATCTAGATATCAGACTTACATTGTGTTTCTAATCATAAAATACAAGGATGGTTTATCGCTTTTTCTTTTAAGTTTACTTATAATAACTAGGAAATATTTGGTGTGATCCCTCAACAAAGAAATTTGAGGCATTTAAATAGTGGCAAGAAGTTTACTTTCCCTGAATTTATTAGAATTGATATATTAGTGTTTTTTGGATGAAAATTACTAATAAAGATCTTAGCCAAGAGTGTGAGGTGCTACATGTGCAAAATCTTCAAGAAGAACATGAGAGCGAGCTTAATCCCTTCTAGCAGTATGGCTAACAAATTAAGAAGGAGAATGTAATATCCACATTTAGAACAAAATTTTAATGTAATAACACTAGATCCACCAGAGTTTTGTAACCCAGTTTATGTGTCTGCTATGAATTTGATCTTGCAAACATTGGTTTGCAACTGCAAAGTGTGGGTATGCCCTCTTAAATTTGTATCTTTTTAGGACTACGGACCCAGGCGAGGCTGGAGGTTTTCTTGACCCCGTTCTTTCCTACCAACGCTTGCACTGAACAGGGAAACTAACAAATGTACTTTAAATTAAAATTAATAAAATTATTTGGCTATGGCCTTTTACCAATAAAAAAAAATGCCTACCTTATATTCGACATGCAAATTTTTTTTTAAATGTTAAAATTCATATGTGTTAATAATCACTAAACACTTTTATAATTTGTATAAAAATTATTTTATTAATAATTATATTTGTATTAAATTATTTTCTACATAAAATATTTATCATTATTTAAAAAAAATGAAAAACCACAACATAAAAATAATTAATTTAAGATTTAGAGTTTTTATTTACTAGTAACTAATAATTAATTTTTTTAATGCTCATATAACAAATACCATGTATTTGTAACTCTTAATGCTTATAAAAATAAAAAATTATTTTTTTTATTTTTTTTATTTTTATTTTTTACTTTTTATTTTTTCTTTTATGGCCTTGGGTGACCTTTATTTAAAACTCTTAATACTTATTATGCTATTAATACTCTAAGTAGTATAGTTTTTGATAGAAAAAGCAGCAAGAGGGTGCTGGCCCGTGGAACAGAGGACTAGAAGCACATTAACAACATATTAATGGAAATAGTCTAAGCTGTAAAGCATTTAGCAGTATAATCTAAAACACCTATTCTAGTTCTGCCTCTATCAAAAACATAAATGATAGTACTATTCCAAAGGAATAAACTAGAGTAATTGCTACCATTAGTAGCATAAAAAGTATCAGCAATAAACCTCGTAGGGATACACCAAAACATATAAAAACAAGAATTAACCCCAATCACAAAATAGGTTATCCAAGGGTCAAGCCCAGCCAAAATTACCCGAACCATAGAAATCAAAGTTAGTTCTTCCCTCCCAACTATTTAGACAACAGGGTTCTCACCCACTTCTCCTGAAGAAACAAGAACAAATCCTTGTTGTCCTCGTCCGCATCCAACCTGCCACCTGCTAGCTTTTCCTGCACATTACAGAGGGTCATAGCCAAAGCGTGCATGACCTTTATTGCAAATTTGTTGGTCCTCATGTAGTGGTTCATCAGGTCCTACATATTCTTCTTAATCTCAACAATCTCTTTGTCAAGATTCACAAACTTTCTTTTAAGGGTGCCTGTGAAATTGCATTTTTCCTCCATGTCCGAGGTGTGGGGTTTATCCTGGGTGTCATGATGGGGGCTCTGGGGTGGGGTGGGGTTCTTGGGGGTATCTGTGGTTCTCTGGAGGTTGGGTAGGGGAGTATTACTAGTCGGGCTCAAATAGCCTTCCGAGGAACCATTTCTGGAGTTAGTTGAGTGGGAGGCATTTCTAGACAGAGAGAGCTCTTTGGAAGCCGTTTCCATCATCCTAATTTTGCATTGTTCCTTGGCTATTCTATTAGACCTCCAATGACCCAAACCACTTAGGTCCACCTCCAAATTAACCTGGGTTTCATCATTTTCTATTTTTTGGGCTTGTAATCCGTCTCAGGTGTGCTATCAACCCCTTTCCCTTCATTATATTCCACAGATTCAGAAACATGTGACTCCTCCTTTCCCTCCTTCTTACAGATGGGATTATTAATACTTTTTTTATGGGTTGTGCTCTTTTTCTCCTTCAACACTGGCTCTTGGGTGATACAGATGGACTGGGAGGAGGAATTGGTGGTCTTTTAAGCTTTTTCCCGGGGCTCTTCCTGGGGCATCATCTGGATAATCAGAGGGGGTTGGGGTGCTAAGAAAATGGCTTTGTGAAACTGGTAGAAATAGAGAAGGAGGCCCTGGTGGAGGATAGCCCTATCTGGGTTGCTCTTAATATCAAGGACATTACTCTCTATAGAGTGTAGAAGGTAGAATGGTATAGAAATTAAATCCTTGTTCCTAATATGATTCAGGAAAGGTAAGTGGTAGTTGTAAAACACAGTGAACTTACCTTCAAGCATAAAATACTTCATTATAATGAGACAGATTTTCTGCTAGAAGTCTGACAGCTCCTCCCTGTTGAAACCCTAATGTTTTCTCACTAGCAGCTCACCGTCTTTGAAAAATTGTTTTAGGCTAGTAGGGTCGGCAATCCAACTGGTCTTTTTGTATTTTCTCCCCACCATAGAGAGCCCCGTCGCCTCAGCAATGAGCTCTTCATTGAGTTGGAAGTGGATGCCCCTAACCGAGACACTTCTATTGTTCCAGGAAGAGACGAACTATTTGGATAATCTCTCATCATGTCCGCCTTTCATTCTTTCCATGAACCCCCAAATGCCAGTTGCTTTGCAATAATGGGTGACCAGCGGATCAAAAGTGAAGGCTTCATCAATATTATTAGGCTCAATTCGGAGAATATTACCCCCCATATCAGAGGTCTTCTCTTCAAGCATCGGAATATCCTTGGAGTCTGAGAGCTGAGTGTTAATGCTGGCCATATAAAACTAGTTTTGAGAATTTTGGAGAATGGGCTCCGTACCGCCAAATCTAAGAAATCTACAGGTGTCATTAATAGTAATAATAGCATTAATACCATCAATAGCCAAAAAAACCTTTTGAAACTGACAGTGATCACTCCCCACGTTCAAAAGGTAATGATAGAAATTTATGGGAATTTGAGTTTTCCTTTTCATAAACACACAAATCACCCGAACATGCCAGCACGTGATCAAGGAGAGATTCATAATGAATAAGCCAGCCTGGCATATTTAAACTGTAGTATTCATTTCTCCCACAATGAGTTGTTGAGTCATTGGAGGTAAGTCACCAATTAACATCCAACTATTTAGTTTGGTTTGTTTTAGGCCAATTGCTGCCATTGAGTCAGCAGCTGAGTTCCCTTCTCTATATGTATGACCTATCATCGTGTGTTGGAAGCTATTGAGAAGCTCATAGATCTCCATAATGATAGGTCTAGCCCACCACCCTACACCAGCTCCACTCTTGACTGCCTTGATAATCACTTTGGAATCACCCTTGATTTCCAGCTGTCTAAAGTTCATCTGTTTCACAAATTTAATCCCCCAGAGAAGGGTAGTTCCTTCCGCTTGGGTTATAGTACAATTATTTATCGGTCCCACATAAGCCAGTAGGCAAGTGCCATTGTGATCTCTCAGTACTCCTCCCCCTCCATGCCTAATATTATTAACTTCCCCATCAAAGTTTAATTTTATCCTACCTCTGGGAGGGGCGATCCATTTGGTAGCTTTTCTGGCTACCTTTTTTGCATCGTCAAACCTGGAGAACCCATTCAGGAGGTTCCAGCGTACAACAATCTTAACTTCCCAGGTAGCAGGTGGACTATAGGGGATCTTCCATTTATCCATCCTGGCATTCTCACTCAGGAGCTTAGTTCTGATAAGGAGATAGGTTTCAGGTTGGATACCATTCTCCCTAAAAAACCCCTTGTTTCTTTCCTTCCAAATGGTCTAGCATATGTGCGGGGGAAGCATATGCCAGAGGAGTTGTAGCAAGGGGTGATTTGAAGGGGATCTCTAGTTGTTGAATTGGTGCACCTCATAGTCTAGGGCCCATGAGATACCCAACTTGTCAAAAATTCCTTGCCACATGCAGGTAGCATAGTCGCAGTGGATGAAGAGGTGCTTTGTTGTTTCTTTCACCTTCTCACATAGGACACATTTTTTTCCATGGAGAAGCCTCTTTTTGTAAGATTATCTTGGGTTAGGATCTTATCGTGCATTAGGGTCCACCAGAAAAAGTTTATTTTAGGCATGAGCTAGGGGATCCACACCTTCTTCCAGTCACCTGGGTTATTCTCCTCCTTAAGAAGCAGGTTGTAAGAAGAATTAACCGTGAAAGCACTAGTCTGGGTGGGGGCCCAGATAAGAGAGTCATCAAACCTAGAAATTTTGATATTAGTCAGGTTATCCATAAGTTCGTTGGCCATGTGTTGCAGGTCCAGTCTGTCCCTTAAATGATTAGGTAAATCAGCCCAATATCTTCTGTTGATGTAGTTGGAAGCTCTAATGCCCAGGCTAGGTCTGAGGTAATCCATGAGTGGTTTGAATCTATGCCCCAAGTGAGGTTGGTTCATGATCCAATGGTCATTCCAGAATCTGATTGACCTACCATTACCAATTTACCAAAAAGCACCTTTGGTCAGAAGGGTCTTACACTTGCAGATGTTTACCTAGAGTTTGGATCCGCTAGGGAGGTCACTATTGTGGAACATATTTCCGTAGGGGTTTCCTTGGAGGTAATTAGTTTCCATTATTCTACACCAATCCTCTTTTCCCTCAATGAGCTTCCAAGCCACCTTCGTAGTAAGGGCCTTATTCATCAGACCAATTTTTCTAAGACCGAGGCCTCCCAACCTTTTCGGGAGGTAGATAGTATCCCAATTGACAAGTGAAATCCTCTTTTTGTCTTCAGACCCCGCCCACAGAAAGGTTCTCTGAATTTTTTCAAGTTTATTGGCCATGTTGCTTCTAATTTTGAAGAGGGATAGGAAGTAGACAGGGATCCCCTAGAGGGTGGAAGCTACCAGCTGAAGTTTTCCAGCATTGCTTAATATCTTTCCTTTCCAACCAGCGAGTTTCCTCTGGGTTCTTTCCAGAATAAAATTCCAAAATTCTTGGGATACCTCTTTGACCGTGAGGGGAAGGCCAAGGTAGGTAGAAGGGAGCGAGGCTTCTAGACACCCCAGAATTTGAAGTACCTTATTCTTTAGATCCTTTGGAGTATTGAAGAAGAACAACCATCTCTTTTGATAATTAATACATTGACCTGAAGCCCAAGCATAACATTCTAGAATTTGTTTCCATTGTCTGGCCTCAATTACAAAAGAATACCCAAAGAGGAAAGAGTCATCCACGAACTGTTCTAAAACTACCTGAGGATGTGTGGAAGCTGGTTTGATACCTTTTATCCTTCCGGTAGCAGACAACATACCAAGATTCCTGCTAAGCACATCAACTACCATGATAAAGAGGTAGGGGGAGAGAGGGTCTCCATGTCTAAGACCTTTCTCAGGAGTAAAATGGCCTCTAGGGAAGCCATTGGTTAGAACTAAAAAGATAACAGTTTGAGTACATTCTTGTATAATTCGGATAACCTTTTCATTAAAGCCCATTTTAGAAAGGATTTTAAGCAGAAAAGACCAGTTAACTTTGTCATAAGCTTTAGAGATATCCAGTTTAGAGGCCATACCTAGGACCTTTCTTTTGTCCATAGAATGGATAATTTCATGGGTAGCAATGGCCGCATCTAGGATCTGTCTACCTGGCACAAAACCTTTCTGAGTATTGCAGATAATCCTGTTGAGAAGAGGCTTGATTCTGCCAATCAAGATCTTGGTAAGGATCTTGTAGAAGGTATTGCAGAGGCTAATGGGTCTGAAATCCATCATAGAAGTAGGATTGTCATTCTTAGGGACAAGCATAATGTAGGTTTGATTATGTTGTCTAAGAAGGCGCCCAATCCTAAAGAAATCTCTGGTAGCCCTAGTAACATCACTCCCCACAATTTCCCAGTATTCCTGAAAGAATGCTAGAGGAAATCCATCCAGTCTAGGGGCTTTGTAAGCTCCCACAGCGAAAACCACCTTCTTAACCTCTTCATCAGAAACCTGCTTCGTAAGCATGTCATTATCCCCAAGGGTAAAAGTGCTTTGGATGTGGTCTAGGAGTTGGTTTTGGATGTTGTCTGGGAAAAATGGGCCCACTTCCGAGTATAGGTCCTTAAAGTAATTTACCACAACCTGGTTAATTTTGTTCTTTTCCTTGACTTCATTTCCTCCCTCATCCATTATAGAGGAGATGGTATTTCTTTTTTTGTGGATGCTGGTAGACCTGTGGAAGAAGGTCGTGTTTCTGTCCCCTTCAGCAAGCCACTGGATTTTGGATCTCTGCTTCCAGTAAATTTCTTCTTTTTTCAGGGTTTCCTGCCATTTGTGTCTAGTCAATTCCTCCTCCACCTAGACTTGGGGTGGGTAACTTTTGGACACCAGCCGGGCCTAGAGGGAAACAAGAGTTTTTGAGAGATTAGTCTTTTCCTTGCGGAAGTCACTGAAGTTGTGTTTGCTTCACCCTTTAACTTCCTTTCTGATAATTTCTAGTTTTTGTGCAATTCTGAACATAGCGGTACCCCTGATATTAGTCTTCCACCAAAATTTTACTTGGTCCCTAAAGGAAGGGTGAGAGCACCACATAATTTCAAATCTGAAGGGCGCCGGACTGACCTTAGGGGAGTCAAGCCAGTAGAGAAGAAGGGGGTTGTGATCCGAAGTCATTCTAGGGAGGGAGGAAAAAAAATAATTCATGCAAAGGTTCCATGAGGAGGTGGCCAGGACCCGATCAAGCCTCACCTAGATGACGTGGGTACCCTTCCTATTATTAGACCAAGTGAAGGGCTTCCCCTTCAGAGTAATGTCAAGAAGACCTGTGGAAGCAATAAAATTTGCTAGCTCCCCCATGCTATCCGAGTAATCCATGAGGCCACCACACTTTTTAGAGGGGTAAAGGGGGGTGTTGAAATCACCGGCTAGCAAAAATTTTGCTGAGCAATCCTGATCAATCCTGTAGCCAAGCTCAATCCATAGAGAATCTCTAGCGTGTCGGGTGTTAGGAGCATAAATATTTAAGGTGGTCCATTCAATACCATTATTCCTAAAGGTGACTACAAGGAAGTTAGGGGAAGAAGCAACCAACTAACCAGTTATTCTATTAGGGTTCCAGAGCATGGCTATACCACCAGACGCACCCATAGCTTCAGAGTAAAGGAAAGAAGCCCCTGGCCAAAGGTACGGCACCATGGTGGAAAAAGTACTAGCAAACATCTCAACTTCCTGTAATAGAAGAACCTCCAGCTTGAGATCAAAAATGTAGTGTTTGACAACATTTTGTTTAAGGGAGCTATTCAAACCCCTCACAGTCCAAGAGAGACAATTCATCTCTTACTTTTGAAACTAGATTCCAGGGTTTGTTTCCTTCCTATTGCAACCTCCCTTGTGGACCCTTACGATCTCCTTACCCATTCTAAGGGTCTTCCTCTGGGTGTTTCCATCCCCACATCTGCCTTTTTAGTATTGGTTTTCTTTTTCTATGTTTTCCATTCCCCCTCCTCATCCTCTGAACCATCTGTGGAGCTGAGGGTGCTTTTCTTTACAACCTTTGGGGTGGGTTTAGCCTCCCGCTTTGGGGCATGTATCTCAAGAGAAATCACAATGGCAGGTTGTTCCTCCGTAGTAGTGTTAATCTTTCTCTCCTCGGGGGGGAGGGGCGTCAAGGTTAGAACAGGCATCAAAACCGATTCTAACAAGGGTTGGATCACCGGATCCCTCGAGGTTGGGTCTGGAGGAGAACCAGAGAACCCCACAATAAGATCTTGGGGGGATACTATCTCACCTTCCTCAAGTGCCTGTGCATCAGAATCTGTATCATTGGCCAACGAGGGTGGTCTCGACAATAATATTTCCTCATGCCCAATGCGGAGAGGGACCTCTGCTATTCCTTTGTCCTTGTTCTCTCATTTCTCTCCCAACATGGTGGCCTTGCGGTATCACTAGAGTGGCCTCTACTTTCACATTTTTGACAGAAAAGGGTAGCATTTTCATACACCAAAGCTTGGGTCCATCTACCTAGTTTAGATTTCAAAGTAACAAAGTTGGGTAGGATTTTATTCATAGTGACATTCACACAGAATCTAGAAAACACCAACCTAGATTTAGACTGGGTCACCTGATCCACCGTGATGAATGAACCAAAGGAATCACCAATCCATCGGAAGACTTTCTCGTCCCAATACTCAAGCGGGAGGCCTGGGAGACGGACCCAAACTCGAGCCGATCTAGTTAGGTCCGTCGCTGGGTTGAATCCAGGTTTCCATATCACAAGGGCCAAGAAGTGCTTTCCATAGACCCATGAAGTAGATAGAACACAAGACATATCCTCAAGGGTGGTAAACTTAAATAGAAAGAGCCCTCCCGGCATAGCAGAAACCAGGACCGACCCCTTGATCTTCCACTGGTTAGAAACCCATTTTCTAACCATTTCAATGGTAGGTCAAAAGTTGAAGAATCAACCAACCAGTGCCAGCTGAAAGTCTGCCATTGTGTGATTCACCACAGAGTCAGGGAGCGACAGTTCCGCTCCTTCCTCAATCTGAATAAAATCCACCAGAAGATCCTGCAAGGGTTGTTGGGCATCACCAACAAGGGCTCCTTTCCAATTAGGTTTAGGGGATAGTGGGGTATCAGCAGATGAGGACACTTTTTGAGATTCCCCCATTGACTCAATCACAGGGACCGTGAAAAGGAGGCCTGGGGTCCATTAGGTCCAGCAGGTGGCTCAGCTAGGGGGGCAACATCTCCCCCTGGGGAGGTAGGCATGGGAGCCTACAGTTTGAAATTCGGGGTAGGCAGGAAGTTGGGCGAGAAGTTGCAGAGCGGAATTGCAATGAAATATTGTTAATCATTTTTCTAGGTAGTATAGTTAATATGGTAGTAGTGTTTATAATAATTACAACTAGCAGACTCTTGGTGGGTTTGATATGTGGAAGTCATGGTGACTATTTTTTTTGTCTTTGTGTTGTTAGTTTGTTGATAATGTGAATCTGTCAACTGTAGCCCTTTGGAATTTGTACTGAGGGACAAAACCTTGATTCTTCTACTTCTATTATCAATAACAAATACCACGTACTTTTTTTTTGAATTCTTTGACGAGTAAAATAATAATTTATGAATGTTCTAAATAACAAATAATATGTGTTAATATGGTAAATA
The DNA here is from genome assembly GCA_018584345.1 of Thuja plicata. NCBI lineage: Eukaryota > Viridiplantae > Streptophyta > Pinopsida > Cupressales > Cupressaceae > Thuja > Thuja plicata. Next base: position 1,530,971 of record MU223557.1, on the reverse strand, counting down.
ACAAGCATATGACAAATGATATATCTATTGTTGGTGACCACCTTATTATTTTTATTGATGCAACTTCTAAAGATAATGCTATTTTTGAAGATTCATAACCACCTACTCCCATTTCTTCTCCTCATGGTTCAGCTGAGGTGACTTCGTATTTGGGGCCATCTCTTGCTTCGATTTCTTTTGCTCCTATTCATTCTGCTACAGATTTACTGACTTGTGTGATTTGGTAGTCCAAATATGATTTTGACAATATAATGACTGATGTTGGGACCAATATTCTTTATTTAACACATGAGGACATAGTACACTAAGAAGTTGTCACTTTCTTAGATAGTGCATTCTCAAAGCTCTATTTCTAAATAAGATGTAACCTATTTAGCTTCATCTCTGCTGTCCGGTTTTAAGAACTTTGAAAATATGATGTAACCTACTTGACTATAGTTTTGTGGCCCTATTATATTGTACTTTAAACTATTTTGTTTATGTTCAGATTTTTTATTGTTTGTAATAGGACAAGACTTTTCCCACTTATTTTTATAAAAAAAACAAAAAAAATATAACAAATTACAGAACCAACATGCTAATATCAATTATAAATAATCCAGGAAGAAGAAAAAATATAACAACATGAAATAAAATATAAGCTTTTACTATATCATAACATGAAATTGGTGCTAAAAATTAATCTTTAGTGATCACAAAACACTAATAGATATAAAAATCTGCAAATTTGTTTGGAGATCTAAGGTCTGGTATCATTATCGATATCTTTTCAAACTCCAACCAACTTTACTTAAGTTGGAGTGATTTCCTTCACCTTAATTTTTTCTACATGTAATATCTCAAAATAAATTTAAATTTCCAATGAACAATGAACAATTCAAATCTCTAATACTGCTAGAATGGAGCTTTTGTCATTAAATATGAAACATAGAGACTTTGGTGGTCTATAGTGACGAAAGATAAGCAGTGAAGCATGGTGATCATTTGAAGTATTATCATTAACAAAGAAATCTATCACCCATATGTTATGCTCTACTATATAGAAAACTAATTTTTAAATATTCACCAAGATGCAAAGAGGAAAATTATTTCAGTATCTTTGGCTTTGGCGAGTGCCATAATTTAGTTGTAAAAGTGGGCGTTGACGGATAATTCGGGCTAGAGTTGTGAAGACTCAAATTAGTTTCACTCCAAAATCTTCTCAAGAGAAAGAAAGTTCTAGAATTTATTAGTTTTTGTTTTCAAGTTTTATTATTGAAAGTGGCAACTTTGTGTTTTATTGTCATTTTTAATTCGGGTGACTTAGATAAAGCTACAATTACTTAGTTTTTAAGCTAACTAAGGAATATTTCTATTTTTTCTATTTTATTCTTGTTTTTCCTCTTCTTTTTTCTTTGAGGAAGGTTATATATTGTAAATGTATTCATTTGTAAATTAAGAATAAAAGAGTTTTTTATTCTTATTTTTTCTCAAAATTTTCCACTTTTATCTGCAAGTTTGTTCTTTCTTTTCTAGCTAGATCAATTGTGATGTGCAGGTTAAGCTTACATTTTACATGCTATTAGTGCAGAAAATTTTACATGCTATTAGTGAAGAAAATTTTACATGGTATCATAGCACACTATTGGTAGAAAAGATGATAAAACTTATTTTGTAGATATTGAAGAAATTAAGAGCTTATAATGACTATAATTTTCAACGTCTAATTTTCTCACGCCAAACAACTATTCAAATGGAAGAAAAAGATTCTATTTCAGCTAAGATGGAAGCCAAAGATTCTACTTCAGTTAAGAAGTAGAGGCTTGCATCTAATAGTAATGGAAAAAAAGGTTGAGCTACATTCTGTTGGTCCATCACAAACAGACTAGGGTCATGCTCTTTTCTCATGGGTCTTTCCTTCATCTTCTTCTTAGTGGTGCATAGCTTCAATGGACCTATCATAACTCCCCTTTCTTAGCTATGGGGGGAGGGAGGGCGGTTCTACTATTTTTGCTAATGCTTCTTTGGTTTCATAGTTGATCAGTTCTTTAGACTACTAGCACCTATATTTTCAACTAGCAATTTGTTCTTACATGGTTGAGTAGTGTTGTTGGCGTCACTCATCCAAATTTATGTATCATTTACATCCTCAACTTAAAAATGTGTTGCCTTTGTTTGTAATTTGTTCATTGTTTGGGGGCACTCATGCAGATTGTTGTCTTCTATATTTTCGATTGACATATGTTTTTCCTTTGTTTTCCATCTACTCATTGTTCAAGTAGTGTCGTTGGGGGAACTCGTACAGATTGATCTTGCTAATCTTGGTTTCAGAGGAGGTTCTTCATTCAATATTGTGCAATTATCATTTGACCATTGTCCACACTTTTTATGTGTCTCAAATGATTTATTTATTTGTTATTTATTTTTTGTATTTCATATAGTTTTATCTCATTTTTTTTTGGGAGTCTTTTGTTCCCACTAGCTTTTCCATCCTTCCTCTTTTCTTTCCTTAATTAGACTTATGTTGGGGTGTTAGAGGAAAATTTTATGTTTTATTAGTTTTTATTCTTGAAAGTGACAACTTTATATTTTATTGGCATTTTTAATTTTGCCGACTTAGATAAAGCTACAATTGCTTAGTTTTTAAGCTAAGTAAAAAATATCTCCAATTTTTAATGTTTTATTGCTATTTTTCCTCCAATTTTTACTTCAAATAAGGTTATATATTCTAAATGTATTCATTTGCAAATTAATAATGAAATAGTTTTTTATCCTTATTCTCGATTTAAATTTTTTCTCTTTAGTCTACAAGTTTGTTCTTTATTTTTTAGTTTGATCAACTATGATGTTGCAAATTAAGCTTAAAATTTTCATGGCATTAAAACTCCATAGTTTTTACTACTAGAGTTCACAAAATTTTACACATGCTATACCCTTGGACAATTAAAACAAGGGCTGCATTGCTGCAGCTGGAGTTCCTACCTATTGTGGAAAATAGGCATACAAAATTTTTATACTCGGCCAAAAAGTGAGCTAGAGATAGCTTTAAATCATAGGGGATTCAATAGAGGGTTAGTAGTTTTCTCATTCAATAAATCAAAATTAAAGTAAAATGTATTTTATAATTTGTTACATTACGATTGTTTTCTCCTGCATATGATGTGTTATGTAACAAGACTAGCCATACAGATATATTCAAGTGTATAATGTAAAGAGAAAAAGAAGACTATATATATTATAATACAATCGTGAAAAGTTCCCATTAAGAGCATTAAACAAAAATAAGATCAGATTGTTTGATCATACACAGAGACGTGTTATGTAACAAGACGAGTCATGCAAATACATTAAGTGTATAATGTAAAGCCAAAGAAGACTATATAGATTATAATACAAGTGTCACAGGTTCCCAATAATCGTATATTAATCTGTAATTGACATGACTATGAGAATATTTTTTAATCTTTTGCATTTCTCTTGGAGTTGCTTGTGTTGTGGGAGTGAATATCTGAGATTCCTCAAGTATCAGCCTGAGAAACAAAATAAGCAAAATAAAGCTTGTTTAGAAACACAAGTCTGAATGTAGGAAATGGAAAAATAGATATGTAGGAAATGAAAAAATAGGAACAAACATAAAATGCAGAAAGATAAGGACTCAATCCAGCCAGATAGAAGGTTGGATCATTGGAAAAGTGATCCATGACTCACAAATTATCCGATATATAACAATTTTCTACCTTTGCCGGTTAATTATGAGTAATGTCCATCCAGCCTTCTATGCTAAATTTTTAAGTAATGTCCATCCAGCCTTCTATGCTAAATTTTTTCAGGATCTGTTAAAAGGCTCATCAAATTAGGGAATGTATTTGATATGTCAAACATCTATCAATTCCTCCACAAAGTTGCAAACTAAAATCTTGAAACAAACTAGAGATTTGTATCATTGCCTCTTGCGGAATTTTGATTAGATATTTCTTTGCAAGGCCAAACTTTCTAGGCGCCCTATTAGGTAGCCAATAAACTTATAAGAGAGGAGTCTTGGTGCTTAAAATAACTATATATTAATTGAGGGAGAAAATTGTTAGAAACTACTGAGCCAGGAACTAATGTTGATGATATACTGAAGAGCGTTTAGGAATTTGTATTCATGTTAAATGAATTTTAACTATAAATTATGGTGCCCATGATATATTTGTTCTTGGATGCATTTTTACTCTTAAAGTGTTTGAGTTTTCTTGTGGCTTTGGAATAATTTTTATCTTTCCAGTGGGACAATGTGGAGGATAAATATGCTATTGTTCGACTGGGACTTACAGCTACAATAGCTCTTTCGGGATCAACTGGTGATTGGGGTGAGACTCTTGGGTGCATGCACGGTAGACATTGATGAGCCCCAGAAAATGTACTATTTGTTTCAAAAAAATATATTTAGGACAAACTAATTATAGTAAATTATGTCAGTTATATTCTGATAAATATTTTACCCATCAAAGTTAAGCCGTATAGATTTTCTTTTCATAAATTATGTCAGTTATATTCTGATAAATGTTTTCCCATTACAGTTAAGCCGTATAGATTTTCGTTTAATAAATTGCAAAAGTCCATGAGAATGTTTTATTTAGGCAGGAACTTTGTTTTGAATACATGGATTCTGAGCAATATATTTGACACATTTTTCCACCATACAACTTGAATTTGTATACTATACCTGCTACTTGAATCAATATTTAAAGTTTTGCGCATTAGACCCCAAATACTACTATTGATTCATACACAATGTGACTTGATAAGCATGGTCCAGAGGACAAAGGTTTGACAATTCACTCTAATGGATCTATACTTAGGCCTCTCTTTAGGAAATACAGCAGTAAAACAGAACAGGTGCTGCTCTACATACCGTTCTTCAGCTTTTCCTTGATACTATTTGTTATGGGTGGATCACACCTGCAGTTATTGAATCCTTTGTAGTCGCTAGATCCGTGGCTGTATTTGTTCATCAAATGTCTATATTTACTTTTAGTCATTAATGGCGTGTTGTAACCTCTTAAGGCTGCGATTTTGTAATATATTTCCATTTATATTTTATGTTTCTTATTTATATAAATATAAAAATAAATGGACATAAAGTGTGCTTCTTGTTTGACTAATATAATTAATATACTAAATTTATTGTTAATATATTTACGTAATATTCGATATAAATAACTTATTATGGTCAAATCTGGCTACTCCAAAACTAGGAAAAAAATTACAGAACCTTTGAAACTGAACATCAAATCTGATTCCAAACTAGCAACATAGTCAAATTAAAAACCTTTTCCTACTGAGCATTATTTTTCACTGTCTCATCACTGTCTGTTATTTAAGAGTGAGTTGGTTTAAATGTTGAGAAGATAAATTTACCAGTAAAATTTGAAAATGCAAAAGGTAATGAAAAAATGGTCTGATTGTACATTACGAGAGTGTGCCTCTCTAACAGAGTGAAAAAACTCTAGCAAAGTATGCAGCTGATCTTGTCGAGTATTTCAACTATTCGAAATGAAATGGGAAAACTACATTTGAACTGGCAAGAGTGTGGAGTAGGAAGAGAGTAGTATGAAAGAGGTGTACTGATCTACTGCTTTGGTTGAAGAATTTAGGGCCCCAACATGTATGGATTTCGGACTGGACAACCTTCCTTTTAGAGTTGGATGTGAAAGCTACAGATGCTGAAAATGGAGAAACTATTCCAACAAACAACAAATATGTTGCTCATCTGAAAAATGATGATAAGTTATCCAACTTGCAGGGCCTTAATAATATTCTTATTAAAGATTTTGAAAGTTTAAGAGAAGAAAGAAATGACCTACTAGGAAGGAAAACAAACACCAAGATGAAGTTATTGAATCTGAGAAAAGGCTGAATGAAGAAACTGAAAGAAAGAAGATGAACTCAGAGCAGTAATTGAAGAAAAAAAAATCCTGAAATCTTCTGTTATGCACTTGAGAGAACAATCATAAGCAGCTTGCAGGTCATTCGAAGCTGAGGGAGTTGAGCTTTTATCAAAGTTCTGGGAGGAAACACTGAAATTATACAACAATACAAACATGTTTCATTAAAACAAAAGGCTTTTCTTCAGTTTATGTTTCATGTATACAAAACTTTATGATTTCCAAGCAGTTAATAAAAATAAATACACTAGAACCATGCCACGCATCTTACCTACAAATGCCACCAAAAACCCTCCCGATGTTGACAAGAGAAATTGGAAAGGCTCCGTAAAATGCCCGACTCAAAAATGGCCTTCCAAAAGGACAAGGAATCCGAAATGTGCTCTTAAACAATTTTATGCTCTGTAAATGATGTATTAAAAATTGTTAAGCAGATTTTTTAATACAGAAATGTGAAGCAACCAGGAAACAATTTCAGGAAAACTAGAGCCATAAATGATCGAGAACTTAAAGGTTCGATTACCTTACCTTACTTGGTCTGCAGTCAAAAACCCAAATAGCAATCTTAGAGGATTGCGGAAGGCTTGGCAAGTAAATCGCATTTAATAAACCCTCTTCACCACAATATATTATTCCATGTTGTTGTTGCCATTTGTTAGTTTGTTAGCTTGGACAACTGTCCCACCATTTGCTAACAATAATTAATTAATTATTAATTATTTGTTTGATTCCCCTAGGTGACAACTTGCAACAACTTGTAATTAATTTTTTGATTGGTTGTTGGTTTTTAATTTATCTCAGTTGTTGATTGAGAATTGATCTTGGCCGTTGGTTTACTAGTGAGGGTAGTATAAAAGGGGGTCTAGGGGCATTTGGAGAGACATAAAAAAGTGAAGAGCATTTGCAGTGTTAGCAAATGAGTTTGCAGTGATAGCAAGTAGTTTTGCAGTATTAGCAAGGGCGCAGTGATAGCGTTGAGGATAGCAGTAGAGGAATATCAGCAGGAGGAGTTAGGAGATTGTGTGAGTTCTCTTAAGGAATTCCAGTGAGAGGCAAGGAATTTTCTATCTCTTAATTTGCTAAAGATTAATATATATTTCTCATCTGTAGTACTGGTTTTCCCTTCAGGATTTTTCCAGGGACAATTGTCAAAAAATATTGTGTTCTTTGTGTTGCATATTTCTTTCCATATTTTTATTGGCGAAGTTGCAGTTGTGTTATTTGTTGATATAAGCTGTGAATTTATTTTCAGCAGTTAAATAATCTTTATAAGATAGGAGATTAATAATCAGTTATTGCAATAGATTTTTCACATGATATCAGACCAGTGTTGAGGGTAGAAAAGGTTTACCCTGGGCAAAGGAAAGAAATTTGAGTTTGACCTCTTTTAAGTTATTGTTTCTTTTATTTCTTTGAGATGGCCTCTGCAGGTTTGAGAGATCAAGACAGATTGGATGGTGCCTCAAATTTTGGTGTCTAGAAAGCCAGAATTTCTTTATTGCTGGAAGAGAATGGTATCAAGGAGCATGTTACCAGTACTATAGTTGTACCTATAGATCCAATACTACTTGCAGCATACAAGAAGGATGATGCCAAGGCGAGGAGGATAATCCTTGATGGTGTCAAGAACCATATTGTTCCACATGTCACAGAGTTAGATACAACGAAGAAGATGTGGGATGCCATTCTGAATTTGTACCAGAATGCTACCACTAACCGAAAGCTGATTCTCAAAGAAAAGTTGAGGAATACCCGAATAAACAAGGGAGAAGATGTTACAAGTTACCTCACCAGGCTTAGACTTGTCAAGGATGAGTTAGCATCTATTGGAGATAAGCCAGATGAAGACGAGCTAGTAAGAATAGCCCTAAATGGGTTTACTAAGCAGTGGGATGTCTTTGTTCAAGTTATTAATGGATGAGACACCTTACCTAGCTGGGATTGACTATGGAGTGATTTCACTCAGGAGGAGCTTAGACTAAGTCTTGTCTATGGTGCCAACAATAAAAGTGAGAAAAGTGAGGTGGAACAGGAAAATGTTGCCCTAGCGAGTAAGGGGAAAGAAAAGAAGGGGTCGAGCAAAGGATCAAATTCACAAAGTAAGAAGAAGAAGGACCTATCTAAGGTCAAGTGCTTTGGTTGTCATGAGTTTAGCCACTATGTCAGTGATTGCTTGTAAAGAAAGGGTAAGAAGCAGGTGGCAGCTTCAGCAAGTGCAGATGAGCTCTGGAGTAGATTGGAGGATGAGTTCACACTCATAGCTTGCATGATTAGCTCAACCTTACAGAGTGTTTGTTACATAGATAGTGGGGCATCATTTCATATGATAGGAGTTAGAGATTACTTCTCCAGTTATAAGGAGGAGAGCACCAGTATCCAGATTTCTATGGGAAACTTGTCCAAGCTCAATTTAGTTGGGAAAGGAACTGTTCAGTTTTAGAGGGAATCCTCTTCATGATGTGTTGCATGTGCCAGGATTAGGTATGAATTTGGTTTCTGTATCTATCCTTCAAGATAAAGGGTATAATATTCTCTTTAGAGGGATGCATGTTTTGATTAAGCATAAAAAGTGGAAATCACCTATATCTATTGGAGTTAGGAGCAGTCACCTTTATAGATTGCAGTTTGATACTCCTAAGACACTTGTGAGCAGCAGTAACCCTAGAGATCTTGGAGAGCTGTGGCATAGGAGGATGGGCCATATACATCACGAAGCACTTAGATTGCTTTGTGAGATAGTGACAGGTGTTTGTGAGGTGAGCACAAAGCATGATGATGTGTGTAAGGGATGTGTGTTGGGGAAGTTTGCAAAATCATCTTTTCCAAGAAGTGACACTAGATCTGAGGGTGTTCTCGATCTAGTACATTCAGATGTAGGTGGACCAATGTCAACAAAATCTCTCAGAGGATATGAGTACTATGTTACTTTTATTGATGATTTCTCCAGGAAGACCTGGATATACTTCTTGAAGACCAAGGATGAGGTTTTCATTCGCTTCCAAGAGTTCAAGGCTCTTGTGGAGAACTTGATAGGAAAGAAGATAAAGGTTCTTCAGTCAGACAATGGAGGTGAGTACAAAGGTAATGACTTCTAGGATTTCTGTTCTAGAGAAGGAATCAAGAGAGAGTGGACTGTTCCTTACAATCCACAATAGAATGGAGTTGCTGAGAGGAAGAACCGATCCATATCAGAGGCAGCAAGGGCTATGCTACATGACCAGGATATGCCCTGCTACTTATAGGAAGAGGCATGTAGTACAACAGTGTACATACAGAATAGGGTTCCACATAAAGTACTAGGAAAGATGACACCAGAGGAAGCTTTCAAAGGTAAGAATCCAGATGTGAGTCACTTCAGGATATTTGGAAGTTTGGCATATTGTCATATTCTAGGTGACACCCGTACCAAGTTAGATCAGAATGTAGAGAGGGGGTACTTTGTTGGGTACAGTGAAACCTCAGAGGCATATTGGATATTCATTCCAGGGACTAGACAGATCATTGTTCGGCGTGATGTCAAGTTCATGGAGGACAAGGCATTTAGAAGGTCTATAGATTTGCCAGTAGAAGATTAGAGTAAGAAGTTGATAGAAGCTCCAAGGGTAGCTCAACTGAGTCAAGGGAAAAAAAGCTCAAGTATAATTACTAGTACAAGTGAAGGCTCAAGTGGTGAGAGTTTGCAGAGTGTGGAGAAACTAGTGCAATAGGAAATGCATCAAGAAGATATAGAGGTTGATATTTCATCCTCTATAGTTGGTAGCTGGAACCATGAGGTTCAACAGAGGGATACTCAGGAGTTTGTGGGAACTCCTAGGAGGAGTACAAGATCAAGGAAACAACCAGCCAAGTTTAATTACTATGTGGCTTTAGTTAGTCAGTTGGTAGATAGTGAGCCTTTCAGTTATTAGGAAGCTGCACCACATCAGGTTTGGAGAGATGCAATGGTTGAGGAATATACGTTAATAATGCAGAATGATCTGTGGGAGGTAGTTCCTAGACCAACAGATAGGGCAATGGTTGGATCATGCTAGATCTACAAGATCAAGCATGGTGCAGATAGAAGCATCGAGAAATACAAGGCAAGGTTCATGGAAAAGGGGTTCTCGTGGAAAGAGGGAATAGAATATGAGGAGACATTTGCTCCAGTGGCCAGGTATAATTCTATATGAGCTGTGATCTCATTTGCAACATAGATGGGATGGCAAATCCATCAAATAGATGTGAAGACAACATTCCTTAATGGTGAGTTAAAGGAGGAGGTATACACAGAACAACCAGAAGGCTTTATAGCACATAGCAAGGAGGCCCACATGTGTAGATTGAAGAAAGATTTGTACAGGATCAGATATGTTCGAGGTGAAGGTATAAAGTTGATAGGCTATACTAATGCAGATTGGGCATGCAGTACAACAGATAAGAGAAGCACTTCAGGGTGTTTCTTTAGTTTGGAATCAGGAGTTGTCTCCTGGTTCAGCAAGAAGAAGAAGTCTATGGCTCTGAGTTCTACAGAGTCAGAATACATTGCAGCCAGCATGGCGATGTGTGAAGTTATATGGCTTCAAAATTTGCTAGTAGCTTTGTTTTGTCAGAAGGTTGAGACTACGGTGATACAGTATGAAAATTAGAGTTGCATCAAGTTGACTAAGAATCCAGTGTTTCATGATAGGTCAAAACATATTGACATCAGGTATCACTTCATCAGAGATTGTGTACAATGGGGGATTGTTCAGCTACAGTACATACCTATAGAGGAGCAGGTAGCAAACATTCTAACAAAGGCATTGGGGAAGGCAAAATTCATCTTCTTCAGAGATAAGTTGGGTGTCCTACAGAATAACTTCCTTGCTAAGAGGGAGTGTTAGTTTGTTAGCTTGGACAGTTGTCCCGCCACTTGCTAACAATAATTAATTAATTATTAATTATTTGTTTCATTCCCCTGGGTGACAACTTGCAACAACTTACCATTAATTTTTTGATTGGTTGTTGGGTTGTAATTTATCTCAGCCGTTGATTGAGAATTAATATCGGCTGTTGGTTTACCAATGAGAGCAATATAAAAGGGGTTATAGGGGAATTTGGAGAGACATCAAAAAGTGAAGAGCATTTGTAGTGTTAGCAAATGAGTTTGCAGTGATAGAAAATAGTCTTGCAGTATTAGCAAGGGCGCAGTGATAGCGTTGGGGATAGCAGTGGAGGAATATCAGCAGGAGGAGTTAGGAGATTGTGTGAGTTCTACCAGTGAGAGGCAAGGAATTTTGTATCTCTTAATTTGCTGAAGATTAATATATATTTCTCATCTGTAGTACTGGTTTTCCCTTCAGGGTTTTTTCAGAGATAATTGTCCAAAAATATTGTGTTCTTTGTGTTGCATAACTCTTTTCCTATTTTTATTGGTGAAGTTGCAGTTGTGTTATTTTTTGATATAAGCTGTCAATTTATTTTCAGCAGTTAAATAATCTTTATAAGATAGGAGATTAATAATCAGTGATTGCAATAGTTTTTTCACACCATTCACCTTCGGGAGCTACTTCCGAGTTAGAGGCACATGCAGATATAAGAAGTTTCATATTGCCAAAATGCTCTAGACTACCACATTTCCCACGATGCACAACACTTGCATATTTTTTGCTCAATTTTATCACAGAGAAAAAGAAAATACTACCTGCTAAAATGGAAACTGCCAATCAAATATTAGACATAGAAATAGAAATTTTCATTTTAATATATAAAAATACACATGAACCATAGGATAATAACATTTGTTTGGGGTTTACATGGTTTCTAAGAAGTAGATTAATAGGCCATAGTCACTCAAAAACATTAGTCCCCACCATTAAAAGGCAAGGACAAATAATAGTGGGTCTTGATTTCAAAAGAATGAAGCTGACATTTACAGTAACGATGATATTGCTTTAAACTGTAGTCCAACCTCTGCAAATGAAAATGATCCATCCATCAAAGATATTATCCCTCTCAATTTTGAGTGCCCCTCTCCTACAACAGTTTTGTTTCCCTAAAGTTGAAAATCTTATGGAGAGCTTAGTCCAATGCGTAAACATTGGATTTTGTATTGCATGGCGAAGCAACATATAGTTGGAGTTACTTTCTATGCAAGAACAACACTTTCAACTATGTGTTTTATGTTGAACGTCTCGCCAGGTAGGCATTCAAGAAACCGTTGTCCTTAAATTGACATTTTGCATGTATAGGATGTCTTACATTGTGTAAAGGGTCTTTGAATATTGCATACTCATATCATTCTCTCTTGAGATTTGGATTTGTTTTCATAGAGTTTTAATATAATTAATAGTTTATTTTTCTTTACATTTTGTTCACAGTATCATTATATTTTAATTTTAAATTATTTATTTGTTATTTTGAATTAGATTTGATCTTTCAATGTGAATATGATTTTATTTATTTTGAATTTGTTGATCTAAATTTTAAATTATATATATTAAGTTTCTACAGTCTATGTTTAATATGCTTGAAGGCATTTCGATTTAATTCTGGTTATCTTTTTGAATAAGTGCTTTAGATCATGATCCATGATAAGAATAGTAAGTTGGACAAGAGAAAATGAGAAAATAGAAGACCAAGACCAACTAAATAATGAAGGAGTGGTGTGGGGTTCGTGGAGTGACACGAGAAGCAAGATAAATGAGAGGAGAGGAAAAAGAGAAAATCTCTCCTCTCATTTCTCTCCTTCGTTATCCCTCCTTTCTCATGTCATTCCACTAACCCCATACTGCCTCTTTACTATTTAGTTGGTCTAGGTCTACTTTTCACTTATCTCTAGTTCACTATCTTGATGATGAATCATGGAGTGTGATTTGAAACTTAGAAGTCTTCAAATATACTAATTTTTAAATTTAAAAAATTTAAATTCAAATTCATTGTTGCCGATTCACATTTATTAATCAATGATATTCAATCTAACAAATATTTGTGTTGATTTACTCTTTGTATTAGAATGTCAAAAGATACATATTATGTTATTTCTATTTTTAAATATTGCCTTATACATCATTGCATGCATGCTTGTTATTTATCAATTATATTTCATCATCACAAAAATGAACCATCTGAAAATTTAACAAAGAAAAACATGAAATATATAATTTAATAACTTTTATAAAGATACTTTTAAACAATACTAGCCCTTACTTCAAATCAAACATGAAAACATCAAGGTAATTGTAGTAGGATTTTCTATTTTTGACAATTCATTTTCATGGGTTCTATAAATTCATAAATATAATGAATAGATATGACAATTTTTGTAACATTTTTTTTTTCTCATATAAACTTAAGAATGATATTATTAATTTAAAAAATCAACAACTAATATGTATCTTTATTGAAACCATCCACTTGTCAATATCTTATGACCTTATATCTATTTTTAGTCTTTGTTTTATGTTCAAAAGTTAAATGGAACATTTTGTTATGATGAATTTATAAATGCGAAAAAGCAAAAATTATATGTGAACATAGTGAATTCACTTATTTTGTTCACATATAATTTTATTTTAAAATGTAATTTTTTTTTTCTCAATCTTTTAGTTCTCTTAAATAAAATCTACAATTTACTATAATAATTTAGAATCCTCTACAAATTTGATCTATTTTTTTTGCCTTTCTAGGAGATACCACAATAGTTAAATATTTGGTTTGATAAACGAATAACTATAAAAAGAAACAAGGACATAAAGAAAAAATAAATTCACTAATTTCATACAAATATGATTTCTTCCTAAACATATATTTTTTTAAATTCTTTTGTCACCTTTGATCTTTTTGAATAAATCCTACAACTAATATATATTTATTTTTATCTTCTAATTACAAAAAAAAAAAATGAATTTAGATAATTTGAAATATCTAATAATTTTTTTTTTTGAACGGTAAACGGCTAAAGCCTGGATTTTATTAATTTTTTTTTAAATATTTACATTTTCCCTCCATTCAATGCGGGCACCGGAGGAAAAGAATGGAGGAAGGAAAAGCCTCTAGTATGGTTCGAGACCGAAGTCTTGTTACTAATACAGAAAGAGTGAGGGGCATACACCATAATACATGATATTATAAGGTCTTATCCTTCTTTCTACTACCAAAGGAGTTAGGGCATACCCCTAATTATATTTTTATGCAAGGGCATTCCCTTGTTTATAAAAAATCTAAGAACATGACCTTTGTTACAATTTATATGCTAGATGTTTTTGAGAAGAGATGACTCATTTTTTACAATAACTTTTTACATGTATGTGAATCATTTAGATTCACAAACAATCTGGATTTGATCTGGGGAAGTACCACTTCCTCTGTATCTTTTTAGAATGAATCCCTTTGGCTCTTTTGAAGTTATTCCCTCCATAGTTTGATTCAGATACTAAAGGCTACATACATGGTTAGAAATAAGTCATGCAGCATGGGTGTTAGTAGAAGTGGCAAATTTATAGACTTTGGTTAGGTATGTAAGCCTATATTTAAAACATTATTAATATAATATTGTAAAGATAGTTTTTAGATTTAGATGCAATTTAAGTTTATCTGTGATCTTAAGTAGAAGGGCATATCATCACGATACATCACCCATCTTACTATTGTAACGAGAGTCAGAGATTCAAATATGAAAGTAAGTAAACAACATGTTGTGATACCATGGGATAATAAGAAAAGCCTCAACTTATCAACCTTCCTAGTTAATTCCAGTGAAATATTTAAATACAAGTCCTAAAATTTAGTTACAAAAGTACCTTAAGTGTTTTTAGAGGATAAAGTAGAAAAGCTATATAACAAGCTTTATCCACAACTCAAATTTGGTAATGTTCTTATTTATTTAAAGTTTTACCATTATTCTTAATTTCTTACTGATTATTCATTAGTAAGTTCTCTTAGATTCATACCTTTCTTGTTTCCAGATTTAAATTTTAATTTTTTATCAATATACTGTAGAATCTTGTGTTGTTAAGGCTCAGATTTCTTTCCATCCTCCACACTTTTCTTCTATTTTATCCCAGGGGTTTCTTCCTTATTGGTGTCCTCCACCTCTTCTTCTGAATCTAAGTCATTAAATCCTTCCTTATCAGTGTCTTCAATGTCATCTTCTAGCACAAAAAAGTTAAACCAATCCTCTTCCTGGGGAGCTCTTACATGAATGAAAAAGAAAAGAAAATCAAGGTTCCTCCTGATGCTTTGTGTCCATGAGATAGAGATAAGGATGTTGTTTATGATTTATGTTTATGTTTGTTCAAACCCTTTGTTCAGGCTAAACTGGATATAGTATTGAAGAACATAGGTCCAATAATCTCTGTATACTGAGAAGGAGGGATTGGGTAGTTATTAATAGACCGGTTATGGTCTCCCCGATCATAATCATCAATGACCAAGATAAATTTGAGAAATATTTCCTATCAGTTAGGAGGAATTGGTGGTTTCTGTTGAGCATCATACATCTCCAAGACTCAATTTCAAGAGGAATGGAAAGGGTTGTAATGGTACATGAATGCAGACAAAATTGACCACAATGATGATGAATCAGAGGAGGAAGAAGGAAACCCTAAAGTTGACTAAAGATGGGCTTGTAGGAAAGCCCTTTATTAAGTTAATTAGGAAAAAAAATTGGATTGAAGGAACTTTACAGATAGGGATCTATAGATAAAATAGAAGCATATTAGAACTTAAAATAGCCAACCCTCTAAAAAAGATGTTTAGATAAGATACCATTTTTTTTTTGGTATTAGTTTTAGACTGTTAATGGTAAATATATATGAATTTATAAGTTTCTCTATGTTGTGATTTAATTAAGTATTAGGTAATTTATTATGGTTAGACTTTAATACTTAACAATTAATTTTTGGATGATGGCCTTATTGATTTTGGAAAGAGAGATAAAGTGTTAGGTTGAATCCTGCTAAATCTAGGGTTTTCAAGAGAAAGCCAATTCCAAAAGGTAATAAGACGGATGCTGAAAAGAATTACTCTAGTAAGGTAAATTGGAGGGGAAAATCTTTGAAAGTGTAGATTTTGGGTTATCCTTTCTTATTAATATATTTTTTCTCACAAATCCCATTTTCTGAAAATAAGTAATATGTGTGGAAACGGGTTATGAAAGCATTAAGTAAACATTTAGAATTAGTAAGTAGACTTTCTCTCAATAACATAGGATGATAAAAATAAAATGCTCTTATTCAATTGTGATCTAAGTGAGATCGGGAATGATAGAAATAGGTTGTATAAATGAGAAAAAGAAAATATAGTTTTTTCATTATAAGATTGGTTGAGGTCTTACGAAAATGAAAGGTTTATTTAAAAAACTTTGAAGGCTCATCTTCTCTTTAGAAGTTTAAAACATTGATTCTCTCATGTCTTTTCATGAATTTTGTGATTATTTTGGGTTAGAATATAAACATATAAAGAGTGGGGTATAAGTAATCAAAATGAAAGTCTTGGCTCAAAAGAGGTAATTTGGGAAACTTTGTTTAAATTTTAATTTTTTTTTTTGCTTGTTATAAAGATCAATCTATTTTCTAGCCTTGAGGAGGATTAATTTAAAACTCCTATAGTAGGTAAGGAAACTTAGATATGATCATAAACTAAAGAAAAGAGCAAAATTATAGAAAAAGGAAAACAAATAGTAACATTTAGTCAAATACGGAGAATGCCTACTTACCCATTTTGCAAAAAATAGATAGTTTAACTCTGTGAATGTAAAATCCCATCTACTATGAACCATATTGAAGAAAGTGAGGTAATACATAAACATCTGTTATAACATGAATAAAATGTGAACAAAAAACTATTAAAAAAAGTAAAGGAAAGATGGATACTTAACTTAGGTCTTTAAAGAATGACCTAAAATCTAACACCGGGGAGGCAAGATATTAGTGAAATTGAAAAAACTCAATTAAAACATTAAAATAAAATAATAAGGTCTTGAAATAAAATAAAAGCAATTTCCTTATGTAAAATATTTTGCTCAGTAGATGCCTCAATAGGAGATAAGAAGGAGGATTATGAATTATTTGGCCAAATTGAGTTGTTTCTTTTGATATCTCAAATGGTTACAACTCTTGAAGGCTAAATTATGTAATCCATTAATCTTAGGCCTGATCATTTTCTGTAAATAGCTAACCATTGGAGAATAGTTGCTCTTCCAAAATAGACTTAAACAAGAATTCATCATCTTCTTGACTCATTCTTCCCACAATTAACATTAATCAAGTACCAGTAGAAGCCTCTCAGATGTCAACAAAAATTAAACTTAGATAAACCAGAGCGCAAGTGGCCTTTGATGAGGTAGTTACCATCATGAGACTCAAATCCATCATGATAACCACACACAATCTAGTTCTCCAAGCAGTTTACCATATTTTAGGAAGAAAGTTTATCACCAATTCAGACCATTACAGGGTTCATTCTAACATACTGACCATGTTTATAGCCTCTGCTATCCAAGTATACCTAGGGAAGGAAGATATAGGTAGGCTGTGTAGGCGACTCTTTAAATGAAGTTATCTGATTAATCTTGACCAACTTATTCAAAATATTCGAGGGGATTTAACAATCCCTAAACCTAGATTCTATGATATGCCTTTTATCAGTGGGAGACCAGTTCTGACTTTCCCCATCCTCATTTATGAGAAATATCAATTATATTATTATTAATAATTAAAATTTATTATTCATGTTTCATTCCCAATTTCCTTAGACTATGAGCCACATACAATTATATAAGAAATATTTGGTATGGACTTAAATACCTATCTTATGTTTAATATTTAAAGTAAATATTGATAGGCATCAAAAAGTACTAAAATATTTGCATATGTTTTCATTTTTCATTTTATTATTTATTATTTTTATTTATATAATAATTATATTTGTAATGAATTATTTCTATTAAATATGTGACAATTTTTTAACTGTAAAAATTTGTGCTCTGGTTGAGAAAGAAAAGGTTATGTCCAGGAATATGAACTTGGCTTTAGTAGATAGGAGGTGGTCTCTGTTGATTTTTTCTAATGATTTTAAATTTAGGATGCCAATCTTTATTTTGGTTCATATATTTTGGCAAAGTCTTCTTCAATCCTTGTTTTAGAGATCTTGGTAAAAGAAAATCTTAAATCTTCTTCTAGTAAGAAATTTTTCAAAGCTTCCCCCCCTTTATTCAATTGTATGTTTTCCCTAGAGAGTAGTTTGGGGCTGATTTCAAAAAATGGCGTTGAGCTTCCATCCAAGGCTGAAAATACTCCTCAAAATGTAGATCAAATTTTGTCTTTGGATGGGGATAGGTGTCTTTTTTAAAGTACTTCTAATTTGTATAGTAAATTTATCAAAGAGATAATAGTCTTTACCTCTAATAAGAAGGCTTCTTGTCCTTATAAATAGTCTCCTCTTAATAACTCTTATTTGGATAAGGAACATGGATTTTTTGATCCCCTATTGGTAGAAAAATCCTCAGTTTCTCTTTATTTGAGTTTTGATGATAATATGATTCATTCTACTATGGGAATGAAGAGGGAAGGTATAGATCTAGATCACCCTATTTGGATGCCTCGAATGGATCATATCCATTTTCAATTTATGCTTTAGGATAGTATGATCCCTCCTTCCTCTAGCTCTTTCCTTTCTCATAATGTGTTGAATCATGTTTGCATTTTCTCAAATTCTGATATTTTAGTATATTTCAACAATACCCATATTATTGATGAATAATCTAGAATTGATTTAAGGGAAAATAAGGTTGATTTGTTTGAGATCCCTTCAGGCATTGGGGATGTTCTCACCACTTAGGATAAAATTACTTAATTGGTTCAAGAAACTACTTAGAAATCAAATGTGGCCCTTTCTATTGAGTTATTTGAAAAAGTGCTAAGAGAAGTTGATAAAGATCTATATTTGGTACATCTTCCAATTTCTTAGTTACATATTTATTTTTTCCAACTCCCTGCCTGCTTCTATCTCTTAAAAAAGAGGCAAGAAATCTAAACATTAGAAAAAAAATGCAAGAAATTGATGCAGGCCTCTAATATACTATTTTATATTCTCTATCTAAAAAAAAGAGTCAATTTAATTCTTCTAACAACAAATATTTAGCCATAACAAAAAATATTTAGTATGTGTTTACCATTGAGGTTTCTCATAAAAAAAATAAATGAAAGAAGGGAGTTAGTGCCTCTCCTCAAGGTCATTGAGGACCATATCTTAAAATATTAGGGGCCTTAATACCCCTAACAAAAGACACACTATTAAGCATCAGTTGGATAATATTTATTTTGATTAATCATTGTTACAATAAACAAAACTTTCAAGTCATGGTGCTCTAGTTTACCTTTTGACTCCTAGAGATCTTGGAAATATTATTCTCTTCTAGAAAAATGTGCCTCATGGAGCTTGCTATCTTATGAAAGAGTGACAAATATGATCTCAAATTCACAACTTATTTAGATCACTGGATGCTAATGCTAGCTAAGGGAAAGATCACTAAGATTAAATTATAGTTATTTAATATATATGGATCCTTTAGCACTTAAGAAAAAGTTTAGATGTGGGAATTGTTGTCTGTACTCTAAAATTCACTAGTTGATTCATCTATTATTTTAGTTTAATATTTTATTATGTTAATTAATGAGTTTAAAAAATTTGGGGAAATCATCCTAGCTAAGAAAGAGATGGAATACTTTAATCATTTTGTTTCTTCAAATAATTTTTTAGACCACCCTCTTAAAAGAGGATTTTGTACTTGGAGCAACATAGGAAAATATTTTTGTGAAATAGCTAAAAGACTTGACAAATTTTTACTATTAGATAATTGGCTTATGCCACCCCAAGACTTTTCTTCTACCATTCTTTCTAATATAGGTTCTAATAATTTCCCTACCATGTTAAATATTCAGTAGCAAAGAGTAATAGTCATAAATTAGTCTGAATTTAAACATATGTAGTTTAGAGATAGTTGATTTATTCCATTATTGAAATAATGGCATTTTGATTCTCCCTTCATAAGTTGGTCTGGAATGTTTCAACTTGTTAAAAGGACAAAAATCTCAGGAGACTTGGCTTGTAGAGGGGGATAAAAATACTAGGCTCTTCCTTTTTGCAACTAAACAATGGATACAAAAGTAGAATATGATCCATTTACAATAAAAAAAGATGAATTATTAGAAAATGGGTATATATAGAAAAGGAAGGTATTCAATTTTCCAAAAGTCTTCTTTCTCTTCCACTTTCTACTTCTATGGGTTAGTCTCTTGACTTCATTCCTTCTATTCTTTTTGAGATGGATAATAAGATGTTGATAGAGAATTTTTCTTTGGATGAATTAAAATAGGTGGTTTTTGAATTATCCCCTAATAAATCCTCGGGTTGTGATGGATTTACTGCTCATTTTTAGTAGAAATGTTAATGATCTTCTTTAAGTTTTAGAAGAAGCTAGAAAAAAACATATTTTATTATAAAAAATTAATGTAAGTCACATTGAATTGGTTCCCAAAAAAGATCGTCCATGTTTTTTTGCATATTTTTGACCTATATCTCTATGTAACACGTTATATAATATTTTTTCAAAGACCTTTGCAAGGAGGTTGGCCCAAATCATCTCTTCAATTATTTTAGTAGAATAAGGGGGTTTTGTCCTGGCAGGAAATCCCAGATGAGTCTATCTTAGATCACTAAGTTTTTCACTCCATCTCGAAAGAAAATATCACTTCTATAGTACAAAAAATAGATATGGAGAATGTGTATGATGAAGTAAATTGATAAATCATTAAAGCTGTCTTGAAAATAATTGGCATCTCTTATGATTGGATTAAGTTAATTTTAAACTATTTTCCTTCTCCAAGGTTTTTTAATGATCTTAAATGAACTCTCGAAGGGTCATTTATTATCCTCTAAAGTTCTTAGATATGGGTATCCTCTATCCCCTTTTTTATTTATAATCACGGGGGAAGCTCATAGTAGATCTTCTAAATTTGCTAATCTTCAAATTATTTTGAAAGGGATAAAGATCTGTAGTTTTCTAGAAGCCCTTACATATTATTTATTTTTTGATGATACATATTTTGTATACTATGAAGCTTTATTATAAGATTTAGGGAAAATGATAAACAAGGCTGAATCAAATATTTTCTTCTTGAATATTTCTTCACTTGTACAAGATAGGCTCTTGAGGTTTTGAAGTTTTCTTGTGGGATTTTTTTCCATCTAAGTATCTTGGAATTTATTTTTCTTGTGGTATAAGAAAAACAATTTGGGATAAAATTCAATAATCTATTTCCTATAAGATTACGTCTTAGAAACATAAATGACTAACTTTAGCAAGAAAAATACTATGATCAAGTCTATCTTTATTATATACCTAACTGGACATGGAGTACAAAACATATACAGATTCAACAAGATTGCATAATACCAGAGATACATGAAATATGAGAATATCATGAACAACATAGAATCACATTGCATCATAAATGACAGAATGATATATATTTCATATCATAATAGTTCCAAAACTAACCACACCCTTCACTTTTTTTAGAATCCCTACAAATAGACGTGACACAGTTGGTTAAGCCTCAAACCGTCACCAACTGATGACACAAATGGCATCCCTTCGAAATAATTTTTTATTAAATTAACTAACAGAAAGACTTATATAAATATTCTTGGCATAATTACCACCTACATCATCCCCCCAATAGAAAAAGTCATCTTCCAGACAACAAGTATACATCAAGTAGTATCCAAGAAGATTAATGACAAGAATATAGATAATAATTTGTACCACACAAACTCAAATTTGTAATGTAGTTCAAAAATCAAATGGGGCTCTAGAGGCAATGCTGCAAAGACCAAATTACCACCTTTAAAACCACACGAAACTCCATGGCGCACACCATTTTCTTGAATTTTTTTTGATGCCATCTCTCCTCTATGAACTATCATGGTACTACCAACTCCACTGCACATGGTGTGTTAGAATGACATATGAAAAGTTGGGACTGAGAGGGGAGGGGTGAATCAGTGCCACAAAAACTTGTATAACACTGTATATTGCTACTGCTATTTGCTGATTATCAAATTCAATAACTTGAAATAAAAAATAAAACATTACATGCAAACATTCAATTAAATGAACTCATAACTCCATGATTTTGTTTATGCAGAAATACTTGGTTAGAGTGTTGGAAATACAAGATGGGAAAGAAAGATACTGAGAGGGAGGTGGTGAATCATATCTTAAAAATTTTACCCCTCAAAATAAACTGATCCACAACCATGCATTGATCTATCAAATAGTAGCATCCATAACATAAAATAAATAACTCAAGACACAAAATTTCGTAACCCAGAAACCCAATAAGGTAAAACTGGGGTGGGGATGACACTGAAAAAAATCTTCACTACCGTAGAAATAAAGTGTGCCTGATAAGGCTACAAAATTTGATCACAACTTGTGATCTACCTGATTAAAGGTCTGCCCGGTTAAGAGCTACAGATCATTACAATCTACCTTGTAAAAGGATTTAAACTTACAACAAAGTAAGCACTTGGCTAAGAGATTTAGAAAGGTCTACTAGAAACACTCTGTTAAGAGATTTCACCTAATACACTTGTTAGTATGTCTCAAGATTTGATCCTTCGATATGCACTCAGATGCTGATGACAGATCTCCTCTTTTCAATACCTTCTCTGATCTAATAATCTGATATAACTTTACGCTATTGCTGACTGCTCTATTTCTCTACTAGATCTATGCTTCTTAACTCAAAATAGCCCTTCACATATCTCTCATGTATGCATACACACCTTACAAAATTAGGGTAAGAAGCAATCTTATATACCTTACAGACCTGTCTTTGAGATCTAGATCAATGATCAAGATCAAATACTTATGCCGCTTGGGCATTCCAATTTTTTGATTAGTTCTATGCCACGTATTGGATCAAATGATCTAATGCGAAATTAACTCCATTGTAAACATTAAATACTCAAACAAGTCAGTGCAAAGTAGTTTACCTTCAATTTTGTGCCATCACTGATATGTATGAAAAAATTGTTTTTCTCGACACATGAAGACTCTGGCACTCGACATGAATTGATCAACTTCACTCAGCTTATGTGTAACTTGACAACTACTATCTACTCGACAATGTCTACTGCTTGGCCTATACCAGATAGCTTGGTACCAGTGATGACCGACTAACCTTCCTAGATAAATGACTAAGTGTGGGACACTAATGATCAACAAAACTTAGAGATCAACAATCTCCCCCTTTGATATTAGTGGAAAAAACACTTATCATATCTTTTCTTCCACAAAATTTTCCTAATTACACAATGTACTCCCCCTAAGATTATACTTCAGACTTCATATAATATTTACATAGTCTACATGCCAAAAAAAAATTATGCCTGTTGCTACACATCTTTTTCTGTTTCATTATCTATTTTCCCATTGTTTTTGTCACTGATAGCTATAGGGGTTCAGTTATATTTATCCAAAAATGGCTTATGAAGCTGTAATATCAATGCAAACATTGTATCCCAACCATCCTTAACAAACTTCATAACCTATAATTTAATTTCTCACTCGACAACTAGACTTTCCAAACTATCTCCAATAGAGAGATGACAATCTCTCTTGACTAATTCATGTGCAGCTGCAATTTCCTTCTGAATGACCTCCAAATGAGGTATCAAGTTAGTCTGAATCATTATTAATTTGGCCCTTATTCGCCCATCTTCAGTGATAAGCTCGACTAACTTCCTATGTGCATCAGTCAACCTATCAAAATGTATGGAGCTAGAACTAGCATCGATGCTCAATGAGCTCATTGTTGACTTTAAATCTAATTTCAACTTCTCAATAAGCTGTTGATTATCATTTGTAAAGAAATTTACATCACATAACCTTTTGTACAAAGAATAAACATTATTTGCAACTTCCTCAAGAATGTCAACAAGAGAAGAAAGTTCAACCTGTCTGGTAGCAATCTCTTCTGATATCTTCTCCAAGACTTTGTTCCCAAATTTTCTCTTGGACCATTGCAAATTTTTTTCATTTGCCTCAATGTTTTCATCATTAACTCTCTGCACAATGTGAACTAACTATTCCAGAATTGGTGCTTGCTGATTTTCATCTTCCATGTCAAAAGCTTTAAAAAATATATCCTTTATATCATGTAGAACTTGCTTCTGCTTATGCTCCCTCTTCATTTCCTCTTGTCTCTTCTTCCTCTTTAATAGGTCTTGAAGAGTCTGAATCTTCTCATATGACAAGTTCTCTGGATCGCATTTAGGAATCACAATAAATTCATCCAACGTGACATTTAAGCTTGGTGACTTCTTCTTGTTTAGCTTCATCTTCTTGAGCTCTGGTGAGATGATACTCGACTTAGGTCCTTTAATATTTGTTCCTTTGTGAGTATTAATTTCAATTGTAGTCTTCAATTCAGTCAAGATTACCTGCTGATCAAGTATACTCCCAATTTTGGGTCCAGTTGGAGTAGATGATACAGAGTGTGGTAGATCTACCAACACTTGTATAGCCTCTTGTTCTGTAGGCCTTTTTTCAATTTCTTCCATCTTATCTCCACTATCTAAAAATGTTTTTACAACCTCTAAAATAGATGGATTATTATTAATTACCTCTTGTTCCCCTGCTTTCTTTTTCTTGGCCTTAGTTGTATGAATAGGTGATTATATACCTGTGTCTTCTGGCTCATTCTGATCCTCATCATCCAAATTGTTGTTATCTTCAAGTGTAGTGACATTGGGACTGTCCATTGTAAGATCTATAGTTTGCACTTTTTTAGTGTACACTTCCAGTTCCATCTCAGTCTCTATTTGATCAGTAGCAATCTATTCTTCCATTTCCTTCTGCTCTAAGGCACCTTCACCTTTCTTATCTACCTTCTTAGTTTTTAACCCAAAAGTCTTTTTCCAGATTTGGGTGCTTTATTGGACTACTCCTTCAACATCATTTTTCAGAATTGCATAGCCTCTTTTTTTAGAAATAAACTTCCTTTGATATTTTTCAATAGATTTGGCTATCTATTTCTTTGTTATTCCAGGAATGACCTTAGCTAGTGTCCTTTCCCTTATCTGTCTTTCAGTCATCAATGCATATTGCCACTTTTTTTTATAAAATATCATAAAGTTCTATAGGGACAAGGTCTCCTATCTCTATAGGTGTCATCTTAAATGTACCCATCATGTCTAATAGTGCTTCCTGAATCTTATGCTTGTCTACTACACTTTTCTTCTCATACCTAATAAATTTGAATCCTGGGTAAAAGTACGAAGTTGTGTCACACTTGAGGACCATTCTCGTAGTTCTAGCCAAATTTGTTTCAGCCGAAATATTTTCAGCCATATATATATGTGGCACAAACGTGGTGCCATGTGGCGTCGATGTGGCAAATGATTTTTGGCTGAAATTGGTTCGGCCGGACCAGTTTCAGTCAAAAATTGATGAGTAAATATAAGCCAACTATGTTCTATCGATGAAGAATTGGCACATATTTATATAGGGGGATTCGGCTAGAACTGGTTCAGCTAAACCAATTCCGGCCGAAACTGTCTATGTGGCAGCCAAATAGGCAAAAATTTCAAAATTACAAAACTTCTCACTTAGACAACTGATTTCTTCATCAAAACTGAACCATTTTTAAAATCTAAATATACCCTTTTTTAGATCTCAGAGTCTAGAATATGGTCATATAATTTTTATTATGTTTTGATTAAATTTATAATATATTATAATTTGAAAAAACTCCAAGTAGGTATTTTAACATTAAAGAACACGCTCATTTAAAAAAAATAAAAAAAATAGAAAATCATGTCAAAAAAATTTACAACTTATATTTAACACTAGAGGAGAGAGTCCTCTTCAAGAATATGTAATTTGTTTTGTATTTGGTTTAGATTTGCTAGGGAAAATATGGAGGGAGAAAAAAATTGTTAATTTGGGGTAACTCTGACTTTGAATAGTTATAATAGACAAAACATATATCGAAAGCCAATCTTTCTTTTTTTATGCACTAGGTGTACATGTCATCTAAAACATATTCTGAAATCAAAGGAAAAAAATATTATTTTCATATATTTAGTTGGAGGGAACTAGACCCTACATTTTCAGCATTTTTTGAGCAATTAAAAAATGGACTTCAAAAATTAAACAACTAGGTCAATGCTTATTCAAAGAAAATTTAAAAAATTCTTGGCCTAAACTACATCCAATTTTACACATTTCATTAGTTTACATCATTTTCAAATTCTAAACACAAATGCCACTTTTATGTCATTAAATTTTAACAATTTTGCATGTCGTGGTCCTCTTCCTTTGTAAAAGTGTGACACAGGTTTGTACTTTTACCCTCCTGCTAATCCAGCTATACTTCTAATGTTCTTGCATACCTCATCAATATTGGTCAGTGGTTTATGTGATGTTGTAGGTATGTTTCTAGGTTCATCTATATGTGTCTTCTCCTCATCATCTTCTTGCTCTAAGATTAGTTTCCTCATCGGTCTCTTCTAGGGTTGGCTCAACACAACCTTTGTTTCAACTTGTTTTATTTTCCCTGAGCTGATCTCTCCAGCATTCTTCTTTGTATATAATTTTGTTGACTCGGCAAGAGATGAAAAAATTGATGCCCTATTCCTAGGTTGATTAGCAATAGGAGGGGTAGCCTTAGATTTGGCTTGGCTTGGTTTGGTTGCCTTGGAAACTACTGGCTGCTTTCCTTTTACTTTCATAGTGATATCTTCTTCAAGTTCACTCTCCTCTTCTTCACTAAACATATCCTCTCCATATCCTATTGATAAACTTAAAGGTGCATCCTCTATTTCTTCATCACTCTCTATTCCAACCATTTTCTTGAAATCTTTTACAATCTTTTTCTTTTTCCTCTCCATAGTGCCAGCCTTCAAATTCATAGAGATTTTGGACTTAGCTTCCTCATAATTCCCAAAATGTTTGGCTAAACCATCAATCTCCTCTACTAGTAGAGCTATTATAGCTTCAGATGTCTCATCAATTCTTACCTCATAAGGTAATGGCCTAAGCCATGATACCCTCAGCACTACTGCCTAAAAATACGTAAAATCTGTATCTACTAGAAAACAAATGTCCTCATAGTGTTTCTCAACTAGTGACCTGGGAATTTTTCTTCTCAATCTCATCTTTTTCTTAAATTCAACAAAAAATGTTCCCATCACATTGTTAAAATTACCACCTAATTTCTCAATAAGTACATTGATATGCTGTGTAATTGGTCGATCTTTCTTCCACACAATATCTCCAAAAGTAGGAAATGTATTATGTATATAGAAAAACATGCAAAATAGTAGAGAATCAAACTTACATACTGATTTATTTTCCCTTTGGATTGAAGAAAGGTTCTCAGCCAGTTGCATCAACTGAAGCTCAGAAAGGTCATAAGTATGGTCCTTCTTCACAATCTTCTAAGCCTAGTCGACTGCAATACATGGGACATTGTCCAGTCAGCTTGACTAATAAAACTTGTGAGCAATAACCCTAACTGCAAAATCAAGCTCCAAATCCTTGATTGTTGATATTGTCATTCCTCTTTTATTCCAGATAGCTCTTGTGTATCCTTCTATATTCTCCTTACTCTGACATCTCATGGTTCTCTTCCCATTAATAGTTCGATAGCCAATTACCCTGAGGATGGTTTCCTTTGTAATGCTAACTGGTCCATTATCCAGTCATATGTTCATGTCATATACATGGCTAAGGACAATCTTAATCCATTCCATTTCCATTCCATTTTTAAATCCCTTAGGAAATCTAGGGCACAAGTTAACCCTCTCTAGGCTAGATGTTTATGCCTATCTTTTAGGGCTCCATCTACACACAATTTGTTGTAGGATTCCCTTAACTCATGGTCTCAAACTTTTCTAAATTTTCACATATAACATGACCTAACATCATGATTCTTAAGTACCTTTGGTGGAATCAATGATAGGGTTCTGGTCAGATCACCTTGGACGACGCTTTCAGGAGCTACCCTGAAATTAGGAGGGGCACAGGTATCTCTCCTAACCAATTGAACTTTCATCAACTCCTTCTCCATATTCTTAGCTATTGTGGAAGAACTTGCAGCCATGATTTCCAAAAATAGGGTTTCAAAGACGATGAACAGAGTACTTTGGCATATACCAAAATTCACACTTTTCACTCAAGATTGCCGATGACACGCTATAGAAATATTTGAAGAGTCTTTGTAGAAATTAAGTTTGTAAATACTCAATCATTCCATTGAATTCTTAATTGCAATGTGATAATGAAAGTGAATGGATCTTTCCTTTATAGGCTCGAAAGGTCAAAAATTAGGTTAGCATTAAATGTTTTGTCTGTTGAGTGAGTGCCATACAACTATCCTCAGCTGAATTACAAAACTTGCCTACCTCTCGATCACAACCCATACTCAGTCATGAATACCAGCTCAGCATACACTAGACAACTCGGTCTTAGTGCACAATAAAACTGTTGCTTGACACCTATAGTGCATATTGACTTTTCTTGGTAAATGTTTCAAAATGTGTCCTAATGCATCTTTACATATGTAGATATGGACTTTTGCATTTTTATATGTTAGGAACTGATAAAATATGTGAAATATAGTTCCTCACATACTTCATTTTCTTAGTTGGTGATGGTGTGATCACCTGATCCATTGGATTGGGTAACCTTGGCTGTAGTAGCTTCACTCCTACATGGTTCTTCTTTTCTTATCCATGTTTGGTTCATCTATGCTCTAATCTTCTCAATAGTAGGAGCAAGTACCCTTGTTTTTCAATCTCTCCTAGTATGACCAATGTTTAGACAATTATAACAAATTAGGCTTCCATTCATCCAACTCTTAGATTTTCCTCTGAAATATGTCTTTATGTAGTTTTCTAGAACATGTCCATACTCACCACAGTAATGAGAGCTATGCCATGTGTTGTAATCCCAATTATAAGTGTTTCCTTTCCTTGTTTCTTTTTCTTGTGTCTTTGATGTCCATTGTTTTTTAGCATTAGATTTGCAATGTTGTGCTCTATGTCCAAATTTCTTACAGTTATAACAATATCCATTAAATCTAGGTGTGGGAGATTCATTACTTGCCTTTTCCCAACATTCATGTGCATGGTGTCCAAACTTCTTATAATTAAAGAAATAACCATTGAACATAGGTTTATGATTGGACTTACCATTCATGCTTCGGTAGATGTTTGTTGTGTAACCTGATTTTCCATAGTGATAGCATACAGGCTTGTTGTTCTTTGTCTTTGCATTCCTCCTTTCACCAGTCTTAGATGATTCTCCTTTCTCAAAAGATGTCTGTTGTTCATTATGACCTAGTCCAAAAGAATCCTTTGATCTTCTTGATGCTTCCATCAGATTTTCAAAATAATTCAAAGCTTCATTTGGTTTGTTCATTCTTTCATTAATTTATTTCTCAAATCTCAATTCATTTTTCAATTGAGTGTTCTTAGATCTCAGATTCACAATTTCCATGTCTTTTCTGTTGGTTTCCTGATTCATAAGTAGCAGTTGATTCGCCATGTCAACCTGATTGTTTGTCATCATTTGTACATCATGTGTCTTTTTATCAAGTCTGATAGTCATCACTATTTTGTCTTCTTCAGCCATAGCTTTGTCATCTTAAGCTTTCTTCTTTTGTTCCACTACTTCACATAGTCTTATTGTTTGCATTTCTTTTTCTCTTCTTAGGTTTCTTACTTCTTCAAATAATGTATTGTTCCTTTCCAATAGATATGAAATTGTTGCATCGCTCTCAATGGAGTTTTCATTCTGAAATAGACTCGCAATGTCTTCTTTCTGATAATGAGCATCATTTATTTATTTGGCCAAATCTTTCCTTGTTAGCAGGGACTTCTTCAATTATTGTCTTGTTGTCTCAAGCTAATGTAATGCTAGCTAAATATCAATCTTTTTATTCTCAATGAATTTACCCAATTTGTAAACCTCCATCTCAAGATCCATTTTCTCAAGTTGATTAAAACCATTTATATGAGAACTGCGCTCTGATACCAATTGTTGGAAATACAAGATGGCAAAGAAAGATACTGAGAGGGGAGGGGGGGGGGGGGGAATCAGNGAGAGGGGAGGGGGGGGGGGGTGAATCAGATCTTAAAACTTTTACCCCTTACAATAAATTGATCCACAACCATGTATTGATCTATCAACTAGTAGCATCCATAACATAAAATAAATAACTCAAGACAGAATTTGGTAACCCAGAAACCCAATAAGGTAAAACTGGGGTGGGGATGACACCCACAAAAATCTTCACTACTGCAGCAATAAAGTGTTCCTGATAAGGCTAAAAAATTTGATCACAACTTGTGATCTACCTGATTAGAGGTATGCCTGGTTAAGAGCTATAGATCATTATAATCTACCTTGTAAAAGGATTTAAACTTACAACAAAGTAAGCACTCGGCTAAGAGATTTAGAAAGGTCTACTAGAACCACTCTGTTAAGATATTTCACCTAATACACTTGTTAGAATGTCTCAAGATCTTATCCCTCGATATGCACTTAGATGCTGATGACAAATCTCCTCTTTTCAATACCTTCTGTGATCTAATAATCTGATATAACTTTACTCTGCTTCTCACTGCTCTATTTCTCTTCTAGATCTATGCTCCTTAACTCAAAATATCCCTTCGCATATCTCTCATGTATGCATACACACCTTAGAAAATTAGGGTAAGAAGCAATCTTATATACCTTACGGATCTGGCTTTGAGATCTAGATCAACAATCAAGATCAAATACTTATGCCACTTGGGCATTTCAATTTTTCTGATTGGTTCCAAGCCATGTATTAGATCAAATGATTTAATGCAAAATTAACTCTGTTGTAAACATTAAATAATCAAACAAGTCAACCCAAAAGAATTTACCTTCAAGTTTGTGCCATCACTGATATGTATGACAAAATTGCCTTGCTCGACACATGAAGACTCTGGTTCTCGACATGAACTAATCAGCTTCACTTGGCTTCTGTGTAACTTGGCAACTATTATCTGCTTGATAATGTCTACTACTCAGGCTATATTGGATAGCTCAATTGTAGTGATGATCGACTAACATATCTAGATAAATGACTAAGTGTGGGACACTAGTGATCAACATAGAGGAAAAAACTACGGTGGGGATGACACCCACAAATTTCACTAACTAAAGTATAAAGAGTGCTTGGTTAGAGCTTACATAGTTTAGCCATTTTCATAGCTTACTCGGTTAAGATTATACAAAGATTTGTTAAATCTACCTGGTTAGAGGATTTTATAATCTCTACACTTAGAGATGTACCATATTAAAGGTTTTAGATAAATCAGATTGGTTAAGACCTACCTGGTATTAGTATTTCTGTCTCTCAAATCAATAGTATTAATAGCTTACAAATGTATTCTATAATTACATCAATCACAAATGTTGATCAGTCTCTTTGTGCTATGAAATACTTGTGTTACCTCAATTCAATCTATAACAATGCTCAGATTTT
This sequence comes from Thuja plicata, assembly GCA_018584345.1. Lineage (NCBI taxonomy): Eukaryota > Viridiplantae > Streptophyta > Pinopsida > Cupressales > Cupressaceae > Thuja > Thuja plicata. Next base: position 1,499,509 of record MU223557.1, on the reverse strand, counting down.
CTCTTCTATGGAAAGATATCAACTCGTTTCTCTTTGCTTTGATTTTTATTCTTCGGTAACAACCTTCTCTTTACTTTGTCACTTTATCTTCTTTCTTCTCAATTTCTTCTATAAATCATCGTTGAAGTTAATCTGGTCACTAATTAATTATTTTGACCGTAAGATCTTCTTTTCCTCTCGGTGAGTGTGTCACTTTTACCTTGGTACTTGGTGTTTTTCCTAGAAATAGCAATATTTGATTAATCGCCTAATCTTCTTCTCAGATCTTCTCTTTGAATTATTTCAATCATTGATCATGTGAAAAAATCATCATCATACATTGTATGATCACAATTAATATTGTAACAATGTATTAAATGCATCCTTACCACTTTACAATCTAGTAAGTAACTCGGTAGAGTAACTTATCTTCACTCAGTTAACTTGTTCTTTAGTACTTGGTAACTGTCATCTTTGTGTACTATCTGTGGTCTCGGTGTTTGGTAAATTGTGTACTCTCAGTGTAGTGTCTACACTTTACTGACATCATTTCCTTGCTCGATGTACTTTACTGACTGCTTATATATTTTCTTTTCTGTCTTTCACTGATTGAATCTTCAAATTCTTATGACTTTGTCTAAACTAATGACAACAAAATATTCTATAGAGATAAAAATCTCCCTCTTTGACATTAGTTGATCATTTTGATGAAAATTTCAAATTCATAAAAAACTTAGTAACTCCTCCTTCGATTTTACTCTTGATACTCTTCTCTTCTTTTTATCCTTTTCACAAATATACTTTTTTTTGTTTTTTTGTTGACTCTATTTGCTTTTTTTTTTTCAAACTATCTATATATTTCCCCCTTTTTTTAACAAAAATTCTCAACAATAAACTTAAATATTCTAAATATATTTATACCTCTCTTGCAATCTAGCTAGTATAGTCTCCCAAGTCTCTCAGAGATTTTGTAATATCACAATATGCTCATTTATATAATTCGATAGATAAAATATAGTATCTAGTCTGCTAACTTTTGGAAAACTTGCTAGTTCCTTGCCTTTCTTCAAGTATATTTGCATTGATTACATGTGGGGAATAACTAGTGCTTACAGATCAAGAAACTCTAGTCTTAGCTTGTCTTCTTCTTGTCTCAATGAGATATGAACTTCCATGAGTTCCTATATCTTTGAGTAGAGTTTCTGGAATTCTCCAAGCTCGGTAGTTATCATAGAAAGTTTCTCACTCATCTATTTCTTGGTTTATGCCTCCTTATTAATGTCCTCAATGAATGTAGAAAGAATATTGACTTTCTTAAATAATGAAGTCATGGACTGCAAATGTTCTTCAATTTTAGAACTCAACTCAAAAAGAGTTATCTTCGCTATAGCAATGTTTTGCAGTAGGTCCTCAATTAGTTTCTTCTCCATTGATGTCTTATGGATCTTCAACATGTAATCGGTCATATCCTTATTCAGTCCTTTAATTTGTTGGACTAGATTTCCAACTTGATCTAGTATTGGCTTAGACTCATCAATCGTAGCATCAGGATCAATTTCCTGGAAAACTTATTACACATCCTCTAAAATATCAACCTTTTTCTTCTTTAGAAAATAGCTTTTCTTTTTAGTTTTTCTTCTTACTAGCTTGGCATAGATATTCAACTCCTTGGGCTTCATTTTGTTGAGGTCTCATGCTGGTATTATGATTGGCTCACCCAAATCTATGATTTTCTTCCTCTTCTTACCCTTCTTTGTCTCACTCAATTTTTTCTCTCCAAGTAGAGCATTTGGAATGTGATGCCATTGTTGCATCTATTGAGTCGGTGTGGTGACTAGCTATTCTCTCTTCTACTTTTACTTCCTCTTGTTGTTTAGTTTCTTCTTTCTCTACATCCTTGCCTATTTGATTTGATTCTGGTAACATTTCCTTTTATGTATCTTGTAGCTTAGGATCATTCTAAACATGCGATGTTTCGGTCATTGGTTTGTTCAGTTTCTGTCCTTATATGTTCGTTGGAGTTTCCAACTTAGTATCCTTCTATTTTCTATCTTGGTAGCCTTAGGATTATCAAAATTTAAATTGCCTGTATCAATTGGTGGCTCGGTTTCCATAACTTGTGTAATATTAGTGGTACCGATTTTCATAGTAGAATAGCTTTGTACTTGTACTAATATAGGATTAGTACTATGTAATGGTGCAACATCTACTTCCATGTACTCAGTGTCTGGTACTTCAACCTTCATTATATCTTCATCTTTTGATAATTCCTTTGTACGATCAATCTCCTCCGATGGATCTTCTATAATTACTTATGCATTATCAATAGTAAGATCAATTGGGTCTTCTTGTCTTGTGTGCTCTTTTATTTGATCAGTGATACTTTCACTTTGGTTATTCATTGCATCAGATTTCTTAGTAGTAGATATTCCAAATATATCTCTCCATTTAGCATTAGTTTCCCTATCTAGAGATAGTATATCTCCATTCATGATTCTCAGGGCTCTTCCTTTAATAAAAAATTTCTTCAAATTTTTCTTCAATGCTTCTTCTATCTCATATGGTGCTAGGTTGAGAATAGTATACACAAGAGATATTTCTCTCATTTCCTTCTCAACATTAATGAAATACTTCCAATGTGCATCAATTTTGTTGTAAAGTTCATCATTTAGCTTATTTGCAATCTCAATAGGAGTCACTGTATGTCTCAGTAATGTAACAACAATTGCATCTTCTATCTTTTTCTTATCTTCTTCTTTTCTCTTTAAATACTTTACTGTTCTAAATCCTCTGAATCCTCTTGGTTCTTTTAATCCTTCCAAAAAGTCATCAAGACTCTATGGATCTAGTGAGAGATGAGCCACTGGAACTAATTTATGTAGGTCATCAGATTCAGTCTAACTACCTTTACCAAGTATTAACTCCCTTCATAAACTTATTCCTGGTTTTCGTCCTTGGGTTCTCCTATATGTTTTACCTTTCAGTTGAAAAATTTATACAATTACCTTTTCCTTTGGTTTCACTGAAAATCAGGTGTATCTTCTAGTGCTTTTCGTGCTCCGTGAAATTACAAGTGCAAGTTGTTTCTTTACAAAAACAATAGATTTCTCATTATTTGTGTCCTTAGCACTTGTCTCACCCACTTTCAACATTTGGGATAGATTATCAATCATCTTTCCTATTATCTTGACTTCCTTGGGTATCACTATGTTTTGCTTATTTCTCACTTTCACCTCTTCATATGTGCCATAGCTCATATCTTTGGGATTGATAGGTTTAGCAGGTAGTGCTTCAATTTGTTGTGATCCAATATCAATGTCTATCTCATAACCTTTCGGTTGTATCCATTTGGTTCTAGGCTGAACAACCTTGATTATACAAGTGTCAATGTCAGTTCCTCAAAACATATATTATCTTCATACTTTTCAACTAGTTGAGGTGAAATTCTATTCCTCTTATGCATTATTTCTTGGAAATTAAAAAAATATTTAGACATGATAACATCAATATTATCTCCTAAACTATTTATGTAATCATTTATCTGATAAAGAATAGGTCTTCTTGGGATCCAAACTACATCTCCAATGGAGGGAAATAAATTTTGACAATAGAAGAATTTACATACCAATAATGAACCAAACTTTAGTGTATTAGTCTTTTATTTCCTGATTGTGTTCATATTGTCTTCTAATTTATTCATCAAGATTTCACATACATCTAATTTAAGTCCTGTCTTTACTAATTTGTATGCCAAATCAACTGTTCTGCATGGTACACTATCCACTTGGGATGATTATAATACTGGGTATGATAAGATATTGCAAGAATATCGCAACTCAGGGTTTGTAACTGTGGATATTCTCATTCCTCTACCATCCCATTATGCTTTAGTGAGCTCGATGAGCTTACCCTTGTCGATGTGCTTTGTGGCCTTGGGCTTGTCACTGTTGGGGAATCCAGTAATGATATGTAATATATCCTTGGTGATTTTGATACGTTCATGCAACCACCTGAATTGGTCATGTACTTGACTAAGTACCATTCTTGTCCATTCCATCTTAAAAAACCTCGATAAGTGAACAACGTGTGTCAAACCTTTTTCTTCCAGGTGAATATGCTCGTCCTTCACTTTCCCATTCTCACATAACTTGTTGAATGATGTATCAATTTCGGTATCACACAAATCCTCAATCTTAAATTGTATAAACGTGCATACATCTTTAATCAAAATAACTCTTGGTGGTATCGAAGATAGGGCTCCCTTCATATCTGTCTCAGTGGTTATAGATTGTAGTAATTTGTACTTTGGATTAACTGGTTCTACCTCTTTCACAGCTCTAGGTGTCTGTAACTTTGGTGTCATTTATAACTTCAAATTTTTTGACCTAAAAAAACTAGGGCACGCTTAAACAAACCATGAATTTGTAAACCTCAACTTGGAAATATCTAAAATGTTTGTTAAAAACTCTTGCAAAGATTCACAATATATTCCTGCAGAAAGTCATACTGTAGATAGCCACTCTGCAGATGTGCTTGGTGTTCTTCTGTAGATGTTAGACTCAAATTATTTGCAAATGAAATATTTATACTTTTCATTGATTAGGGTTTCCAATGACTCTATTAATGTGCATTAAATGCACTTATCGAGTCTATTTTTACCTTTTTAACCGACTGCATAGTTACTTTGCTTGACCGGGTTAAACAAAATAACTATATATAACAATATTCATCCAAAACTTATATAACTTATCCAATAGCATCTCAATATGCTGATATGGATCTCAAAGCTATTTCTAGGAATTGAAGTAGGACTTATTACAAGCATGCAGTTCCTACATACCTCTCACCGACTAGGTGGAGCTCGGTTCAACCAACTCGGTAGAGATGGTGCAGTCTGTGCTTCTGGATGATGTATGTTCATCCCGAGTCTTTTTCCTCTAGATTTTGTTCATTCGTTCTCGAATTTACTCAACAATAGTAGGGGATTTTACTTCAAATTCATCTTTGGTTGGTTGTAATGTCCCTTTCCTCAAATAAGATTTAATAATAAAAAATAGAAAATAAATTAATAAAAGAATAAACAATAATAAAATGTAATTAATATTATATATATAACATGGTATAATATTATTTAATGAATACAATAATATTATAATCTATTATTAGAAATAATATATTATTCATATAAAACATAAATAAGTAAATAAAATAATAATAATATTAATAATACATTAGAATTATATAACATATTATGAATAATATAATATATATTATTAATAAGTTAATACAATCCATAAAAATAATAATATATGATTAATGGATTATGTAATAATAATATATTATAATAGAATTAACAAAATCGTATAATATGTATTCCAAAGAGCATGACTCTTGGAATGCAAAGGTATAAGAGAGGATTAAAATGGAAAACAAAGAGGATGGGAAAAAAGAAGAAAATAAATACATGAGAAAATCAAATAGCAAATGTAGGAGAAAATCAAGGAGGAAATGTAGGAGAATAATGAAAGAAAAGAAACATTTAGTAAGCCAAAGAAAAGTTATCCCATGTGAAAAGAAGGTAAGTATATCTTTGTTTAAGTTAATTCATTAATAAGACTTGCATAAAATAGATATTGTTATTAATAATATGAAATAAACTTGGGGAATAATAGGTTATAAAATCATGTATATGAAATAAACATTGAAATAATAGATTATGGAGTAAACTTATATTATTAAACATGAAATAACTCAAATATATTGATAAATAAGTAGTAAATATATACTTAGTCTATTTCTTGTTCACTCACTAATTACAATAAAGAGGATAGGGAGTGTGTGTAGGAAGAGGCAGTAAATCAGTCACATGATGGAAAGATCCCAAGATAGGTAGAGCCTTGAGGGAATCCACTTGTAGTCTGTGTAAGCATCCTAGTACAATAAATCTACTATCTTTCTTAAGTTTAGTAATTAGGAATGAAGTAAGGCATCAAGGCTTAATTATGTATTATGAATTCATGATTGTTCTTCATGTAATTTGATTTAAATACTTAAATATTAATCATTGGGAATCATCATTCTCCTAGAAAAGAACATTATAAGTTTTCAATTCCCAAATGAAATCCAAACCCTAATTGGGAATTTTAGGAAAAATTAAGTAAGGTCCTTGTTGGGGACATTATAGTGGTATTAGAGCATGATCCTCCCATCTTGCAAGGTAGCAAAAGATCTACAAAAAAATTTCACTTCAAAGGACTAATACAATAAAATTTTTAAAGTAGAGTTGGAGGAGAAGTTGATCAAAGATATAAGTAAAAATTGGACCAAAAACTTATATGTTCTTGGTGAGTGTCAAGGCTTGATTGAGGACATTTTTGGTGAGTGTCCGAGCTTGATCAAGAGACATTCTTGGAAAGTGTTAAAACTTTGTTTAGATGTTCTTGGTGAGCGTCAAGGCTTGATCAAGGACATTCTTGGTGAGTGTTAGAGCTTGATCAAGTGACATTCTTGGTGAGTGTCAAACTTGATTTAGACATTCTTGGTGAGCATCGAGGCTTGATCTAGGACATTCTTAGCGACTTTCAGAGCTTGATCAAGAGACATTCTTGGTGATTGTCAAACTTCATTTAGACATTCTTAGTGAGTGTCGAGGCTTGATTAAGGGCATTCTTGGTGACTCTTAGAGCTTGATCAAGAGACATTCTTGGTTATTGCCAAACTTTATTTAGACGTTCTTGGTGAGCGTCGAGGCTTGATCAAGAAAATTCTTTGTGAGTGTCAGAGCTTGATCAAGAGACATTCTTGGCGAGTGTCAAAATTTGAATTATTCATTCTTGGCGAGCATCAAGGCTTGGTCAAGGATATTCTTGGTGAGTGTCAGAGCATGATCAAGAGACATTCTTGGTGAGTGTCAAAGAATGATCAAAAAATTTCTTGGTGAATGTTGAAATTCCTGAAAGAGAATTAAGGGATTCTATATCATTGAATGAAGCCACTTAACACAAGACAAGGAGAATGTTACCATAAAGAAAGATAAGCCATATATTTTTAATTGAACTTGAAATTTGAAACTAAAGATTATAATTCCAAATTTGATATGTTTATATTTATGAAGGTATTACAATTCTCACCTTTAATTGAAATTTTCATTCTAGGGTTATTAAATTCAAGTTGTAAGGAAAGACAATATCAAGGTTAAGTGGTAAAGCCACCCATATTGAAACCACTAATTGCTTGAGGACAAGCAATTTTAGGAAGGGAGGATTGTAATGTCCCCTTCCTCAAATAAGATTTAATAATAAAAAATAAAAATAAAATAATAAAAGAATAAATAATAATAAAATATTACATGATATAATATTATTTAATGAATACAATAATATTATAATCTATTATTAGATATACTATAGTATTTATATAAAATATAAATAAGTAAATAAAATAATACTATTAATAATACATTATAATTATATAATATATTATGAATGATATAATATATATTATTAATAAGATAATACAATCCATAAAAATAATAATATATGATTAATGGATTACATAACAATAATATATTATAATAAAATTAACAAAATAGTATAATATGTATTCCAAAGAGCACAAATCTTGGAATTCAAAGGTATAAGGGATGATTAAATTAGAAAACAAGGACAGGAAAAAAGAAGAAGAAAATAAATACGAGAAAATAAAGTAGCAAATGTAGGAGAAAATCAAGAACGAAATGTAGGAGATTATTGAATGAAAAGAAACATTTAATAAGCCAGAGAAAAGATATCCTAGGTGAAAAAAAGGTAAGTATATCTTTGTTTAAGTTAATTCATTAATAAGACTTGCATAAAATAGATATTATTAATAATATGAAATAAACTTGGGAATGATAGGTTATAAAATCATGTATATGAAATAAACATTAAAATAATAGATTATGGAGTAAACTTATATTATTAAACATGAAATAACTCAAATAGATTGATAAATAAGTAGTAAATGTATACTTAGTCTATTTCTTGTTCACTCACTAATTTTAATAAAGAGGACGTGGAGTGTGTGTAGGAAGAGGCGATAAATTAGTCACATGATGGAAAGATCCCAAGATAGGTAGAGCCTTGAAGGAATCCACTTGTAGACTGTGCAAGCATCCTAGTACAATAAATCTACCATATTTCTTAAGTTTAGTAATCAAGAATGAAGTAAGGAATCAAAACTTAAGTATGTATTATGAATTCATGATTTTCCTTATTGTAATTTGATTTAAATACTTAAATATTAATCATTGGGAATTGACATTCTCCTAGAAGCAAACATTATAAGTTGTCAATTCCCAAATGCAATCCAAACTCTCATTGGGAATTTTAGGAAAAATTAAGTAAGGTCCTTGTTGGGGACATTACATCGGTGCATCACCTCGGTATCTACAATGCCTAGCAAGGTTTCATACTTTATGACAATGAAAGCATGCCATGCCAGGATGTTTCCATGCTCTTCTGTTGTTCCTTTTGTGCATCAACATGGAATTTGCAACAATGTGTCCACACCTTCCACAGGATAAACATGAAATTATTGTATTATAGTCCCATGGTATACAAATCCCTACTCGGTTGGTTTTATCATTGTCTCAGTTAGGATTCCAATGGTCATTTCATTTCTTTGTTCTACACTCTTAAGATTTATGACCAAACTTGTTACAATTCTTTCCGTAACCATCAAACTTGTATTTCCTTGTGTTTTTAACTAGATTAGTTTTGCATTCAAATGCTTGATGTCCATACCTATTACATATAAAACAATAACCATCAAACTTAGGTATAATCAGTGATTTACATTTCCTTCTTCTACAAATATTAGCAATATGTCAAGGCTTCCCACAATAATTGCAACTTGGATTCTTTTTTCTTGGTGAGGATGCAATACTTTCATCTTTATGAGCTTTTGACGATCCTCCTTTCTCAATGGTTTTTTCCTCTTTGAACCTAATACTCGTTTTGCCATTTCTTAGTTTTTGATTCTTGAATTGTTGATCTAGAGATTTCAGTGCTTGTTTATTTCTTTTTTAGTTTTGCATTTGCATCTTTCTCAAATTTTAATCTTTGTTCCATTGTCTCAATTTCATCTTTCAGTGCTTTATTCTCAAATTCTTTTCTAGTGTTATCTTGATTTTCACTCAAAATTTGATTGCCCAAGTCATGATGAACTTGGGTTATTCTCATGATCTCATTATCTTTTTCCAATAGATTCATTTCAACTTGTCTTTTATCATCTTCTGCCATTTTATTTTCATCTTCAGCAATTCACTTTCCTTCAATCAATTCAGTCATTCTTATCATGTTGGTTTCAAGGTCTATCTTCATTAGGTCAAAATGCTCTGTAAGTGTATCATTCTTTCCCAGTAGTTCTTTTATAGCTGTCTCAGATTCATTAATAACACTTCCTTCAGATGTTTTTTCAAGTGTATCAACTTGTTCTTGTGTAACCTTTAGTTCATCACAAATTCTCAATCTTACCCTTAGATATCTCTCAAGTTTCTTCTTAAAATAATTGATTAACTCTCTTGCACCTTCCAATTCAGATTTAAGACCATCAACTATTTTAAATTGCCTAAAAATTTCCATGACTAGGATATTTTAACTCTCAGTTGCTCAAACCCTAGAACTCAAGAGTAGAAGATTTGATACCATTTATTGGAATAACTTATGGAAAGTTAGGACTAAGAGGGGAGGGGTAAAATTTTTTATAACATAAACTCTATATTGCTGCTGTTGTTTGATGATTACCAAATTTAATAACTTGAAAAAAAATATAAAATATAACATGAAAATATTCAAGTAAATGATATCATAACTCCATGATTTTTTATGCATAAATCCTTAGTTAGAGGAAAAAACTGTGTTGGGGATGACACCCACAACCTTCAGTAACTGTATTATAAAGGGTGCTTGGTTAGAGCTTACATAGTTTAGCCATTTTGATAGCTTACCCGGTTAAGAGTATAAAAAGACTTGTTAAGTCTACGTGGTTAGAGGATTTTACAATCTCTACACTTAGCTATGTACCCTGTTAAATATTTTAAAGAAATAATACTGGTTGAGATATACCTAGTATTGGGATTTCCATCTCTCAATACAATAGTATTAACAACTTAAAAATGTCTGCTATAATTACATCAATTACAAATGTTGATCAAACTCTATGTGCTATGAAATACTTGTGCTACCTCAATTCAATCTGTAACACTGCTCAGATTGGTTCTACTGTAAAAAGATATCAACTCTGTGCTCTCTCCTTTGATTTCTGTTCTTCAATAATAACCTTCTCTGTACTTTGTTACTTTATCCTCTATCTTCTCAATCTATTCTGTAATTTATCCTTTATGTATGAGATTTATTGCCTCTTAATCTTATGCGTTAGGTTACTGATAAATTATTTCGACCATTAGATCTTCTTTTCCACTTGGTGACCGTGTCACTTTTACCTCGACACTTGGTGTTTTTCTTGGAAATAGAAATCTTTGATTAACCGCTTAATCTATTTCTCAGAACTTCTCTTTTAATTATTTCAATTGGTTATCAGGTAAGAAATTCATCGTCATGTGTTGTATGATCACAATTAATATTGTAATAATGTATTAAATGCATCCTTATCAGTTTACAATCTCTTAAGTAACTTATCTTCATTCGGTTAACTTTCTCTTCAGTACTTGGTAACCGTCAACTCGTGGTACTTTTTGTTCTCTCGGTGTTTGATAAACTATGTGCTCTCAGTATGATGTGTGCACTTTACCAACTTCATTTCCTTTCTCAGTGTACATTACCAACTGCTCATATATTTTCTTTTATTTCTTTCACCGATTGAATCTTTTGATTATTATGACTTTGTCTAAATAATGACAACAAAAGATCCTATAGAGATAACATCGTGCCAACTAGAGTTCCTTCTATGCTATTACCAACCATAGGGAAAACTTGAGAGCGCCAGTGCCTGTTAACTATATGGACTATACTTTCTAAATCCTTTATATTTTGTATGGATTCCACTCTATGTGTCAAACATTTCTGCCCCTTCATCTGTATGACTCATGTTTTTTACATAGAAATTCTCTGCCACTTCATCCATACAACTCCTGCTCTGTATAATGGTGAATTTTCATTTTCTATATGAAGCTAAATTTTTGTACTCTATATGGCTCCTTCTCTCATACAAGGATCTCTTCCTTCAGGTGTACACTCCCCACTCCATCCCATGAGTGGTTTACAGGGTTGAAAGATGCCCACCTCTCTCAGGACCATATGACTAAGTCATCCTCCTTTCTCTGTACGTGTCATACAAACTATGTTCTCTATGGCTTGTACATGTTCGAAACAACCTAGAGTTCTTCTTCTTCAATTTTGTTTCATGTCTTCAAATGCTTTCACATCTATTTTTTCTTCCTTTCTCCCCACTCCACTCGGTTACTACACCATACGACCTCTTCTAGCTCCATACTGACCATACAATCTCTTCTTCTTCCTTTGTTCATACAGAGATATGTCAACCTGCCTTTTCTTGTCCTCATGATATGGTGATGTTTTTTTGTACGAACCCCTTCCTTCCCAATGTGCGTACGATATGCTCCCAACTATTTTTTCTTCCAAATACATTGGTCCTAAGTTAAATCTTTCCTGCGAGTTAGATTTTTTTCCAAATGCTTCGGTCTCTAGTCAATAATTCCTCCATAAGCTCTAACATGTTATAGCCTAGATGGAAAACTTCATAATCCTCCATCTTCCAGTGGAACAATCCATTTAGTGAACTAATTTCATCTTCTAAACAATCCTCAAGTCTCAAAACTCCATCATCTTCTGATTTGATCCCTCCTCCTCCACCCAACTCTCCTCCTTTAGACTTGGAGTTTGATGCCAGTTCTTGTCTTACTGCATAATTCTTATGGTCGATGACATATTTCTTTCCATCAATCTCAATAGAAAGGGTTTTCTTCTTCTAATTGTGGTTGGCCTATGCTATGATGAGCCAGCCCCTCCCGAGGAGGGCGTCATACCCCTTCCTCTTGAGGGTGATGAAAAAAATCTAGAAAGAACTGTTGGGTTCCAATAATAACAGTCTATGCCATGAGTGTCTCAATTGGTTTTATACCATGCTTGTTAGCACCTACCAAGTGGAAGGTTGGTGGATAGAGTATAGGTTTACCCAAGTTCTTCCATGTTTCTTCTAGAAGTACATTTACACTAGATCCTCCATCTAGAATAGTGTTGGTCAGCATGCATCCCATAATTTCCATTTCAACCACTATGGGTGTCCGTCTGAAACCCACTACTAACATCATAGGATCCATGGAGCCATTTGAGGTAGCAGTGTTCTCATCTTTTTCTCCTATCTCATTCGCCCCCTCTTTACCAATATCTTGGTGTTGGGGAGGTCACCTTGCTCCTAGACTCCTACTCTTTCTTGGGAATCTCACCTTGGACCCTATTCACTTCAGGATCCTTTAGACTCACACTTGAGTCTCTTAGGGTTACTCATAGACCCTAACCAGAAGGATTTCTGTACTCCCTCTCTCCTAGGTTTCCTACCCACTGAAATGCTTCACTCTTCATCTTATCTTGCTCTCCATGACTGAATAAAGTTAGTCATGCACCTTCTCCTTCTATCTCTCTCTCCTACAAGTTCTCTAGCTGGACCATTTAGCTCGCCTAGGACTTGTCTACAATTCTGACTAGCC
>MU223557.1:1462145-1480703 GCA_018584345.1 Thuja plicata | reverse complement strand
AATAAAGTCAGTCATGCACCTTCTCCTTCTATCTCTCTCTCCTACAAGTTCTCTAGCCGGACCATTTAGCTCGCCTAGGACTTGTCTACAATTCTGACTAGCCTCTTCTCAATCCCAAACATAGAAAAAGAAATAAAATACACGAGGGATGCTTCTTGATGGTCACACTCCATAGGATGGATTATAAGAGTCAAAAAGCATCCATGAGACTTGACTGAATTCAAAATCCTACTCTACAGAAGTCTGCACACAATAGAAACACACACAGAAAGCATAGGAAACTGTTCTTTATTGAAAGCCTAAAAATTACAATGCAAACTGAAATCTTCTTCGCTAGTCTCCTCAATCTCTAACTTCTCAAACCTCTGTTACAAATTTGCTTCCTTCATTTTATAACTCGGCCTATTCTTGACTGTAACCGTTTCTAGGTTACCTGCCGTCTGCAGATTCTAACTACCTCGGCTCTTCATCTTCCTCCCGTAACTGTCATCAAATCATCCTTAGCATGGTTATCTATGTTGACAACACTTTCCTCTGTGGCGTTCTCTTTTTATCTTTCCTCTGCGATGTTGACAAGTCAACATATTTTCTTCCTTTGTTAGTCGCACTATCGCGAGTCTTAATAACTATGCATGCAACCTTGCGATACTTGTCATCGTGCACTCGCAGCACTTACAACCGAGCTTCCATTTTCCCTATGAGTACGCGATGCATGTTTGTTGCACTCTCACACCGCTTTGACACGAGCTGCTGATTGGCCTGTGACTGTGTGATGAGCTCTCATCGCGTCCTCGCAACACTTTGAGCCGAGCTGCCGATTCCTTTGCGACTGTGTGATGCATCGTTATTGCACACTCGCAATGCTTTGAACTGAGCTGACAATTTCCCTGCGATTATGTGATGGATTGTTGTCGCGCTCTTGCACACTTATGAACTTAACTGCCTGTTGTCCTGTGACTTAGCGATAACCATTGTCGCTTCATCGCGAGCTGTTTCATCCTAACCGCTGATCGCCTTGCGACTTTGTGATACACTGTTATCGCCTTGTCGCAGCCATTTTCTGTTAACCGCCAGTTTCCTTCCGACTGTGCGATTCACTATCATCGTGTTGTCGCGACAGTTTCAATTTAACTGCCCATCAACTCACGAGCTTGTGATACCATGTCATCGCATTGTCGCGCTCTATTTCCACTTAACTGATGATTACCTGCGACTACGCAATAAGCATAATGTAACTGGTTTTTGTACTGTTTAACCGCCCTCGCGTTAGGAGATAAGAGTTGTTAAGGTTTAGGAGAAATGACTGACTGCTAACTGTGATCTGCTCCATTGATCACTCTGCTAATTTTCTAGGGCTTGGAGCAAGAAACCCTAGGGTGCTCTGTACCACTTGGCTTCCATTAGTGTCACTTATGTTAGTGATTTCCACCTTCAGTTGTGATAGCATCTCTAGTACATCTGCCACTCATATTGGGACCATCACTTGTAACATTTGTTGTATGATGTTGGATTCTGATGTTGTCCATATGGGATGACCATGTGTTTGCCTCTATTCTTCCTCCATTGAAATTTTCATTTCCTTTCTGGATTACTTCAACCTTTCTTTCTTTGTGCATGGCTTGGGGTACATGGATTTTTCATCTAGGACCTTGTGATTTCTAGGACCTCCTCCTCAAATCCTGTGATGTTTATCATATTTACCCCCTTCCCCTTAGGGAAATCAACACCCTCTTGACTACCGAGACCAGACCATCAGCATAGCATGATTCCTCCACCTTGACCACTACCGCTTTGACAGTCCTGCACAAAGTGGTCCCACTAGTTAAAACTGTGGCCTTGTATTGTTGGCTTCCCCTTCGTGTCATACTAGATGTGGCTTATTCATGTGTTATTGTTTCTATTGTTATTATTTCCTCATTGGTTGTTGTAACCTCCCGATGAGGCATTTGCATTTATTGGAGATATGACACGAGTAGTTGATTGTTCCACTTGGGTAAAGAGCACTTGAGCATTCCTTGCCTTCAGATTGTATGATCATTCCTTGATGGGGTTCCCTAGGACTAGACAAATGTCAAAAAATGTCTTCCTTGGACAATTAGTTCTAGTATGGCCTTCCAACTTGCAGTATGTGCACCAAATTTCTTTTCCATCTTTTGTCTCCTTCTTTCCATTCCTCATTTCCTTCATCATTCTGATCACATCTTTTCATAGCGCATGTATAGTTATGTATTCTACCTCACTATCCCCATCATGCTATCATCATCACTCATCTTCTTCTTACCTTTGGATGTCTTTCTTTCACTTTCAATATCCATCGCACAGTTGTAGGCATCAATGTATGAAGATGGTGGCACCACTTTCATCTTCCTCCTTAGGGATGGAGTTAGTCCCTTAGTGAACCATCATTATTTTAGACCATCTACTAGCTGATTTTTGAGTTTACCAATGAGTTCCCTTAGCCTACAATGGTAAGCTCATACCTTTTCATTTTTTCCCTATCGTGTATAGTAAATTTCTTCCACTACTTCATCATCATCACAGAGCAATCTAAACTCCTTCTGGAATGTTTTTTTTAGGTCATCCCAAGTCACCTTTCCCCCCACTGATAGGTCCATCTATAAATCAATTATAATCCCTTGTAGGGTGCCAAGAAATTCCTTCAACTAGTAGTAATGGTCATCTTGGCCATTTTCTTCTCATATCATTGTAGATTTTTTTACAGTGATGGGTTAGATCCTCTGATCTATTCCCACTGAACTTGGGCAGTTTCTATTTCTCTAGGGGATTTTCTATTTTCCATGTATGATATGCACCATGGACATTATTAGATGCCAGTGGGTTAGTTCCTCCTCCACATCCCTGTGTGTCTTCCACACCTCTAGCTATGTGTGAGTCTTCTACCCATTCACCTCTATCATTCACTTTGTGGTTGCCTCCTTCGTAGTGGTACTGATACTCTCTTCTCCTGAGAGTCTCTGGTTTTATTCTCCCTTTTCTTGATCCCTTCAAGATAATGATATTTTTGATTCCCCACAAGCTACTCTCAAAAAAATATGCTACCTCCCCTTCAATATTTTCCTCTTGGCTATTTTCCTCTTCGGAATGTACAGATGGTTCAGTTGGTACCGAGTCACCAACTTCCTAAATATCGATGTTAGATTCTTCGTGCACCCAGGAATTTCTCAGGAGTGGTTTTTGTAGTCATTGGGATATCTCAGCTTTCTCTTGGATATGAGGAGACCTCCGTACCGTAGTTTTGGTTTCCTTCTCTCTTTCTATCTCTACCTTCGTGCGTTGCCTTTTGTCCTTGTTTGGTATGTTGGGTATTAAATTTTAGAGTTATCAATCTCAGAAGACTACCCAAAATATCATATATAGGACCTCTCACCATGAGTTTGATGCATATCATACCAGTTGGGACCGCTCTCTCCCAAGCCTCCCACTATATTTACTCATCAACTGACACATCTCACATGTGAACCAAGTTATTTGTTAATTGGTCTTCTCTAGTTACTTCAATATTGTCTTCTCCACCAATATCAGTTACCGGGACTTGTTGGTCAAAGGTATGACTCATTATGCCGCTATCCCACCAATCCTACTTCCCTCGACTGCTAGGTTCAAACTTTAGAAAATGATGCCAAAATTTTAGATGCATAACTGGAGATGGATTACACAACATATATAGATACAACAAGATTGCATAATACCAGAGATAAATAAAATACAAAAAATAGCATGAATAACATAGAATCACATTGTACCATAAATCACAGAATGATATTTATTCCATAGTGTAATAGTTTGAACATTAACCACACCCTTCACTTGTTCTGTACTCTCTACAAATAGACTTGGCGTGGCTGGTTAAGTCTCCAAACATTGCCAACTGATGACACAACTGACATCCCTTCAGAACAATATTTTATTACATTAACTAACACAAAGTCTTATTTAACTATTCCTGGCATAATTTACATGTACAACCTTCAATTCCATCTATATTTGTTTATTGTCTGTTGTTAAAATTTCTAAAGGGGTGTAAAAGAAGATTTAGATTATTCTTAAAGGTCTTTCCTATGGGAATAAAATGTTAAGTAAAAGGATAAAATCTCATTACTTTCATGTAATAAAGTATTCCTACCAAACGTTAGTTGTGGTGTATGTATAAAAATCTAGATTAACAAAACAAAACATTGGGAGCTAAGTTATTGTCAAGACTATGTAAGAACCCTTCTCAAAAGTGATGAAAATTGATATTTTTAAAAATATCTTAATATCTCAACTTCTCATAGTATCTTCATAGCTTCCTCTTTGTCAAAGGGTCTCAAATCTAAAACTTTTTATCTTCTTGTTGTAATACCTTAATCCCACATCTTTCTCAAGGTTTAACTGTACAATGGTAGTAGGGCTAAGTTTTGGGATGCTTCATGGAACATTAAAAAACCTTGGAATTAAATAAGGAATTGGGTATAACTTTCTATTTTTTTGAAACCTTTAAGCGGGGGTTTTTGGTTAGAGACCACATTCAATTAGACTCTTCCAATCTTAGTCACAAAATTTATTGGAAATTATTTGATTTTCTTTTTGTCTTCATACAGATCAATTAATCTTTTGAGGAACTAAGGAAGAGGGTTCTCCTATTTTCTCCTTTATTTTATGAGATTACATGGACCAAGGGTATGTCAAGTAATTACAATGTCCAAGAGAGCTATTCTTCAATAGTTTGTACATCCACCATTGATTCTTGGCCCTTAAACGTTTGTTGGGGTTCTCTGTATTTTCCAAAAGAAGATATATTTGTGTGGATTTCTCTTAAACACCAAATTTTATCTGGCATGAGACTATGAAAGTTGATAATCACTTATATCTTTCAATGTGTGTTTTTTGGTCACCTCATTAAGTCAACCAATAAAATTCTTCTTAAATGTCCCTTTTCCTAGTCATGTTGGAATTCACTACAGGTTTAGTATTGGTATTCACCTCTTTGCATTAATTTAAACAATTAAAATTTCTGAGTTGGTCCATTCTCCAAAAAAAATCAATGTTCTGTAGTATTTGGGAATTGAGACCCTCTATTCTCATTTGGAAAAATTTGACTTGAATGTAATACTAGAATTTTCACAAATGTTGATACTCTAGTAGAGAAAATCATTTAAGGTATATCATAGTTTGTTTATGAATCTACTATGAGTGTTGTTTGTAGGAATTTAATAAAATGCCTTCTTTTTCATCATTGGACGAGTCTAAAAGGAAATACTAGTTTCTCTTGAAACCCCCTCCTTCTAAAGGTTTAGTTCCTCTCTCTTAAAAACCTACTAGAGTTTTGGTTAGATGGATTAGCCCTCTAACTAATGGTTTTAAGATAAATTTTGATGGGTCCTCCATAGAGAATCAGGTCCTAGAGGAGAGTTGGGAGTGAAAGTGAAATTTTTGGACATAGGATTTGAAGATGAACTCTTTTCCATTGTAGAAGCTTTATCTCTCACCGATGACGCTTATGCTCATGTGTATGTTGGTTCCAACAAAGATTTAGGCTAGGTTGAGAAGCCTATTATTAGAAAGAGACACTGTTATGTTACTTGGTATGTTTTCATTGATGGGAACTACACTCTATTCTCATAGTTACCTAACAAGTTATTGAGTTACCGATTGTATACTTAGAACACTTCTAAGTATGGATGAACATGAAAATCTACATGGAGACACTTTGGATTGGTATGTACAAATGTTTAAGAGTTATGGTTTATGCAGATTGGATATGCTTATACATCATATGGACATCATTACTCGATGATCATAGGTTTCTCTAATAGAGTATCATGGAGTTTTGATACTCTATGTATTGGGCAGACATAGAACTATATAATGCAGAGTTACTAGTATATTGGATCGATCACTGATATTATCAAATCAATGATCTGATCGGTTTGATGGTTATGATTTATGGAGCTGACAATATCTATCATGTTTATCTCCAGGAAAGGTTAGCATCAAGATTTTACCATTGTATGATATTCACTTTTCTCGTTACCTGTTGGAGCTGATTGAGTTAATATTTTGGGTTTTTTATGAAGTATATAAGATTGAATTTAGGATGCGATGAGTAATATGGTATGAAAGATGAATGATGTGATATTGATGAGAAGATTTATAGAGAATATAATAAGATAGTGGTATTAATCTGAGCTTTGTTAGAACTTTATTGGTATAGTTGATGTTGTTTGTGAGTTCAGTTTTGGGATAGTAAGTCATATCCATAATTTTATTGCAACTAACCGATGAACCCGACTGAGGGTAAGACTATTGTTTTGTAGTGAGCTGTAAGCTCTAGGATATAAGATTTAATGCATGTGCATTACCTCTTATATGTACTATTACCTTTAATAGGGTGCTTATTACTACATTAGTTAGATATTTGTGGGTACCATCCCCACCAAGGTTTTTCCCTTAACATGGTTTTCCTAAAAAAAAAATCATGGTGTTATGATGTTTCATGTGTTCATCTTATTTTGTTGAATATCAGTTATTTGTGCTATTAAGTTTTATTGGATTAAGAAAGTGCAATATACTATTGCACCAATTCACCCTCCCTCTCGGTGATTCCTAAGTCTGACAATTGGTATCAGTGCCTAGTTCCTTGGAAGAGGTTTAAAAACTTGAAAGAGATCTAGATGACAACACCTATTAGTATTCAGAAGAATATTTTGAATTCACTTTAATATATAGACAAATAAAATTCTCACATCCTTCATTTTGAAGAAAAGATGAAAGATGGTGAGAGATTCATTGGAAATATAAAAGAACAATTGAGGGAATCCAGAGACAATACAAAAGACCTTGTAGATCAGCTATCAGAGAAACATAGTGATTCTGAATCTTCTAAAGAAGATAGACATAAATATTATGAGAAGATTGTGAAAGAGAGAGAGAACCTAATGGAAGAAATTGAATTCATGGAAATTAACATGAATGAAAAATTGAAGCAAAGAAGACACTTGAGAAATCCTTGAATGACAAAACTGATGAATGTTACAAACTGAAAAGTGAAGTTGGACAATTGCAAGTTTATCTTCAGGAATCTAAACATAATGAGAAGGAATTGGATAGAGAAAATGAGATATTGATAAGAGAGCTTGCATTAGCTAAGGAAAATCAAGAAAATTTCAATTGTGGCACTATAAAACTTAATGAGAAAATTGCAAGTCAAAGGACACTTGGAGAGAAGAAAGGTCTAGGATTTGAGAAAAGAGAATGTTCCAAAACTACACAAGAAAGTAGTGATTTAGATGAAAAGAATGAAGAACCTAAGAAGAAACCTACTGTGAAAAAGTTCAATGGAAGATGATTTACCTAGAATAAATTTAGACATAGAGCTAAGGAATGCAGAAGAAAGAATAACAAATTTTTAGGCTATTGTTTTACTTGCTACAAATAAGGGCATAAATCAAATGAATGCAGATCCAAAATGAACAATCCTGTGAACTGGCAGAACATCAGTAATTTCAAATGCAGTAACTTTGGACACATTACAAAGGAATGTAGCTGAAGAAAAACTTAGTTAACTAAGATGTATGTAAATCCAAATATTATATGTTACAAATGCAATAATTTTAGTCATATAGCTAAACACTATAGGTGTAATAATGCTGAGATGAGAATAAATGGATCGGTTGAGAAGAAAAGTGTAAGAAGTGATAGTAAAGGCAAATCAAGTGATATTGATGAAGTTAGGAAGGAAATGAGAAAACATTGGGTAAGGAAAGAACAAATTGATGCTACAAGTCAAATCGCACCAGTCCCTAGTGTGGAGACTTCTTCATCTACCTGATTTGATTCAAAACCTAAGTGGAAGTTTTCACATCAAATCTCAAATGTACCCCTAAATTTGCATAATTGATATCCATGATTGATATAGTAGGAGGACTGAATTGTAAATTTGTGCTATCAATCTCATCTAAAAGGATGGCAATTTTGAGGATCACAGGCATATCTTATGGTTCAGATGGACACAACTTTATAAGTTAGGGTACGAAGAAAATTTATTGTGGACTTACTCTTTCAAGTTTATTAGAAGGATAAAAAGGTCCACAAGAAAATTTATTGTGGACCTCATCCTCATGTGGGTCATTCTCCAATGGTGAGTAATTTTTCCCACTTGGACAAGGTCACCTAAAAGGTATGCATGAAATATATAGAAAAGATACGAGGATCTAGATTTTTTATTTTCCCTCAAAGTGGAAAATAGCATAATTTTATACCTTTTCTCTATTCTCAAACACATCAAACAATTGTTCATTTTAAGAAGTCTTGCATGCAAGGTTCCTAAAAAAATTACTGTTAAAGACACAAAGTTTTGCCATTTTTCCTTAGGCAACCTGCATGAAACAAAATCAGTAGTCTTAGTTTTTATCTCTTTGACATACATCTTGCATAAAAGGTCTAGATGTTTTCCAAATGCCTTTGAATAGGACCTACATAGATGCGTTAAGCTGTTGAAAATCTAGAGAGACAAAAAATAATTAACCTTTTAGCATTAGTGAAATCCAATCAAAACCCAGAAAATAGTGCAAATCTTGTTGTTTTATCAACTTGAAAAGAAAAAAACACGTGCAATCTACATAGCTGACGTGCAATCTAAAAATAAAAACATGCAACCTATAGAAATGACATGTAAGCTAAAAATAAAAACATGCAACCCACAAAAATGACATGCAAGCTAAAAAAAAACATGCAACCTACACAAATGACATGCAAGCTAAAAAGAAAAAAAAATGTAACCTAGAGAAATGACATGCAAGCTAAAAAGAAAAACATGCAACCTACATAAATGACATGCAAGATAAAAATAAAAACATGCAACCTATAGAAATGACATGCAATAAGAAATGATTAAATGTACTAAAATAGAATGCAAATGCATTATAAAAGTGATAACACATACTGAAACAGAGATGGAACACATTGAAATAGTACTAAAAGCTATTGAAAGAATAATATACAGAAGATAGAAGGAATTTTATAACTTTCTCTGATGAACTATAACTGATTGAATGTTTGAAGATGATAAGTTGATGATCACCGATCTGTAGAAAGTAAATGCAAGACATTAAATCAGTTAATGTAAATTGTATTGTCATTGATGTCAACTTAATATGTTATGATTGCTCATACACATATTGTCACAACAATTGAAGATCTAAAGAGACAAAGTTTTTGTCGCTAGTAAAGGCATACACCGAGTGACAGGGTTACCTGAGAATAGTGAACCCTGAATAGTTCATAGTGTTTCTCAATGGATAGTCAACACTGACGGATAGTGTTACCCAAGATTAGTAGTACCTGAGAAAGTGGTACTAGAGCAAGTGTTACCAAGAAAACTAAGAATTGATGAGTGAAAACAACTGGAGTTAGAAAATGAGAAAATGACTTAGCTGGTAGAGCTATATTTAGAGTTAACTGATTCATTGGTTTATTTTCATCGACCTATAGAAATAAGGATAAGAAGAAGATTTAAATCTATTTTTATTCACAGTTGTCAAGGAGAAATCTATGGAATAAAACTAAAGAAAATATTTAAAGATTAAAGCAATGCATTGCAGGATTTTCCGCTCAAGAAGCAATCTATGTCAAGAACAAGAAAGAAAAAGAGAATGAGTGGCTAATCATGTCTATATAAAGAGACAATTAGTTCATTATGAAGAGAGGAATGTTGAATATAATTTTGATGAAGATAGAAGTCTTCATGCAGATCTAATCATAGAGGTTGAAGAGAAGATCCAAGAATTCTGCAAACACTGAGCAACAGAAGAAAGATCATTCACTGAGTATAAAGAAGAAAGAAGGGGAACATAGGAATTGAAGAGAACATTGATCAGAGAGGTATTATGGAATAGATCATTTCCTATTTAAGTTAAAGTTGTATTATTGAATAGATCATTTCCTATTTAAGTTTAATCATTGATTCATAAAATCTCTTAACTAAGTGGGATTTAACCATCCTTATTTTATTGAGATACTCAAGAGTATCAAAAGGTTTCCATGTTCACAACATAGTGAATGCTAGGTCAAAATATAAATTGCTAGTTTTGAATCCTCTAACAAGGTTACACTTAACAGTGTGTTTGTAACCTTTAATAGGGTTGGCTCTTCACTAAGCTCACTTTAGAAGAGTGAAAATTTTGGGTTACCAGTCCCAAGTGGTTTTTCCCTTAACATTCTTTCCATGTTAAAAATTGATGTGTCAAACATGTATTTCTTTCATTGCATTGATAGTTTACTTTACACATTAGTAAAACTGGATTGGTTGGTAAACACTAAGTTTAATTAGTACTACTTGGTAAACGCTAGAAAAAGATAAACAGTATATTCACTGAGCAGTTTATATTTGTTAAGAATTACACAAGGCATCCATCTTGAAGGAATAAAAGATAACTTAAGATATTATATTTGAGATATAATTTTTGGTTGTATCTTTTGGATTAATTTTTGAGTCCATTGATTCACCCCCCCTCAGTTATTCTAACAACTGGTATCAGAGATCTGGTGCTTGGAAGAGAGTTTAAAGACTCAAGCTAAAGATCACAAGATGAGTAAAAGGGATGTGCGTAATTTTAACAAAGACAACTTTGCATCATGGAAAAGTAGGATAAGACTCCACCTATTAAGTATTGGGAATGATGTTACACAATACTTGGATACTAAATTTGTTGCACATATTGGACCTCCAACTATTGATCAATTAAGAGAGAAACATGAACACAATTCTATGATGGTAGAAATTTCTTCTTCACTCTCCAATGCTGAATTTGAAGATGTGAAATCATGCACCACTGCAAATTAAATGTGGGACAAACTCAAGCTAGTACATGGAGGAGATACAAATGTGCTAAGGGCTAAAGTTGAAAGCCTAAGAGGAAAGTTTGATGACCTAAGAATGAAAGAAAGAGAGAACATCACTCATTACTATAGCAGAATCAAAGAATTTGTTAATGCTATCTATGGAGTAGGAGTACTTGAGAAAGAAATAGTTGTAAGTAAAATTTTGAGAACCTTACTACCTATCTATGCTATCAGAGTATCTGCAATTCAAGAAATGAGAGCAGTAGAAAATAAAAATCTTACTCTTGATAGTTTGATTGGTAGACTTATTTAATTTGGGATGAACAAATATTACAACAGTGTCTTACCAACCATTGAGTTTGCATTCAAATCTTCTCTTAAAATAACCAAATCTTGTCAAAAACACACTATGAGAAATGATAGTGAAAGTGATAGTGATGAGCAAGAAATTGATGACATTGAAGCACTAATGGCTATAATATTGCAAAGAGGTAAAGGAAGATACATAGGTAAATTACCATTGGTCTGTTTTAATTGCAAAGAAATTGGACACTTTGCTGCTAGATGCCCTAACTAGAGAAAAGATGAAAGAAACAATGACAGATCTTATGAAAAGAAGTTTGACAAAAGTGAAGACTGAGACTATAGAAGCAATTGACACTCCGATAGAAGAGATAACTGAGACTACAAAGACAAATGCAAGAAGGCTTGTTACCTGGTTGAGAATAAAGCTGAAAATACTGACACCAAGTCTGATGAAGATGTTGAGGTAGTATTTGTTGCTATGAAGGATGATTCAAATGAAGAAGAAAGGTATGTTGAAACTACACTCATATAAAAATTTATCAAAAATGATGTCTAGATTATTGATAGTGGATGTACTTAGCACATGACCGGAGATAAAGAAAAGTTTGAAACCTTTGAATATTATAATGGTGGATCAGTTAGGATGGGTAATAACTTACCTTGTCCACTTGAAGGAAAAGGAACCATCATGTTGACTAATCTAATCAGATGTGGAAATTCATATTGGGTGAAAGGACTTAAATATAATCTATTGAGTATTTCACAGCTGAATAACACACGATGCTAAGTTGCATTTGAGAACAAAAAGGTCAAGATCTATAACAGAACAGGAAGGTTTATCAGTATTGGTGAACAAACAAAAGGTAACCTATTCTATCTTGATAATATTGAGACCACTTGTTTATTGGCTAGAAATGAAGACATTTGGTTGTGGTATAAAAGGTTATGTCATGTGAATTTTGACAACATGGTTAGGATAAGAAAGAAAAGAAAAGTAAGAGGCTTACCGAGTATGTGAAAACCTGACCATGTCATGTGCAAGAATTGTCAAAAAGGAAAAATGAAAAAGTCTAGTTTCAAGAGAAAAACATACACATATAATGTTATTCTAGAGTTAGTCCATACTGACTTATGTGGACCAATGAGAACAAAGAGCTATTATGGTGATAGATACTTCATTCTATTTGTTGATGATTATTCTAGGATGATGACTTTCATGATCTTAAAAGAAAAGTATGAAGCAATTAATATGTTCAAATGGTATAAAAATAAAGTTGAAAAGAAAAATGGAAAAGAACTGAAATGTCTAAAATCAGATAGAGGAGGAGAATTTATTTATGATGAATTCACTAATTTTTGTAATGAGCATGGAATTACAAGACAAGTTTCTACACCGAGAACACCACAGCAAAATGGGATTGCTGAAAGGAGGAATACATCAATTGTTGATTGTGCCAGAACACTAATGATTGAAAAAGGCATCACACAAACATTCTGGAGAGAAGCTATAAGTACTTCTGTCTATACACTAAACTGAGTTTAATTAAAGAAAGAAACCAAAAAGACACCTTATGAGCTATAGTATGGATACACACCAAATGTAAGTTACTTTAGAATTTTTGGAAGTCAATGTTATATATTGAAAGATGATAGAAATGGGAAATTTGAATCTAAAAGTGATGAAGGAATATTTCTAGGATATTCTACCAAAAGAAAATCTTATAAATGTCTTAACAAATCTTCTAACAAAATCATTGAAAGTGCAAAGGTTAAAGTGGATGAATTTGCTAAGAAAAATGATGAAGAAAGAAGAAAAGAACAAGAAGATTACAACAGATTTGTCTACATTAAAGAGCTTGACACTCTTCCTGAGCAACAATGTAACACTACCAAGTGACAGAACAGTGCAACCAAGCAACAGGCATCACACACCAAGAATCAGGAAAATGCTCACAATGCTAAACCAAGCGATGAAGAGAAAAATGAAGGTCAAAATGATGATCAAAATGAGGAACATAGATCTCAACCTGTACTTGCTAAATATATTAGAAGAAACTATCCACAGGACCAAATCATTAGAGACAAAAGAGTTGGAATGAGAATGAGAAGTAAGTCTCTTAGTTCACTAGATGTTTAATGTGTGATTTGAGCCTAAATTTTTTAATAGTGCACTTGAGAATCAAGAATGGGTTAGTGAAATGAATGAAAAGATTGAAAAAATTGAGAAAATAAAACATGGACATTAGTACCTAGATTGAGTGACAAACATGTCATTGGTACCAAATGGATTTTCAAAAAAAAAACTAAATGAGAATGGAGAAGTCACAAGGAACAAATAAAGATTGGTATGCAAAGGGTATGCACAAGAAGAAGGTATTGCCTATGGAGAAACCTTTGCAATGGTTTCTAGAATAGAAAGAGTAAGAATTATACTTGCTTATGCATCTTTTAAAGGATTTAAAGTATACAAAATGGATGTTAAATCTGCATTTATGAATGGAATACTAGAAGAGGAGGTATACATTGAACAACCTCAAGGGTTTGTTAATCCTAACAAGAGGATCATGGTTTGTAGACTACACAAAGCCTTGTATGTATTGAAACAAGCACCGAGAGCATGGTATGAAAGACTTCACTCTTATCTCATTAGTATTGGGTTTGTTAGAATAAGTAATAATAGTAATCTGTATTTGAAATGAGATACTGATGATAAGATTCTGATTACTGAGATATTTTTTGATGATATCATATTTGGAGGTAATGATATGTTATGCAAATCATTTGTTGATGAAATGAGAAAAGAATTTGAAATGTCAATGTTTGGAGAGATCAAATTTTTTCTTGGTCTACAAATTCTACAACAGGATGTAGGAATCTACATCACACAATCCAAATACTTTAGAAAAGTTTTGAATATATTCATAATGGAGGAATCCAAACTAGTTGGAACATCTATGGCAACCGGATGCAAATTGATAAAGAAAGATAAGATAGCCGAGGTAAATCAGACCTTATACAAATCTATGACTGGAAAAATAATATATGTTGTACATATTAGACCTAATATACCACATGCAGTTTGTATAGTTGCAATATTCTCAACTAATCCCAAGGAATCACACATGAATATTGTCAAAAGAATTTTGAGACATCTGAAGACTATCAAAGACTATGGTTTGTGTTATAATAAAAAATGCAAATTTGAGCTACGAGTCTAAACTGATGCTAATTAGGCTGGAAACATAGATGATAGAAAGAGAAAAACATGAGGAGAATTCTTTATGGGTGACAAACTTGTCACATGGATAAGGAAAAAGCAAGGATTCATATCTCAATCAACTGCAGAAGCAGAATATGTGGTTGCTACTACAAATTGCTCTAACATTGCATGGATCAAGAAATTGCTAAAATTTATGAATGAAGAAATTATTGACCCAGTCATTATCTATTGTGATAATACTAGTGCTATAAACATCTCAAAGAACCTTGTGATGCATTCTAGGACAAAGCACATAGCTATTAAGTATCATTACTTGAGGGAACACGTACAAGAGAAAGATGTAATAATGGAATATGTACAATTAAAAGATACATTAGTAGAAATATTCACAAATCCATTACCAAAAGATACATTTGAGTACCTTAGGAATAGACTAGGGGTTCGACCCTTGTCTACTGGTCACTAAGCTGACTTGGAGGCTGCATCAACCTACACATTATTAGAAGATCAATCATGTTGTAGCAAGCTAAGATATGGACTTCAATAACATATAATTATACTAAAGGGACAAAAAGCTTTCAAAGGGAGAAAAATATTGTTGGCTACTACAGAGTTGTATTGTTGATGGAGAAGAGATTCATTGATATATTTTTTTTTGGCATTGCTGTCAAAGGGAGAGAAGTATTCAATGAAATATCTATCATAATCATACAAAGGAAGATAAATAGTCATCAAGGAGAAGAACATCAGTCAAAGGGAGAGAAAAGGTCATAGAAATAAGTTTCTACAAAGGGAGAGAAATATCTAATGATGATTCAATGAAACAACCATCCATCAAAGGGAGAGATTTGGATAAAACTTAACATTGCATATCTATCCAGAAAGGGATAGACAGAAACAAAAGATAGAATTTCTACACCTATCCATTGAAGGGAATGAAGGAGGGAGATCAGTCTGCAATAATAAAATCTAAGCTAGAAGAGCTTACCAAGAGTCAGATATTTGAATTGGTTATAGAAAAATAAGTTTGGTATGTTATGACATGTTTTACATTACATAATTCATAGTATGTTGCCATCAACGCCAAAGGGAGAGATTGATGAACTATAACTAATTGAATGTTTGAAGATGATAAGTTGATGATCACCGAGCTATAGAAAGTAAATAAAAGATATTAAATCAGTTAATGTATTGTATTGTCATTGATGTCAACTTAATATGTCATGATTTACTATACACATATTGTCACAAAACTTGAAGATCTAAAGACACAAAGTTTTTTTCATCGGTTAAGGTATACACCAAGTGATAGGGTTATCCGATAACAATGAACCCCAAGAAGTTCATAGTGTTTCCTGATGGATAGTCAAAACTAACATAAAATGTTACCTGAGATTAGTAGTACGTGAGAAAGTGGTACCCAAGCAAGTGTTATCAAGAAAACTAAGAGTTGATGACCGAAATCAACTGGAGTTAGAAAATGACAAAACTACTTTGCTAGCAGAGATATATTTAGAGTTAACTGATTGATTTCTTTTTTTTCATCGGCCAATAGAACTAAGGATAAGAATAATATTTAAAGCTAGTTTTATTCATAGTTATCAAGGATAAATCTACGCAATAAAACTAAAGAAAATATTTAAATATTAAAGCAAATGTATGGCAGGATTTGCGGATCAAGAAACAATATATGTCAAGAGCAAGAAAGACAAGGACACTAAGCGGCTAATTATGTCTATATAAAGAGACAAGTAATCATTATGAAGAGAGGAATGCTAAATATACTTCTAATGAAGATAGAAGTCTTCATGTAGATCATATCATACAGGCTAAAGAACAAAGCCAAGAATTCTGCAAACACCAAGCAACAGAAGAAAGAGAATTCACCAAGAAGAAAGAAGAAAGAAGGGGAGAAAAGGAATTGATCTGATAACATTGATTAGAGAGGTATTATGGACTAATAATAGATCTGAAAATATGTAAGTTAAAGTTGTATTATTGAATAGATCATTTATTATTTCAGTTTAACCAATGATTCAGAAAATCTCTTAACTGAGTGGTATTTAACCATCCTTATTGTATTGAGATACTCAAGAGTATTAAAAGGTTTTCTTTTTGACAACATAGTGAATGCTATGCCAAAAGATAAATTATTAGTTTTGAATCCTCCAACAAGGTCACACTTAACAGTGTGTTTGTAACCTTTAACAGGGTTGGCACTTCACCGAGCTCACTTCTGAAGAGTGAAAATTTTTGGTTACTGGTCCCAAGTGTTTTTCCCCTTAACAGGGTTTCCACGTTAAAAATTTATGTGTCAAATGTGTATTTATTTCATATCATTGATAGTTTTCTTTACACATTAATAAAACTCGATTAGTCGAAAAGCACTAAGTTTAAATGTTGCTACTTGGTAAAGGCTAGAAAAAGATAAATAGTATATTCACCAAGAAGTTTATATTTGTTAAGAATTACATAAGGCATACATCTTGTAGGACTGAAATATAACTAAAGATATTATATTTTAGATCTATAAGTTTTGGTTGGATCTTTTGGATTAATTTTTTAGGCCACTGATTCGCCCCCCTCTCAGTTATTATAACATTCTCCACGCTAAAATATAGATGAAACATGCTGAAACAAAGATAGCATGCACTAAAATAGAGCCAATAGATCCTATTTTACCTACAAAATCATAGTATAGAAAAAATCCTTAGATTTTCCAAATTAATTCAAATGTGAGGATAGAAATAGATGTTCTACCCCATGATGGATGCCATAAATGTGTGTGTAAAATTGTGTTTAACCTAAACAAGACACTCAATAAATCGTTATGTGATTGATTCTATATAATCTAAGCTAAATAAGCATATATTAACCATGGTGACTCATTGCCTTCTATTAGAAAGGAGTATGAATTTTTCTCTCCGATCATTATAAAACCCAGTGACTTTAGACTCTATCTAAATGGAGGATTTGAAAGATTAAACTAAATGATATGAAAGTTTAAGATAATGATTTATCCATTATTTAAGCATATGAAAGAAATGTGATTTCTAGATTATGCATGAAAATAAACTAAATGAAATATAAATACGATAGGCAATTAATGATAATCTACAAATTCAACAATATTCTTTTATTTAAATATCCTCCTTGTCTCAGAAGAATAGAGGCCTGATTATAAAGAAATATTGTAAAAAATGGACAGACAAGATGAATTAAAGATCGATGATTGAGATTAATCCCAGACTAGCATAATCTGTGTGCATCTGATTTGATTGGTCGAGAGAATCAATTAACTCCAATGATTAATTAATTATTTTGAAAACTTCCAAATCTGAAAGGAAGTTTCTAAATCGAATGATGAGTTAACAAAATTGATTTTCTAGTGAACTGGTTTGTTTCCAAAATGATAATCAGTTGACTAATTAATCAATTAAGAATGCATTTTTGGAATAATTAAATGATTTAAATCATTTTCCTCCAGATTGTGATGACATAATCAATTTTAATTCCTTTTTATGATAATTGAGAATTCTTATTTATTTAATCAACATCCTAAGACATTAATTAAATAAATAGTATAATGTTTATTTAATTGTCAACAATGCAAGGATTTAGGAATTAATTAATTAAATAGGATCAAGTGCGATGATCAAATGGGGCCTAGAGTTTAGGTCAAAATTAGTTTGAGAAGTTGAATTGCCTTAGATTGGGACTTAGGGGATTTAATCAAGATTTGGGACTTCTTGATGAACAATTGAGGTTAGGGGCTTAGGCTTTTGTAGACCATTTTTTGGTGATTACGGTATGAATGAACTCCTTAGGTGGAGTAGATGGAAGGATGAGAGGTTTTGTTATTGGGAAAGATAGAAGAAAGATGGATTTGTGAGGTTCATTGGATGAGGTTTGGATAATTATAGGATGATAATATGAGGATTGGAGTTCAATGGAATAAAAAAAAGGGAGGATTTCAATGGTGTTAGGAGATGGAAGAGGATAAATACATGTGGGAGGTGGGTGAGCCCACAATAGTGAGGTACACTTTTTTTCCTGAATGGACAATGGACTCTACATTTCAAAAAAAACTTATCAATTTGGATGCATATTTCCATTAAATCGTTTGAAATCTGAAGATGAAGTAAACTAGAGTCTTTTAGGTTTTTCTATCCAGATTATATATATATATA
>MU223557.1:1417980-1462095 GCA_018584345.1 Thuja plicata | reverse complement strand
TATATATATATATATATATATATAATTTATTTATTTATTTGAATGGTTTTTTTTTCTCCCAGGAAAGCTACTATGTTGTTGAAAACGTCATTTTCAAAAAATTACATTGAATTTATATAGCATAACTTTTTTTATAAAATAAACATCAATGTGCTTCTTTCAAATTTAGTTTTGTAACATCCATACAGAGGGCATTCAATTGGTTTGATGACATTATCATGATTATTTCATATTTTATGAATGTTTGAAGTTGAGTAAGTCATAATTTTGACATACATTGACTACATAACTTATAACTTGTTGTGTATTTATCAAAATTAAATTTTTTTTGATAGAAAGAAGACCCGAAGACAGAGGGCACTATTATTTTTCAATTTGTTTTTATATTTTCTACTATTTTTTAGTAAACGTCAAACTTGGAGGTTTATATTTGATAAAAACCTACATTCGATGCACGTAAAAAAACTAGGCCAAATTAATTCAGAAATTATCAAATCTATATTTGTTAGAAACCTCGTTTAGAGTAATTGTGCGATGCAAAAGGATGTCTCCTTATTCTTCCATTTGAGTACAAAACTTGACCCTCAAAGCCATGAAAACTTTAGACTTGTTTCAACCTCTTCAAATGGCCTCTAATAAAAGACTTTTGATAAAAACTACTTTCGATGGAAAGTATTTGACTAGAATTGCCCTTAATCAAGGAATTTTGATAGAAAGTACTTTCGTTAGAAATTAATTTCTATTGAAAGTCCCTACTTTCGATCAAAAGTACTTTCTATCAAAAGTACTTTATAAATCTACCTACTTTGAGAATTTCAGGAGGAATTGCTTCCTTTGAAAAAGTGTAACCCACTATTGTGGGTTCACCTAGGTAGAAGGGAAATTATAGGTGTAGGAGGTGGAAGAGCGTCATCACTAGTGGCTTCACATGAGGGAGTGAGATGACATGGCTCATCAGATTTAGGAGCCATATTTTCTAATGATTTCCTTGTGAAGCTTCTTGGAGATTTGCATATTTGAGATTAGGGTGGAGGATTAACATGTATAGATGGTAGAAAACTAATATAGTCTATGTATGAAGGTTTGGAAGTGTCTTGTGATTTGAGTTGATTGAATAATGGTGTATAAATGAGTGTGGAATATGACATGTCTTGATAGTTCATGTAAGTAGGCATGGAGGTGATTTGTAAATTAGATTGACTAACTAATGGGGGATAAGTGATTAATTGGGACATACCATATGAAGTGGATTGAGGGATGTAAGTGGATTGTGAAAGGGGATTTGTGGTGACATAGGAGGGAAAAAACTATGGTATATTGAGATAAGATGAAGGAGATAGGTAGGATTGAGTGGATGCTGGATTAGAAATAGTAGGGGGATTATGGTGATGTATTGGAGGAATTGGAGGACTAGGATTATCGATTGTAAAATGGGTTGGAGGATAATGAGATGATTGATTTTGATTTGGTATGTATCTTGTAGTGTTTTTGTTGAAATGTGGAGTGTTGGATATAATTATGGGAGAAGACAAAGAGATAAATGTTATGTGAGTGGGATATGTGGGTGTTCTATAGGAGGAAGATGTGGATGGATGACATAATAGATTTCCCTTTTCAAAGGTATCATAAGGAGTACTAGTGGGTATGTATGGGGAATTGATGGGGTAGTTTGGAGAAATGATTAGGTTTTGGAGGATGTTTGGAGAAAGATTTCTCAGGTTTTGAATATACTCATGTTGATTAAAAAATCTCTCATCATCATAAAAACAAGATGAAGTAGATGAAAAGGTAGGATGACCAAACTTATCATAATATAATTGTGACATGATGAATGGCTGATGAGTTAGATAGGTGAAGAATGAAGATGGATGACAAAGTAAAGCTCAGATTAGGATGAATAATAGGTTATAATATGTATTGGATTAAGATTAGAATAGAAGGAATGACTGATTCCAAAGAAGATGAAAAGGTGATGAGGAATGACAAAGATGACTCTTCTAGCCTAGGATATGGGGGAAAAGAAGGAATTGATGGGAGATGATAATAATGACGCTAGAAAAAAACATGATGTGGGATGAGACCAAGGTAGATGATAGTAGTGATGCTATATGGAATCTATGTGATGGATGTGACGTGGGATGATAAATAAGGTTGGAGCCCAACATTGACTATAACAAAAATAATAAGTGGAAATGATGTGGGATGAGAACAAATATAACTATAGTTAGGACGTGATTATGAAACTAAGATGAAAAACTATTTGAGATAGGTGATTTTTGGAATAGAAAATTTGACTAAGTGTTTGACTTGGTAAATGTTGGATTTTGGTGATATTTTGACATACTTTTGGCAAAAAAAGTGTGTAAGTGAAAAAGTAAATGAAACACAAAGTGTGCATTTCGAACCAAGAACATTCATAACCTAGGACAAATAGGATAGTACTTATTGAATCCCCTTGCAATAAAATTTCACTTTCAATTGGATAAATAGATGTTTTGAGGCACTCGATGTTGCTTACATGGCACACTACTTGAGTGCACCGAGAATTTAATTTATAAGGATCCTAAGACCCTAAGAAATTTTCTATCTCAAGGTACATCAGGGGTATCTTTTGGATGCATGTATCATAATCCCTACAACAACAAGTATAAGGTTTTTGGCTATTACATAAGTCAGTTCATAGTATGGAAATCTATTCAAGAGGCTATGCTTGTGGTAGATTAGATGCAATAAAGGGATTTCCTATCCTACAAAATTTATATTTTATAGGTGTTTACACACCAAACGGGTACTGAAGGAGATCTTCATCCTGACATATTGTCACTCGTTGGTATGATTTTTAGTCAATAACACATTTTTATATAGCGATTGGAAAAGTCTTGGACTTGGCATATTACTGTTTGGGTCATTCCCTCTTACCTCGCCTTAAGGGCTTCATGGGAGTCAAACCCTCTAATAAAGAAAACTAAGCATCACTAATACTTTTCTCTTGCACCCAATACCACGAAAGGAAGGAGAGAGTATAATGTGTTTTAGTAGTAGGACTACTCTATGAAGTGCAAGCACACCAAACACATAGAACATGAGGCTCTTTTCAATACAATTAATAGTTTCCTACATTAAGAAATAACACAAAAGGATAGAATGGTACTTTTAACCCAAAAGCAGTATTTATTTTAACTCTAAGAAAAAATGCCTATTTAGGATTTTTTTTTGAAAAATGTTTTCCTTGAAAAAGTGTTAGTGTGGGGCCCTTCAATAATTAAATTTTGCACCAATGTTAGCAAATAAATAATAAAAAGGGAAGTATTAATGGATTATTTATAATAAAAAACCACAAAAATGATTGAAATGACATCAAAATTATAAACACACGGGAACAATGAGCATTTACACAAAAATAATTATACCAACGAACATGCAGAAGTTTGATGTCATTCTCAGTAAACCTGCACAGTCACAAAAATAAGAAAACTTCCAATGTTTTTGTGAGAGATCAGAGCGATCCCATGAGAGTTAGTCCTAATGAAATATAGAGACTTAATAATAGGCAAAAAATGATTTTTTTACTTCCGTTTTGTAACTAGCATTCTTGTGATAGTTTGAAGGCATTCCCACTGAATGTTTTTTTCTGTTAAAACTTTTAATGACAAATAGACAAAACTAGTTTTATAATAAATTTGATGAGTAGTGCTCCAATAGGATTTTGAATGTGTTCCTGTCAAAGTTTGTAGAAATTCTTGCTAAACCTACCAAAGAATAAAAACAAAATGCAAAAAGTCTTGTGGGATTGCATTCCCATAGATGTTTCCGACAAACCCATAGAAGTGCAGAACATTCTTATAGGAGTTTAAATCGATCATTGTGTAAAATCTGAGACCTTCTGTGGGTGTGCCTGCCTTCAATTCAAAAAAATATGATGGGACAAGTTAGAAAAAAAAAATATAAAAAACACCACAAACAACAATAAACATTAGGATGTTTAGCATTAAAAGACCTATATAGTGGGTCCCACTAGGAGTGTCAAAATGTGTGAGGTGAAATAGTTAGTTTAAAATGAATATTATAAAGTTTAAAGCATTCAATAAACTAAATCAAATAAAAAATATATATTAGACAAAAGAAGATATTAAATATAAAGAGAATGCAAACTTAAATGCAAAATCCAAGAGCCTCCTTGATATGTAGATTTTTTCAAGACTTTGAATGTGTGCTCAAAGTGTTCTCAAGCTTCAATGGGTTGGGATGATTTTGCATTAGGATGATATGTTTTATATGGCCTCGATTAAAAATAACATGATAAATTTTCTCTTAAAAGTGGATGAATTGTGAGAGGACGAGAGGTCAATTTATAGGCTTGAAGGAGATGCACTGAAAGGTTGAGATCAAATGGTGAGGAATGGCCAAGATAAATTTTGAGGGAAGCACATAGATTGTGATTCTTTGAGCTTATAGCATTGTGTCAAGTGTCATTGTGAGAGAGCTTGAGAAGAGTTTATGGGATGGATAAGACATGTAATAAAACCTTTCTTTTCTTACACTCCTAAGGATAAAGTTGGGGAATGTGACCATTTTGGGGAGTGTGAAGGGATTTGGAGAAGTGGGAAGAAGGAATAAAATATTCCTTGGAGGGGACAAAGGTGTAAGAGACCCATGTGGGTCCTTATGTACAATAAGGTTGAGTATTGAGATTGATGTGACAAGGTTGACTTGAGTGGCTAAACCTAGTTGATTAGGAATGTGCAGATGATTAGGGAGAGAATTAGTTGGGGATGCACTGAAAGGTTGAGATCAAATGGTGAGGAAGGGCCAAGATACATTTTTAGGGAAGCACATATATTTTTATTCTTTGAGCTTATAGCACTATGCCAAGTGTCACCATGAGAGAGCTTGAGAAGACTTTATGGGATGGATAAGACATGTAATAAAAATTTTCTTTTCTCACACCCAAAGGATAAAGTTGGGGAATGTGACCATTTTGGGGAGTGTGAAGGGATTTGGAGAAGTGGGAAGAAGGAATAAAATATTCCTTGGAGGGGACAAAGGTGTAAGAGACCCATGTGGGTTCTTAAACAACAATGTTGAGTATTGAGATTGATGTGACAAGGTTGACTTGAGGGGATAAACCTGGTTGATTAGGAATGTGCAAATGATTAGGGAGAGAATTAGTTGGGGATTAGGATCAATTAGTTTGAAAGTGAGATTGGTTAGAGGGATGTGATGGGAGGAGAGAGAATGAGTGGAGGGGTTAATTAGGTAAAAGAAGGTATTTAGTTAATTAAGTGGTAAGTTAGTAGGTGTAAGTCAGATTTTTAGGAGGCATGTGCTCAAATAGGATTAAATAAGATTAATTAATCAAAAGTGGAGGAAATTTTTGAAAATATGAATTAATTTAAATACATAAGTGTATTTATTGAAATTAAAAGAAGAAGGGGGATTAATTAATTAAATAGTCATAGGTTCCCATTAAATCAAGTGAAATACAACTAATAAGTTAAATAAATTTGGCTAGAAGGATAACATTAAATAATTAGGAGTTGCACATAACAACCAATTTGTGACAATAACTCAAAAAATGGAAATTAAGCTCTGCAACTTTCCCACTCAAGCTCAAAATTCAAACTTCAGGCTCCCATGCCTACCTCCCCTGGGGGAGAGACTGCCCCTCATGCTAACCCACCTTCTGGCCATGATAGACACCAGATTCCCTCTGTCATGATCCCAGCACTTGAGTCAACGGAGGAATCTCAAAAAGAGTCCTTGTCGACCGATTCCCAGTTGTCTCCTAAACCTAACTAAAAAGGGGCCCTTGTTGGAGAAGCTTAACAATCTTTGGAGGATCTTCTGGTGGATTTTGTTCAGACTGAGGAAGGTGCTGAACTGTTGCTCCTAGACTCAGTGGTGAATCATACAATGGTTGACTTTCAGCTAGCCCTGGTTGGTTGATTCTTTAACTTTTGACCTACCATGGAAATGGTTAGGAAATGGGTGCCTAACTAGTGGAAGATCAAGGGTTCTATCCTGGTTTTTTCTATGCTAGGAGGACTCTTCCTATTTAAGTTTACCACTCTCAAGGACCTGTCTAGTGTGCTATTGGGCTCATGGGTTTATGGGAAGCACTTCCTGGCCCTTGTGAAATGGAAACCCAGATTCAATCCGACGATGGATCTAACTAGAATGGCTTCAGTTTGGGTCTGTCTCCCTAGCCTCCCACTTGAATATTGGGATGAGAAAGTCTTTTGATGGATAGATGACTCCTTTGGTTCATTCATCACAGCAAACTAGGTGACCCACTCTAAATCCAGGTTGGTGTTTGATAGATTCTGTGTGAATGTCTCTATGAATAAAATCCTACCAAACTTTGTTATTTTGAAATATAAACTAGGTAAATGGACCCAAGTACTGGTGTATGAAAATGCTACCCTATTCTACCAGAATTGTGATAGCAGAGGCCACTCTATTGATACTTGTAAGTACCTCAAGTTGGGAGAAAAAAAAGGGAACAATGACAAAAGAATAGCTGAGGTTCCACACTCCTTAGGTGAAGAGGAAAAGCTGGAGTCAAGGCCACCCTCGGTGGCTATCAAAATGGAATCATATGATTTGGCACCTGAGGAAGGTGAGATCGTCCCCCTCTGGGAATTAGATATGGGGTGCTCTGCTCCTAACCTATCTACAAAGGAACCTATTTCCCAACCTTTGGTGGAGCTGGTAACAACCCCCCCGACGCCCCCCGGAGGGGAGGATGACTAATCCTACTAGGGAGGAACAACCTACCATTATGATTTCTCTTGAGTTACAAGCCCCAAACCTGGCTGCTAAACCCCCCCAAAGGTTGTGAAGAAGAAATCCTCTAGCTCCCTAGATGGTTCGAAGGATGAGGATGGGTAATGGAAAACACAAAAAAAAGAAAAAAAATTATAAAAAGGTCGATGTCAGTATGGAAACACCCAAAGGAAGACCTTTAGAACAAGTAAGGAGATCAAGAGGGTCCACAAGGGATGTTGCAACAGGTAGGCATCAAACCCTGGAATCTAGTTTTAAAAATAAGAGATGAATTGTCTCTCTTAGAATGTGAGGGGTTTGAATAGCTCCCTGAAAATAAATGTTGTCAAACACTACATATTTGATCTCAAGCTAGATGTCGTACTCTTACAAGAGGTTAAGATGTTTGCTAGTAATTTCACTACCCCGGTACCTTATCTTTGGCCAGGGGCTTCTTTCCTTTACACTAAAGTTGTAGGTGCATCTGATGGTATTGCTACGCTCTAGAACCCTAATAGAATAACAGGTCAGTAATTTGCTTCTTCCCCTAACTTTATTGCTATCACCTTCAGGAAGAATGGAACTAAATGGACCACCTTCAATATTTATGCACCTAACACCAGGTATGGTAGAGCTTCCCTGTGTGCTGATCTTGGCCATTGGCTACATCAGGACAATTCAGTGAACTTCCTCCTAGTAGGGGATTTCAACACCCCTCTTTATCCATTGGAAAAGTGTGGTGGCCTAATGGATTACTTGGATAGCATGGGGGAGCTACCTGATTTTATATCTTCCACTGGTCTTCTGGACATCACTCTGAAGGGAAACCCCTTCACTTGGTCCAACAATAGGAAGGGTGCCCACCTAATCTAGGTGAGGCTTGATCAAGTCTTGGCCACCTCTTCATGGAACCTTTGCCTAAACTCTTCCTTGTCTTCCCTCCCTAGAACTACTTCATATCATAACCCCCTCTTACTATGCTGGCTTGACACTCCTAAGGTCAGCCCGACGCCCTTCAGATTTAAAATTATGTTGTGCTCTCACCCATCTTTCAGAGATCAAGTGAAATTTTGGTGGAAGACTAATATCAGGGGTATTTCTATGTTCAGAATAGCCCAAAAGCTTGAAATTATCAAAAGGGAGGTTAAAGGGTGGAGCTAACACAACTTTGGAGACTTTCACAAAGAGAAATTAGATCTCTCTGAAACCTTACACTCTCTGTAGGCCCAATTGGCATCTGGAAGCTACCCACCCAAGATTCAGGTGGAGGAGGAATTGACTAGATACAAGTGGTAGGAAACCCTGAAAAAAGAAGAAATCTATTGGAAGAAGAGATCTAGAATCCAGTGGCTTGCTGAAGGGGACAAAAACACAACCTTCTTCCATAGGTATGCCAGCATCCATAAAATAATAAATACCTTCTCTTCTCTTATTGATGGAGGAGGGAATGAATTCAAGGAAAAGGATAAAATCAACCAGGTTGTGGTTAACTACTTTAAGGGGTTGTGCTCTAAAAAGGGCCCTATGTGTCCAAATAGCATCCAAAACTAGCTCCTGGACCATATCCAAAGTGCTATTATTCTTAGTGAAAATGAAATTCTTATGAAGTGGGTCTCTCACAAGGAGGTCAAGAAGGCGGTCTTTGCTATGGGAGCTTACAAAGCCCCCAGACTAGACAGCTTCCCTCCGACATTTTTTTAGGAATATTGGGAAATTGTGGGGACTGATGTTACCAAGGCTGCTAGAGACTTCTTCAGGACTGGGCGCCTTCTCAAACAACATAACCAAACCTACATTGTGCTGGTCCCTAAGCATGAAAATCTTACTTCTATGCTAGATTTCAGACCGATTAGCCTATGCAATACCTTCTACAAGATCCTTACCAAGATCCTGATTGGTAGAATCAAGCGTCTTCTTGATAAAATTATCTACAATACTTAGAAAGGTTTTGTGCTGGGTAGACAAATCTTGGATGTGGCCATTGCCACCCATGAAATTATCCATTCTATGGACAGAAGCAAAGTCCCAGGTATGGCCTTTAAACTGGATATATCTAAAGGATATGACAAAGTTAACTGGTCTTTTCTGCTTAAAATCCTTGCTAAAATGGGCTTTAATGAGAAGGTTATCCAGATTATACAAGAATGTACTCAAACTGTTAGCTTCTTTGTTCTTGTCAATGGCTCCCCTGGTGGCTATTTTATTTCGGAGAAGGGTCTTAGACAGGGAGACCCTCTCTCCCCCTACCTCTTTATTATGGTGGCTGATGTGCTTAGTAGGAACCTATGTATGTTGTCCACTATGAGAAGAATAAAAGGTATCAAACCTGCTTCTACCCTCCCTTAGGTGGTGTTGGAACAGTTTGTGGATGACACTTTCCTCTTTGGGTATTCCTCAGTGAGTGAGGCTAGACAATGGAAACAAATTATGGAAATCTATGCATGGGCTTCTAGACAGTGTATTAACTATCAAAAGAGCTGGTTGTTCTTCTTCAATACCCCTGTGGAGTTACAAAATAAGGTGCTTCAAATTTTGGGTTGTCTGGCAGCTTCTCTCCCTTCTACCTACCTTGGCCTCCCCCTCACGGTCAAAGAGGTGTCCCACAAAATCTAGAATTCCATCATTGAAAGAACCCAGAGGAAACTAGCTGGTTGGAAGGGGAAGGTTTTTAGCAATGCCAAAAAAATTTAGCTAGTGGCCTCCACTCTCCAAGGGATCCCTGTTTACTTCCTATCCCTCTTTAAAATCAGAAGCGACATGGCTGATAAAATTGAAAAGATTCAGAGAACCTTTCTATGGGCAGGGTCTGAAGAAAAGAGGAGGATTTCACTTTTCAATTGGGACACTGTCTTCCTCCCAAAAAAAATGGGGGGCCTGGGCCTAAGAAAAATAGGTCTGATGAATAAGGCCCTTACTACAAAGGTGGCATGGAAGCTCATAGAGGGAAAAGTGGATTGGTGCAGATTAATGGAAGCTAAGTACCTCCAAGGACATCCCTACGGGAGGATATTCCACAACAGTGACCTCCCTAGTGGATCCAAACTCTAGATGAACATATGTAAATGTAAGACCCTTCTATCTAAAGGAGCTTTCTGGAAAATTGGAAATGGGAGATCTGTCAGATTTCGGAATGACCACTGGATCATGAATCATCCTAACCTGGGCCATAGATTCAAACCCCTTATGCACTATCTCAGACCAAGCCTGGGTAATAGAGCTTCAAGCTACATCAGTGGTAGAGACTGGTTGGATATTCCTAATTAGTTAAGGGACAGACTGGACCTACAACATTTGGCCAAGAAGAAGGTGTGGATCCCTCAGCTCACGCCAAAAATAATTTTTTTTTGGTGGACTCTAATGCATGGTAAGGTCCTAACCCAAGATAATCTCATAAAAAGAGGCTTCTCCATGTCAAAAAAATGTGTCCTATGTAAGAAGGAGGAATAAATGGTAAACCACCTTTTCATCCACTAAGACTATGCTACCAACATTTGGCAAGGGATCATCGGCAAATTGGGTGCCTTATGGGCCCTAGATAGAGAAGTACATCAATTTAACAACTGGAGATCCCCTTCCAATCACCCCTTACTCCAAATCCTCTGGTGTATACTTCCCGCTCACATATGCTGGACCATTTGGAAGGAAAGGAACAATAGGATTTTCAGAGAGAATAGTAACCAGCCTGAGACCTGTCTCCATATTAGAACTAAGCTCCTGTGTGAGAATGCCAGAATAGCTAATTGGAAGCTCCCTTCCTATCCTCCTGCTGCCTAGGAAGTTAGAATTGCTAACAAATGGAACCTCCTAGATGGGTTCACCAGGTTTGATGATGTGAAAAGGATAGCTAGAAATACTACCAGATGGACCGCCCCCCCAGAGGATGGACAAAATTAAATTTTGATGGGGCGGTTAATAACCTCGATCATGGAGGGGGAGGTGTGATGAGAGATCACAATGGAACTTGCATGCTGGCTTATGCTAGTCCTATAAATAACTGCACTATCACCCAGGCAGAAGGAACGACCCTTCTCTAGGGGATTAAATTTGTGAAACAAATGAACCTCAGACAGTTGGAAATCGAGGGGGATTCCAAAGGGGTTGTTGAGGCCATCAATAGTGGTGCTAGTACAGGGTGGTATGCTAGACCTATCATTATGGAAATTTGAGAGCTTCTCAACAGCTTCCAGTGCATGACTATAGGCCACATGTACAGAGAGGGGAATTCGGTCGCTGACTCAATGGATGCAATGGGCCTAAAACAAATAAAACTCAATAGTTGGAGGGTGATTAGTGACTTACCTCCAGTGACTCAGCAACTCATCGTGGGAGAAATGAATACTACAGTTTAAATGTGTCAGGCTGTCATATTCATTATGAATTCTTACTCAATCACATGTTGGTGTGTTTGGGTGATTTTCATGATTATGAAAAGGAGAACTCAAATTCCCATAAATAATTATCATTACTTTTTGAATGTGTGGAGTAAGACCTATCTGAATCAAAGGGTTTTTTTGGCTATCCTTGATATTAATTCTATTATTACTATTAATGGCACTTGGAGATCTGTTAGATCTAGCGGTATGGAGCCCATTTTGCAAAATTTTCAAGACCAAAA
The DNA here is from genome assembly GCA_018584345.1 of Thuja plicata. Classification (NCBI taxonomy): domain Eukaryota; kingdom Viridiplantae; phylum Streptophyta; class Pinopsida; order Cupressales; family Cupressaceae; genus Thuja; species Thuja plicata. Next base: position 1,450,715 of record MU223557.1, on the reverse strand, counting down.
TTTTATGTATAAGCTTTCCTTGGAAAGGATTTATGAAAAAAAGTGGTTTTTATGGCCTGCAAAAATGCTCAACTCTTCGATCTCAAATATATTCTGGCGTAGGAAGCACAGACCCTCAAAATGGGAGGCAACATTCTTGTCATTGAGCTTGATAACATCGATGAGACTTTCACTTTTGATGCGTTGGTGACTCATCACTGCAAAGAAATTGGCATTTGGGATTTCATGGAAAGAATGTAAGGTGGACATGACGAGAAAATATCCAAACAATTTGTCAAATCCTGGAACAACAGAAGTGTCTCAGTCAGGGGCATTCACTTCCAGCTAAATGAAGAGCTCATAGCCAAGGTAATGGGGCTCCCTATGGCGGGGAGGAAATACAAAAAGACCAGTCAAACTGCCAACCCTACCAGCCTCAAACAGTTTTTCAAGGATGGTGAGCTACCGGTGAGAAAACATGGGGTTTTCAACAAGGAGGAGCTGCTGGAATTCGTGCCAAAAATTTGTCTCATCGTGATGAAGTACTTCATGCTGGAAGGTAAGTTCACTATGTTTTACAACTACCACTTTCCGTTTCTGAATCATATTAGGAACAAAGATTTAATTTCCATACCTTTCTATCTCCTGCACTCCATAGAGAGTAATGTCCTCGATATTCAAGCCAACCCTGATAGATCTATCCTTCATTAGGGCCTCCTCCTCTACCTCTACCAATTTCATAAAGATATCTTCTCGGCAGCCCAACCCCCTTTGATTATCCAGATGTTACCCAAGGAGGAGCCCATAGCCAAAACTGAAAAGACCACCCATTCCTCCTCCCAGTCCATCTGTATCACCTAGGAGCCTGTGCTGGCTGATAAAAAGGCTACAATCCACAAAAAGGTGTAAAAAACCCTCTTACTAGGAAGGAGGGTTAGGAGGATTCATATGTCTCTGAGTTTGTAGAGTACATTGAGGAGAAAGAGCCTGATAGCACCCCTGAGATGGACTATAGGCCCAAAAAAATAAAAATTATGGAGAGCCAGGTTAATCTGGAGGTGGACTTGAGTGGCTCGGGTCACCGGAGGTCAAATAGAATTGCCAAGGAACAATGTAAAATTAGGATAATGGAAACAGCCTCCAAAGAGCTTTCCCTATCTTGAAAAAGAATCCCAGTCCACTGAGTCCAAGAATGGTTCTCAAATAGCTAAGTGAGTCCCTCTAGGATTGGTAACACTCCTCTACCTAACCCCCAGCAAATGATGGAAACCCCCAACAACCCCACCCTGGCCCTGAGTCCTACTTAGGAACCTAAGGACAAGCCCCATACCGTGGCCATGGAGGACAAAGATAAATTTACTAGCACCCTTAAAAGAAGGTTCTTGAACTTAGACAAGGACATTGGGGAGATTAAGAAGAACATGTAGGACTTGATGAACCATTGCACGAGGACCAACAAATTTTCCCTAAAGGTTATGCATGCTTTTGCTACGACCCTACGTAATGTACGGGAAAAGCTGGCAGGTGGCAGGCTGGAAGCGGACGAGGACAACAAAGACCTATTCCTATTTCTACAGGAGGAGTGGGATAGGACCTTGTTGTCCAAACAACTGGGTGGGAAGAACTAATCTCTGGTGTCCATGTGCTGGTCTAGGCCCTCGGATCCCCTATTTTTCATTTTGAAATATTGTTAGTTTTTATTTATTTTTGTGTAGCCCTATATGGCTTAAAACTGATACTTTTTATGCTACTGTTCATCTTAAGTTATCTGGTTTAATTCTATGGTTTAGTACTGTGACTTATGTTTTTGATAGAGGTGGAGTTAACTTGGTGTCTATGTTATTAAACTGTTATACATGCTTTCACTAGTTCCATTAATATGTTGTTAATGTGCTTCTAGTCCATTGTTCCACGGGCCAGCACCCTCTTGCTGCTTTTTCTATCAAACACATTAACTAATTAAATAATACATAATATTTAATCAATAATGTGAGAAAGATGACTAAATTTAATTAAAATTGGAAAATCAAATTTAGGTGTCTTCACTTACAATACTGCATTATTTCTATTTTGTCTCACACTTAACAATCCATACTTTACTATCCATAACTTTAGGCTGACGTCTTTTTATTTTTGCACATGTTCACCATAATTCATGATTTGATCTCCACTTGAAAACAAATTATTTATGCTTCCTTCCTTTCCCTCTTTCCATATTTTCTTATCTTCCCTTAGATTTTGACACGTGTCTTTCTGTTAGAAACACTGAGAGGGGGGGTGAATCAGTGTTTGTCTATTAATTACTTTTTAGAAACTTAAACATAAATCAAACATACATAGAATGAAGCTTAACATAACAAATCATAACAAATGATATGATTATAGGGAATCCTTGATCAGAGGAAAACCCTGGTGGGAATTAGTACACACAAATATTGTACTAAGTATAATGAACTTGTGAGAGTTCTTTTTCCCTATTAGAAGCAGTCTTTACAATATGAGTACAATGACTTGGTTAAAGGTCAGACCCTATTAAGAGTCTTTTATAAAACCCTATTAAAGGTATATATCTCATTTCCTAGGCTCACTACCCAATAAGATGAAGGCTATAACCTTCTTAAAAATGATATGCACTATATCAAAATGAACTGTTGTGATGACACTATTGTCTAATAAGTTTCGTCTATGCGCGAATGTTCTTACTCTCTTAAAGAGCTATATCATATACTGACTTCATTGTACTATCCATCTGTATCTTCCTCTTACATTATAATTGATGCTTGTAATATATCTTTACATTACATACTTATATCTTCAAATTTGAATAGGCGTGATCCAAAACAAAACACTAGTCGACCTTAAAACAAAATATACAACGCTTCCAAACAAGTCAGCTCAAGTGTGTTTACTAAAATTCTAATTACATTATTACAATCATATAACCAAAGGTGCTTAGCCATTACATTACAAAATAACACACAATGATCAAAACACTTAGTCGGCCTCTATGCTCTGTCTCCTAGACTGCTGGACTATTAATCTACTTGTAACTTTACTGGACTGTAGTTTCATACTATGTGTGTCTAGATGTAGCATGTACACATATCATACAACTTATATCTAAACACACATAATCTGAATCAATCTCTTGCACGTGCGTTGATGTGCTGATCACCGAGCATCTCTGTCTGCCCTATTTTCATACTTAGTCATTTTGTCTTTCATGATAGAAACTAAACATGACTTTGTTGCCATGATGAAAACACAAAATGAGTCATGCATCCTTAGGTAGTCAACTTGCCAATAATCTCCCCCTTTGTCATTATGGCAACAAAGGAATGTGGCCAAGTTACTCAAAATGACTTAACACAAAAAGTGACTGTATAACATCATATATACATATACTTCTTCGCATATACACATTATATATTACTCCCCCTTTGACATTAATGACAAAGGTGTACAAAAAATTGTAAGTCTACTGCATACTTACTCCATATACACTTCAGGGTATTCTATTTTAAGAGATTGGATCTCTTTCTGCCAAAATACTTTCATAGCATCAACCGTTTGTAGATGCGCGGACAATGCATATGTCAGCTTCTCCATTTTTATCAGATCCATGCAGGAACCTTTATCATATGTCACCATAGTTGCATCAATCTATTTGATGTTCTCATTGAGGATTGCTAAGGATGGCACAAGTGCATTTCTTAAATGTGTTTTCCTTACCCTTATCTTGCTGATTTCTAACTTTGCTTTCTCAATTTTGTCTAACTGCCCTTGGTAGACATTGTTACATATGTTCATGTCTTGTGTGGAAGTTTCAACTAATTTTCTTATGCTATCCACCATTAGTTCTGCCTCTTCAAACTTTTTGGTGTGCTCAAAGGTGAGCTTCACCCTGTCCATGCAGTTTGCTATGACTCTCTTTCCTTTATTTGCCAATTCCTTCAATATGGATTGCCCAATCTTTAAGGAATTTAGGTCTAAGGAAAAGTTATTTACCAATTCATTCAGTCTCTCCTTCTTGTATTCATCTTCTAGAATTTGAGCAGCGGAGTCTACTAAACTTGTGAAGTGTGATTTGAAATTTTTTAGAAAGTTGTCCACATCTTCAACTGATTGGACTTTTGCTATTTTCTGATCAGCAGGCACTAAGTCATTCAAAATGTTTACTATTTCCAAGAAATGAGGGTTCCTCATTACTTGTTTCTCTTTTACATTTTCCATAGCAGGAACGCTTATATTGATTAGGTCTTCTTCTCCCCATGCATCCAAGCTTACTGAATCAGGAGTTAACCTTGACAACAATGAGGTAGATGGTTGAGTGAATGGTGAGAATATAGTGTTTTGACTGGTATCCACACATTCAACCTTAACTAGTTTCTCTTTTATCGGTGTCTTGTCACCTTGAGTATCATCTTGAGTATCTTCATTTATATCAATTTGGTCATTGATGGGAGCTTCATCTTGTTGTGCAGAGGTATCATCAGTGCACATTTATTTAGTGCTTACTAATGCCTTATCAACTTTGTCCATATCCTTTTTAGATGTAGTCATGAATATCTTGACATTGTCAACTACTATAGTGTCTTCTAAGTCTTTACCTGTATCAGAAGTTATTGTCACTATGGGTGTTGAGACTTGTGGACCTGTCATAGGTGCAATCTGAATTACTGGTTTTGTAACCTGTTTGGGAGGAGCTAGAGTAACTTTTGCTATAGGTGCCATTGGTGGATACATGTGTTTGTCCATAAAGACTTGTGCAAATGCCTTTTTAGTCTCCTTACCTATCTGTTCATACTCCTTTTTCATAATTTGTAGGGTCCTTGTCTTAGTTCAGAGATGAGGCTTTACTAGATCCAACAATATAGCCTTCTCATCATGTGAGAATACAAGAAGAAGAGTATCCAATGTTTCTTCTCTTATCCTCAAGTCTTCCTCAATTGCATGTCTTTTCATTATCTCCAACAAGTTCCATAACTGATCTGGTATCACTGTCTTGAGTTCAAGAACTATTTTCTTAAACTTGATCATATGGGATATGATCGTTGAGTGTATCTTTGTTTTATCAATTTCTTGATACTTGTCATAGACTTTAGAAAGTGTATCTAATCTCCCTTCATTAACAATCATGTTCCTCAAAACATTTAGACTAGGTCTAAATCCTACCTCAAGAAGAGCTTGAGTATTCTTGGCTTTGCTCCGAGTGTTCCTTGAGGATGGGTGATTTGTAGGTGCCTATTTTCTTCCTCTAGTCTTCTTGCTTGGTGTAGAAAATGGAGATGAATCTAAGTCAATGGTGGTAGAGGGCGTAGGGGTGCTCTCTACTTTCTTATTCTTCTAGATCTGTTATGCTTTCTCAAGTTCTTTTTCTATCTTGGCATCTTTGGCTTTGTCAAGATCGTCTTGAGTGACTCCATGAACTTTTAGTATGTTAGATGTAATTCTGGAAGCTTTCATTTTATTATCAACACTGTGTAAGATAGTATCCACTTCATTGGTCTTCTCTCTTTAGGTGCCCCATCTAGGTTCATTTGGATCTTTGGGCGCTAACAATAGAACTTGCGCATATCCTTCTAGCACATGTTCTTCCACTTCATAACCAAGAGGATGAATCCATTTGCTTCTAGGTTCAACTACCTCCATACATGTGCAATCTGTTTCTACCATGAAACATATGGTATCCTTATACTTGTCAACTATATTCTCAGACAATGTGTACCTATTCTGCATTTTGATCCTGAATGTCTTTATATCCATATCCATGGCATCCCTTGCACTGCTCTCTAAGGTGACCTTGAGTGATATCTGAGATATTGTGGGCTTTCTCTTGTCCAAGTAGAGATTTGGAACCTTCAAAACTATATGGAAATACAAATAGATGATCAAAGATCCAAACCTAAATGTCTTGCTCCTGTCATGTTTGATGATTCAGATGTTGTCAATCAATTGACCGCGCAAGATCTCACACAAATTGTATTGAGTGTTATCCTTCACCATTCTGATAGCTGCTAGGACTGTTGCCACAGAGACACTGTTTAGTCTGCTTGCTTTCTGAAAATTATACCCAAGTATCATTGTCAGAAGTTCTATGTCATCTTCTTTGATAGGGTCAACCGTCATTCCGTGCTTGTCACTTCTGGATAGACAAACTTATCCAATCTTCTTTTTGACATCTTTTCCAGTGGGAAAGAGTGGTCTAGTCTTGGGAATTATAGTTAATTCATGAATTAGGTCTATGGTGATATGCACAGGGACCTCTCTGATCCAGTAAAGATCATCATGTATTCTGCTCAACAAAATCTTTACCCATTCGGGCTAATCAAACTCATGCACATTGGAATACTCAAAGATAGGGTTATCAATCAAGTGCACAAACTCATCCTTGAATGTGTAGTTAGGTTTCATCATGGATGCCATATGAGTAGCTATTTTGACATCTCCTAATATTTCCTTCTTATAGTAAATATACGCGCGGATATCTTCCATATGAACAACACCTAGCGGGGTTTCAGAGAAAGCCCCTTCCACATAATCCAATATGGATTTGAATGGATGTTTCTTAAATACAAATATCTTCCTCTCTACTATATCAAACACAACTGGAGTCGCCATACTTACTTGGAATTTTCTTAAGTAGGGTTTCATGAAATTCCAAAATGGTGCGACTGCTAGGGTTCCGTTTCAAACTTCTTTTTTGTTCCCTCAACTGCCAAATCTATTATGCCTTCATGCCTTGATGTTTAGTGCTCTAATGCTCTCCAAATTCTGTTCTCTTCAAATGAAATTGTGAAGAAGATTGAATACTTTATTTCCTTTATACAATCTACCACATTTAACATTTGCAACCGTAAGCAAATTACCCAGATATTTTGAAACTTTGATCCTGATGCATTTTAGATAGTGCGTGAATGCACATAGCAATATTATGTTCTTGTAACCATGATTTCATAGGCACATACTCAGAGGTGAGTATACCAAATGCACAGGGTACCTGAGCTTAGAATAGCTCCCCCTAAGACCAATAAGTTCTATTCAAGCAGAAGTAGAGGGTGCATCCACTGTGGATGCATCAACTACTTTGTCAACATCATTTTCCTTCTTTACTTCAACCCAAATTTTTCTTGAATCTTCATTTGCTTGAACAAACTTTACTTCTCCTTTCTCTTCAAATAGTGATTTCTTAGGTTCATCTTGCTTCTGAGTTTTGGATCTACAAAACTTTGAGATGTGCCCTGCCTTTCAACATGTGTGAAAAATGATAGGAGGTCTGAAGCTCTTGTTCATCATGCTGCATTGCTTTGCTGTGTGTCCATTGTAGTTCCATATCTGACATCTAGTGTTCTGCAGATTCCTTTGAGGTTGATTTCTTTGATTGTTTTGATTCATTCTTCTTTGATTCTGCTATGACTGAGTTTTGCAATGTATAGCCCTGTGACCAAATTTATTACAAGAGAAACAATAACCACTAAAGGGTCTTACCTTTTTGCAATCTCTTGCCAAATGACCATGTTTGTTGCATGTATAACAATTTCTGTTAACTTGCTTGATATCATTTTTAGGTGGATTTGTTTTAATCTCTTCAACATTTTCAACTTTCATTGCTTCTGAAGATGCTTCATGAGGTTTCTCTCTTTCTTGTAATGAATTAACTTCAGATTGTTTTATATTGAATCCAAGACCAGTAGTGTCACCTTTTTGCTTTTGTGCATTAAGCTGAGATTGAAGTGAATCAGAACTTGTGTGGAGTTTATCAATCTTATCCTTTGCTTCTGTTAATTCAGATTCCAACTTCTTTTTTATGTTTTCCAATTCCAGAACTTTCATGTTTTCTTTCAAGAGTTCATCATCTAGTTGTTTGCTTTCTTTGATCTCTTCTTCAATAGAAATTTGGTTGTCTTTAAGCTGTTCATCCAGATTTTCAACTTTATCTTTTAGAGACATATTCTCTTCATTGAGATTTTTGATCATTTTCCTTAAATCACTTGTAGAACAATCTTTCAAATCTTTTCTTAATTTTTTGATAAGCATTTCTGAGCCATCAACTTTCAGTTTGAGTTCTTCATTTTCTTTTTCAGATCTATCAAGATCTTCAAGAGCTGCTTCAAGATTCTTTTTCAAATTTTTTTCTTCTGTTGAGTCCATGATCTCCTCAAGTAGTTAAACTTATTTGCTGAGGACCAGAGCTTTGATACCAATTGTTAGAAACACTGAGAGGGAGGGGGGGTGAATTAGTGTTTGTCTGTTAATTACTTTTCAGCAACTTAAACATAAATCAAACATACATAGAATGAAGCTTAACCTAACAACTCATAACACATGACATGATTACAAGGAATTATTGATCAGAGGAAAGCCCCGGTGGGAATTAGTACCCACAAATATTGTACTAAGTATAATGAACTTGTGAGAGTTCCTTTGCCCTGTTAGAAGCAGTCTTTACAATATGAGTACAATGACCTGGTTAAAGGTCAGACCTTTTTAGGAGTCTTTTATGAAACCCTGTTAAAGGTATATGGCTCACTATCCAATAAGATGAAGGCTACAAACTTCTGAAAGATGATATGCACTATATCAAAATGAACTGTTGTGATGACACTGTTGTCTGATCAGTTCCATGTATGCGCGAATGCTCTTACTCTCTTAAAGAGCTATATCATATACTGACTTCATTGTACTATCCCTCTGTATCTTCCTCTTACATTATAATCGACGCTTGTAACATATCTTTACATTACATACTTATATCTTCAAATCCGAATAGGCGTGACCCAAAACAAAACACTAGTCGGCCTTAAAAAAAATATATACAACTCTTTCAAACAAGTCAGCTCAAGCGTGTTTACTAAAATGCTAATTACATTATTACAATCATATAACCAAAGGCACTTAGCCATTACATTACAAAATAACACCTGCTGATCAAAACACTTAGTCGGCCTCTATGCTCTGTCTCCTGGACTGTTGGTCTATTGATTTTCTTGTAACTTTGTCGTACTGTAGTTTCATACTATGCGTGTCTGGATGTAGCATGTACACATATCATACAACTTATATCTAAACGTGCATAAGCTGAATTGATCTCTCGCACATGCGCTGATGTGCTGATCGTCGAGTATCTTTGTTTGCCCTATTTTCATACTTAGTCATTTTTTCTTTCATGACAGAAACTAAACATGACTTTGTTGCCATGATGACAACACAAAATGAGTCATGCATCCTCAGGTAGTCAACTTGCCAACACTTTCATGCTTGGAATTGGTTTTCTATCATAAATTACATCCTAAGTACCTACTTATTTTGACTTTCTTTGTTGTCCCTTAGCAACATATTTATTTTGCCAACTTGGAACTAGAAACCCATGATTTATCATGTTCCTTCTCTCCTTAATAATTTTCTTATCCACATCCTTACTTCTACTTACATGATTAAAACTAACATTTTCATTTCCACTTACATAACCAAAATGAAAATTGTGACATCCTTTTGCCTATTGTCCCAGTTTGCTCCCACCATTGGATTCTTTATTTTCTAACTTTTTCTCTTCATAGACATCTTGTCCTACATTTGCAACATAATCCAAGACATCATGCCACTTTTTGGTTTCTTCCTTATCTTCATTATCATACCAAAAATCTTTAGCACTCATTATCATACCAGAAATCTTTAGAACTGTTCTCATTTTTATTGTAAGATTCTTTGTCATGTTTCTCTACTGGAAACTCTTTTTGACACACTACTGCATTTTATCTCCTCTCATCTTCATCATTGTCCATATGTGCTCCATTTTCCTTAGTCTTATTAGTTCCAATGTCTTATTCTTGACCTGCCTTATAAAACTCTTCATACCTGCATACACATGCTCTCACAATATTAGAAAATATAACAAGAAACCATAATATCTCTAGAAGTTCCTTCTTCATAGACACTTTACTCTCTTCTTTACTCTGTCCCTCAAAATCTTCCTTCTGAACTCTCCTTTTCCTTCATTCTTTCTTGTCTTTCCTCTTGTTCTCAATAATAAGAACTTCTTTCACTACTTCCTTTACATGTTTTTTACTTAGCAACTTTCTATTGTCCAAGACATTTTTATCTTCTCTCTTCAAGGAAGCCATCTTTATCCTACTATTTTCTCAAAAATCTACTTCACCTTCTTTTCTATTGACCAACACCTAACATATTCTTGGCTTCTCTCATTATGCCACTGCTCCACCAAAATCTTACATTTCTCAAAATCTATTTTCAACTCCGTCGATTCTGTATCAAACTCTACATCTTGCTTGCTCTTATTTGTCTTCATATTGTCTTTCTTCTTGATACTTTTCTTATTTGTGTTCTTTGAGTCTTTCTTTCTTTTTCTTAACTTCTTGATACCTCACTGAGAGCTCCTCTCATTTCTCTTTCCCATTCTTTTGGTAACCAAATTATTCCTTTTACCTTGTCAAAACTGTCATACCCAAATTTAACCAAAATCACATGAACATAACTACTTCCTTACACAAATATTTTTAGGCTCTCAATTTCCTCTTCCCAAACCTTTAAGACTCTAATATCAAATAATAGTGACCAATTTTCATAACCAAAAAAAATTCCGAACTAGTGGTGTTCTCTAGGCCTTAGAAACTTCAAAATACAATCAACGACCATTAAAGAGATATGAACTTTAATATTCTGATACCAATTGATGACTTACTTCCCAACCATTGACATAATAACACTTACACCTGTCTTTTGACAAAGATGACTATCAATAGACTCTAATATTACTTGGAAAAATTCACAAATAGTTCAACACTGAATGTAAGCTCATCCAAGAGATAGAATAAGTATTTACAGAAAGACACATGATTGAGTATTCTATCTCTTACAAACTACCAGTGCTCTTGAAACATATCAAAACAGAAACAAAATGGAAACATATTTAAACATTTAAAAATGATTATCATTTTCACCTCATCGCCACCTTATCATTAATTTTTGTACATATAGTATTTCAACATTCAATTCTCTCTATACATAATATCTCAAAACACATTTCAAACCTCTAGATACTTCTAGAGTTATGTAATCTAGCCATTTGGTGGTCTATCGTGGCGGCAGATAAGCACGGTCGGTGATCATTACAAGCATTATCATTATCAGATAAATCTAACGCCCCTCTGTTATATACTCTAATATATAAAAATCTAATACTTTCTAATCGCAAAGATGCAACGAGGAACCTGATTTCACTAACGGCTTGGGCGAGTAGCATAATTTAGTTGCAGAAATGAGCGAGGAAGGAGAATCTGGGGGAGAATTATGAACACTCAAATTGGATTCGCTCCAAACTTTTCTTAAGGGAAAGCCCACACTACGCTTGCTCAAGCTTTGACAATTGTAATAATGGTGGGTCTTGCCTTCCAGAGAATGAAGCCCACATTTACAATAGCGATGATATGGTTTTTTGCTGATATACTCATCTCCCACACTAAGCTGGAGTCCAACCTCTATAAATGAAAACGATCCATCCATCATAGAAGCCATCTCTATTTCTTGTCTAAAACCAACTTCTTTTCCTTCAACTTGAAAATCTTAGGAGGAGCTTAATAGTTTATAGGCGTGGGAATACACATTAGAGATAAATGGCTATGGCGAATTCGATGCATCTGATAATTGATACAAACAAGGTCGAAATTTATTGTCTTGATCGCCATGGACTGTGAAGCCGCTTGTCCGTTTGTTGAAATACGACCCTGCCAACATTGCTCACCTCGCCATGTGGGGTACCTCGATGTGGACATTTCATCACCATTGTTTTGATTTCTTGCTAATGTTAACGTACATCGAAAACTTGGACTACGGGGAAATTTGGATTTTGTGCTGCATGGCGAAGCAACATATATTTGGAGTTGATTTCCATGCAAGAACAACACTTTTAACTATGTGTTTTATGCTGAACGTCCCACTAGGCAGGCATTCATCTCTATGCACGTTCATCCATCTGTATGCAAGTTCGACACGAAACTAGAATCATCACGTAGAATCTGCAGATTTATCTTTTTTCATGTTTGTTCATTTTGATAATGCATCGTGTAGAATGATTCTAAATGTGGCGAATGATTCAACACGAAACTAGAATCTTCATGATGAGTCAAGCAATAGCCGTTCCTAAACTGATATTTTTGGCGTGTAACACGTCTTACAGTGTGTAAAGGGGCCTTTGAATATTGCATAGGCATATCCTTTTTCTCTTATGATTTAGGTTTGTTTTCATTAGAGTTTTGAAATGTAATAATTATTTTATTGCTATTTATTTATTTTTCTAAATTCTGTCAAATTTTTTTATATTATTTATTTGTTGTAATATTGCTATCAAAATTCAATTGTGTTATTTTAATGCAGAGCACACTACAAGAAGTGATGTGATGGGTCTTTCTCTCTTCTTACAGCTCAAATGCAACTTATTCAAGATCCGACTCCTTGGTCCTTTTAGACACAATGTCTTCTACCACAAAAAGGTGATTGTATGCTTTTCCAACTCCTGCAAGGTGAGCAATGCTCTAACCAATATCCCGCAATATTGTGATTTAGTGACACTAGCCCTATTCTAAGCCAAAATCTAGAAACCTTCACCAGTGGCTTCACACAACCCAAGTAGTGATTGGGACACCTTAATTGTGATGTAAGGATATGTAAACAACCCTCAGACTGATCCTCAAACTTCTACAATATATCAAACCTTGGCTGTCCTAGAATTCCTTGTAGGTCTATCCAATTGGTTTTTAGGACATAACTTGTCTTCCTTGTCTCACCTTAGAAAAATAAGTGTAGATTCAAACACCCTTTTGGAAGTTATGATGATCCCCAAAGCCCTAAGATCCAACTCCACTCCTGTAGAAACTAACTCCCACTAAGTTCACAAACCTAATTGGCCAAATTAGGCTTGGATATCAAAGCAAGTGATAGGGAATGGGTACATGGGATTGATACAGGGTCTTTCAAACCTTCTCCACACTCAACTAATACAAATCCACCTTTATTTCACTCCTACCAATCAAATCTTCAGACTATTAACTCTGTTACATTCATTCCTAGCTGAATACATTGAGATATTTAGTCTAGGGCTTGATGCAAACATGTATTTCCCTTTGAGCCACACTCTGAGCTTTAGGAAGCCAAAAATACACCTTCTTAACTTGCATTTTCTAGAAGGGTGAGAAATTTAACCCTTTCAAATGCAAGTTAGGACTTCATTTGTGAAACACGCTCTCAAAAGGCCTCTTCCTGGACTGGTTTTAGAAAATTAACTAAAAAACACTTCTACTCTAAACAAATCAATCCCAAATCAACTAAAATGTTAAGATAACACAAAGTAGATTAAAAAAATGAACATATCTTGTAAGAACAACACCATACACAGTCATACCAGTCAGTAAAGATCAGAAAAACTCTTCATCTTCCATTCATTTTGCATCTGAACATCAAAACAGAACTTCTCCCCACTTGGGATCAAAAAGACAACTTAAATCCACTTAATATGTGAATTCAAAATGATCCAAATCCCTTGGTGACTATTGGTTTTCCATCTTGCAATTCTTGAGCAACATTTGGAAGTTGCTTGAGCAACATTTTTACATCTTTTGCAACCTTTTGAAACTTTTGTCTTTTTGCAACTTGGAGACTTTTGATTTGGATTCTAACCCATCAACTTGAAAAAACATGATCAAAATGACTTTAATCTAATAAAATCAATGCTAAGACTCATCTAGAGCATCAAACACACCTAAATAAACTTAATTCTAAAACTAATGATCTCATTGAACTAAGGTTTCACAAGGCTTATAATAGTGCCTTAGAGATCCTTTACCACACAAGTGGATCCAAAAAAAAATAGGATGCTCTCTAGGATCTATCCAGTTATTAAAACAAAAAATCATGAAATCCACCTTTCTTAATGTTAGCATGAGTCATCCAAGTGGCATCCTCCAACGAATGGTGTTTCCATTTTACTATATACTCATAGTATGTATATCTCTTGGTTTTTTTTGTTATCCTTTTATCCAAAATGCATTGAATTTATTGCAAAGGTGGTTGAGGTAGTTCTTGTAGCTCCTTATCCTATTGAAGATCTTGGTCACCTACAATAGACACATTAGTAATAGGACCCTTGTAGGCATACAGATCAGCCACATTTGAGATTGGGGATAAACCAACATTGGAAGGTAACTCAATCCTATATGCATTATTGCCACATTTCTTAAAGATTCTATAAGGAACAATCTTCTTCATCATGAGCTTAGTGTATTTTTCTTTAGGTAGTCTTTCCTTCTTCAGGTGAACCATAACCATGTTTCGTACCTTGAATTGGACATCTCTTCTCTTGATATCTGCTACTTTTTTTTTAAATTTCTCAAAGGTATGTTGAAGTCTCTCCTTGACTTGTTGGTGTGTGTTCTTCTTGACTTCTACAAAGTCATTAGCTTGAGCACTGCTCTAACCAAGGTTCTAAATATCTCTTAGCTCCAATACACCCCCAGGGTTTGATCAATGGACATTTTGAAAAGGACTACTTCCTGAACTACTATTGACAGAATCATTATAGGACAATTCTACTTGTGGAAGGATTGAATCCAATGCTACCCCATACTCCTTTGTTAGATATCTTAGTAGATATCCTAAAGATCTATTTATTACTTGACTTTGTCCATCTAACTGAGGATGATAAGAAGATGGCATGGCTAAGTTTGTTCCAAGTTTCTTTCATAGGGTATGCTAGAAATTTCCCAAGAATTTTGGATCTCTATCTAAGACAATGATGAGAGGTAAACCATGGAGTCTCACAATTTTTTTGAAGAATAATCTTTCAATGCTTGAAGCATCATGTGTAGTCTTGCAAGGTAAGAAGTGTTCCATCTTGGAGAATCTGTCCACCATTACATAAATACTGTCATAACCTACTTTGGTCCTTGGAAGAGCCAACATAAAATCCATTCTTATGGAGTTCCAAGGTTTACTAGGGATCAACAATGGTGTGTACAAGCCTGCATTGGAACTTGTTCCTTTGGCTTTTTGACAAACTAAACAACTCTCTACAAATCTCCTTATATCAAACTATATCTTGGGCCAAAAATAGAATCTTTTCACCAATTCAAGTGTCTTGTCAAGACCAAAATGGCCTCATAGACATCCACAATATTTCTCTTTTATAATGTTCTCTTTCATGGAGAAATCAGGGATACAAAGTTGACTCCCTTAAAACAAAAGTCCTTCTTGAATCATGTAGTCTGTGAATTCAGTGTGATATCTATCTCCTAGTTCCAAGAAAAATTTGTAAACTTCTTTGACATCTCCATCATTGTAATACATATCTTTGAGGACAAAGATACCTAAACTTTCCAAAGTGATTTATTGTATAGCCAAGTTTCTTCTGCTCAAGGCATAACTACCTTGTTAGTCACCCCTTTCTTGTGTTTAATGGTGAAAGTGAATGCTTGCAAGTACTCCATCCAATTGAGGTGTCTATGATTCAATTTATCCCACCTGTTAAGAAAATTGAAATCATGTTTGTTAGTATATATAATAAATTCCTTGGGCAATAAATAATTCCTACACTTCCTAAGTTACTGAACCATGACATACATCTCCAAGTCATATGTAGAGTACTTCTGCTCTTCTTCATTAAGTTTTTCACTTAAAAATGCCACAGGTCTTCCTTCTTGAGTGAGAACACCCCCAATATCTCTCTTACTAGCATCATATTCAATGGTGAAGACTTAGTAAAAATTAGGGAGTATTAAGATAGGTTGTTGAGAGACTCTTGTCTTCAAGTATTCAAATGACTTGTCTATAGCATTAGTCTGTAAAAATTTACATTTCCTTCCCTCTTTCATGGTATCTATCATTGGTGCACTCACCCCACTGAAATTCTTGACAAAATTTCTATAGAAACTAGCAAGGCCATGAAAGATCTTTACCGCAATAGAATATTTTGGAGTGGGCCAATTCACTATGGCTTCAACCTTGGAAGGATCCACTTTCAAGTTGCCCTTGGAGATGACAAAACCAAGAAATATTAGCTCTTCTTTCAAAAATACACATTTTTCCAATTGATTCTTAACTTCTCCCCATGTAATATTTTCATCACCATGTCTATATGTATCAGATACTCATCCTTATCCTTGCTAAAAATTAATATGTCATCTAAGTAAAAAACAACAAAATGATTGATAAAAGGTTTGAGGACCTCATTCATTAACCTCATAAAGGTGCTAGGAGAATTTGAAAGACCAAAAGGAATCACCACCCACTCAAACAATCCCTCATTGGCTTGAAAGTTGTCTTCCACTCATCCCCTTCTCTGATCCTAATTTGATGATACCCACTCTTTAAGTCAATTTTTGAGTAGTATTTTGCTCCTCCTAGTCAATCCATAAGATCTTCTATCCTTGGCATAGGAAACCTATATCTGATGTTTATCTTATTGATGGCTCTAGAGTTAGTACATAACCTCCATGCACCCTCCTTCTTAGGGGCTAAGACTACAGGCACTGCACAAGGGCTTTTTCTCCTCCTAATGAAGCCTTTTTCCAATAGTCCTTAAATCTATCTTACAACTTCTATATTTTTTTCAGGGTTTAGTTTGTAAGAAGCCTTATTGGGAAATGTAGAACTAGGTATGGGGTCTATACAATGACTAATATCCCTTTTTGGTGGCAAAGTGTCTGTAATTTTGTCTGTAACCATCCCTTTGTATGTGTTCAAAAAATCTTGCACTTCCTTTAAACCAACATTTCTCTGAGGTTCTTTATCTATTGGCATATTCTTAGGATTTTTCTTTGGCTTGACTATGATAGAAAACAAGGGGTATCTTTCTCCTTAAGGAATCTCAAAAATTCATTTTCTCCTACTAAGATAACAATGTTTGTTAAGGCTCTGTCCTTATCACAATGAGAGAGAGGTGTCATAGTGTATATTATCCCATTTTTGGTCAATGTGTAGACATTTTTCTTACCCCCATGTTGGGCATCAACATCATATTTCTATGGTCTACCTAGAAGGAGATGACATGCATCCATGTTCACAACTCCACATAAAACTTTATCTTCGTATTCTCCTACTTGAAATTCTACCCAACATTGTTCATCTACCACGGTTTGTCAATCCTTATTGAGCCCAGATACTTTATAAGGGATTGGATGTGGTATTTTATTTAAACCAAGTTTACTTATCATCTCATTAGAAACCGAATTCTTAGTAGAACCAGAATCAACAAAAATTTCACAAGTTTTTCCATTTACCTTGTAGTGAGTTCTGAAAAAAATCTTCCTTTGTGGGGGCTCCTTGGGAGTTGGAATATTCAAGAGTGTCCTATTGAACATTATGCACTCTCCTTGTTTAGGGTTTGCAAGTGTGGATGTAGTGGTATGATATGAAGTTGTGCTTTGATAGTCTTCATCTTGAGTGAGTTTCACTCTCCTATCTCCTCCTGATGTGTTGAAACTTGTACTTTCCTTGCTTGGGCATCTGAAAGATTGGTGACCAATCTAATTGCAGGGGAGACACTTGCCAGTAAATATGGTGGTGTTTCTACCTCCTGACCTTCCTTTATTTTTTCCTCTAGCCCTCAGAAATTGACTCTGTGAATCTTATCTCTGTCAGGCTCTTAGGGACTTGATTCTCCCTGTGGTCTTGGTGATGAGCCCCTTCCTTAGAATATTCCTCTACCTCTCAAACCATCACCTCTTCCTCTAAAATTAGTTTCCTCCCCTCTCCTTTTTTCAATTTTCTTAAATCTTCATTACCATTTGATAACACTAGTGTAAAGACTGAGGATTAAACAAACTTAATTCATCTAGGATATTGTATTTAAGCCCATTTAAATACCTAGAAAAATTTTTCTTTTCATTTTTAGGGATCTTGGCCTTCATTCTGATTTTTTGTAATTCATCAGTATTGGATCCTACATCAAGATATTTTTTCTTCAAATTTTGTAACTTCTTACATAGATTTACCTCATAATCATCTAGAACAAATTGGTTTTTGATCTCCCTAAGCATCTTCTTACATTTCGTTATTGGCTCCTCTTTTTACTCTCTTTTCCTTTGTAAGAAATTCCACCATCTTAGTGTCGCTCCCCTCATCTTAGACTTGGAAATCTTGGTTCTCTATTGAGAAACAATGTATTCACATTCAAAGTAGTTTTCTAGGGGTTCTACTCAATCTATACACTCCTCAGGGTCCATCTTTCCCATAACAATTGGTAAATATGGTTTATTATCTCTTCTTCCCATTCTCTCAAAGGCTTCTAAAAGTCTTTGATCTTCTGATACTCTTACCCTTTCAAATTCAAGGCTTTCTTCTTCTTTGTCTGATTCAAAATATTCACCACTAGGTACACTCATCTGTGATATTTTGAAATTTTCAATCTCTACTTCCATCTTCTTTTTCTTATCTTCTTTTTCCCCCACAATTTTAGCTAGCTCTACATTTGTAATCCTCAAAGGTGTTTCCTCCTCTTCCTTGTCATCAAATTGATCTACCATTTCTGTTCCCAAGAGCTTTTCTAAGCTCTAATACCACCTAATGTAGAGCACACTACAAGAAGTGATGTGATGGGTCTTTCTCTCTTCTTACACCCCAAATGCAAATTATTCAAGATCTGAATCCTTGGTCCTTTTAGACACAATGTCTTGTACCACACAAAGCTGATTGAATTCTTTTCCAACTCTTGTAAGGTGAGCAATTCTCTAACCAATATCCTGCATTATTGTGACTTAGGGACACTATCCCTATTCTAACCTAAACTATGGAAACCTTCACCAGTAGCTTCACAAAACCCAACTAATTATTGGGATAACTTACTTATGATTTAAGGATAGGGAATCAACCCTCAAACTGATCCTCCAACTTCTAGAATATGTCAAACCTTGACTGTCCTAGAATTTCTTGTAGGTCTATCCAATTGGTTTTCAAGACATAAATTTTCTTCCCGGTCTCACCTAAGAAAAATAAGTGTATATTTAGACATCCTTTTATAAGTTACGATGATCTCCAAATCCCTAAGATCCAACTCCACTCCTGCAACACCTAACTCCCACTAAGTTCACAGACCTAATTGGCCAAATTAGGCTTGGATATCAAAGAAATTGATAGGGAATGGGAAAATTGGATTGATACACATTCTTGCAAACCTTCGCCACACTCCAAATAATACAAATCCACATTTATTTCACTCCTACAAATCAAATGCTTAAACTATTAACTCAGTTACATTCATTCTTGACTAAATACATTGAAATATTCAGCCTACAACTTGATCCAAACATATCTTTCCCTTTGATCCACACTCTAATCTTTAGGAATCCATAAATACACATTCCTAACTTGTATTTTCTAGGAGGGTGATAAATTTCACCTATTCAAATGCAATTTAGGACTTCATTCTTGAAACAAGCTCCCAATAGGCCTCTTCCTAGACTGGTTTTAGAAAATTAACTCAAAAAGACTTCTACTATAAACTAATGAATCCCAAATCAGCTGAAACATTAATATGACACAAAGGAGATTCAAAAAATAACTTATCTCACAAGAAAAATACCAGACATGGCTGCACCAGTTAGTAAATCTCATAAAAACTCTTCATCTTCTATTCATTTTGCATCAAAACATCAAAACAAAACTTATGTCCACTTGGGTTCAAAGAGACAACTTAAATATACTTTAAATGTGAATTAAAAATGATCCAAATCCATTTTTAACTACTGATCTTCCATCTTGTAACTCTAGAGCAATATTTGGAAGTTGCTTGAGCAACATTTTTCATCTTTTGCAACTTTTGTCTTTTTGCAACTCACTGACTTTTGATGTGGATTCTAACCTAGATCAACTTGAGAAAAAAATATCAAAAGAACTTGAAGCAAATAAAATAAATGATAAGACTCATCTAGAGCATCAAACACACCTACATCAACTTAATGCTTAAACTAATGATCCTATTGGACTAAGGCGTCACAAGGCTTATAAGAGTGCCTTAGAGATCCTTGACAACACAAGTTGATCCAAAAAAATAGGATGATCCCTAGGATCTATCTAGTTATTGGAGACACAAAATTATGAAACTAGTGACTTTCATGGGTGCAATGCACCAAATTTCCTTGAGTTAAAATCATTGACCTATGGTTCATGAGTAGTGGTTCACAAGAACCAATCTCTCATGAGAATTATTGGAACACTTATCACTCATTGCATCTAGGTAATTTTCACAAAGGTAAAGAATCAAGACTTCCTGAGAGGTCACCCATCTGAGTACTACTCCAACTCAAGTATGATTAACTATGAATTTTCCTCCATGGTTAAGCCCACTCTGCTTGCAACCCCATTTGCAAAAAAAAAGAAGGGATTTTAACCCTAGCTTCTCATGCACCATTCACCCTGAAACGATAATAAGTGAACTCTCATTGGTGGGAATCATGTTAGGATCTATACCTAACTTTTAAAACTTTGTTTCCAGCACCCATGTAGTGTCTAAATATTCTTTCCCTTGCCACTTTACAAGGTACTCCATGTACACTTTAGTTCTTGTCTTCTTAGAAACCATGGAGCTCAAACTCTTCTCTGCTTTGGGTTTTGGTGTGACTATAATTTTCAATCTCTTTATCTCCTTTGCATCTTCTGAATGGCTATTATCTCCTTCTGGAACTGGTCCTTTGTAGGACACCAAATTTGCAACATTAAAGATTGGAGAAAGTCCTATGTTTGCAGGTAACTCAGATTTGTAAGCATTAGGTCCATACTTTGGTAGACTGACACAAGGGCCTATTTTCCTCATCTGAAGCTAGGAACACCTTTTGTAACTTGATTTGTTTAGGTGTACCATGACCAAATCTCCAACTTGTAATTGAACATTTCTTTTTCTTTCATCCACCTTCTATTTGGTATGGGTAGTACTCTCCACTAGTACTTATTTCACTGTATCATGAACCTCTTTCATGGAATGATAAAATTCCTTAGAATAAATACTCTTATCTACACTCCTTCCAAAGTCTCTAAGCCCATAGATACCTCTGGGATGAATTCCATAAACCACTTCAAAGGGGATTTTACCTATGGATTTATTTATGGTGTCATTATAAGGAAAATATTCTTGAGAAAGTAACTGATCCAATGTCTATCCATACTCCTTGGTGAGACACCTTAAGAGGTTTCCAAAGCTTCTATTAACCACATTTGTACACTCATCCATTTTTGGATGATAAGAAGAGATAAAAGAAAGATTTGTTCCAAGATTTTTCCATAAGGTCTTCCATAAATGACTCTTAAACTTAGAGTCCCTATATGATACAATGCTTAAAGGTAACCCATGGATTCTAACTACTTCCCTAAAGAAGATATTTTCTAAATATCATGCATCATGGGTGGTCTTACATGGAACAAAATGGGTCATCTTACTGAATCTATCCACAGTCACAAAGATATTGTTGAATCATTTTTTTGTCTTGGGAAGTCCAACCACAAAGTCCATATTGAGACACTCCCAAGGTCTAGTTGGAAGTGGAAGGGGTTGATACAACCCTTCATTGGATGAAGTCCCCTTAGTTTTTTGATATACTATACAAGACTCCACATACCTATGGATATCTCTATTCATCCTTGGCCAATAATCATACCTTTTAGGTAGTTATAAGGTCTTATGAACACCAAAATGTCCACTAAGTGAGCCATTATGTTTTTTTTTGCACTAGGTTCTCTCTCATTGAACCTATAGGCATACAAAGTTTCCCTCCCTTAAACAAAAGACCTTCTTGAAGATTAAATTCAGAGTACTCACCATTAAAATTATTTTATAAATCCTTAAACACCTTCTAAGCTATTGAGAAGTCCTCATCTTCTAGATACAATTCTTTTGAAACTATCTATGCCAATTCTACTCAACTGAATTTCTTGAACTGTGAGAAATCTTCTGCTTAATGCATCTACCACCTTATTTTGGAGTCCCTTCTTGAGCTTTATAGTGAAGGTTAAGGCTAGGATATTTTCCACCCACTTCATATGCTTGTGACTTAGCTTATCTTATGAATTTAGGAATCTGAAAGCCTGATTGTCAGTGTAGACCACAAATTCTTTAAGAACGAGGTAATGCCTCCACTTCCTCAATGCTTGTTCTCATGCATATAACTCAAAATAATATGAGGAGTAATTCTTCTTTGAATGACTATTTTTTTCAGTATGAAAAGCCACTGGATTTCCCTCCTGACTTAGGACTACTCTTATGGCAAGATGAGTGGCATCAGATTAAAAAAAAAAAAAATTTCAAAACTCAGAAGTATCAATATAGGTTGGGCGGCTATTATCTTCTTCAAATTATCAAAACCTCTGTCAGTATGCTCATTCCAATTGAATTTTGTCTTTATGCCTCCCTTGATGGTATCTAAGATAGGTGCACATATTTCACTAAATTTTCTAATGATATTCCTATAGAATTGTGCTAATGCATGGAAGCTCCTTATCTCTATAGCTGATTTAGGTGTACTCCCATTCAAGATTTCTTCCACCTTTCTTGTGTCCATCTTCAAATTCCCTTTCGAGATTAGAAAACCTAGGTACACCAACTCTTATTTCATGAACTCACTCTTTTCCAAGTTGATTGTCAACTTCTCTTCATGTAACCTTTGCATTACCATCTGCACATGCTTAAGGTGATCCTCCTTTGTTATTCTAAACTCTAAGATATCATCTACATACACCACAACCCATTTACCTATGAAGTCTTTTGACACCTCATTCATTAGCCTCATAAAAGTTCTTGGAGAATTAGACAATCCAAAAGGCATGACTAGCCACTCATAGAGCCCTTCAATGGTCTTAAGGCCATCTTCTAGTCATCCCCTTCCTTCACTCTAATATTATGGTAACCACTCTTTAAATCAATTTTGGATAAATGCTTGGCTCCCCCTAGACATTCCATTAAGTCTTCTATTCTAGAAATTGGGAACGTATACCTAATGGTAATCATATTTCTATCCCTAGAGTTTGTTCATAGTCTCCAAATACCACCTTTCTTTGGGGATAGGACAGTGTGCACTCGACATTGGCTTATGCTCTTTCTAATCAGGCCTTGGTAAAGTAATTCTTGGATTTGTTAAGTAATTTATGCATTCTATTGAGGGGTCATCTTATAGGTTTCTTTGTTATGGAGTGAGGCTCTTGGGATAAAGTCAATTTCATGATGAATGACTCTCTCAAGTGGTAGGTTAGCTAGTTGACCATCACTAGCTATATCTTAGTATTTGTGCAACAACTCTTGGATCTCTATAGGTAGTTTCTCTTTCTTGTCCACCTTGTCATCCTTAGGCTTCAATACTAAGGAAAATCCTAGCCCTTTTTCTTCTTTTAGTATTTTAAAAAGTTCCGTCTCTCCCACTAAGAGTATATTGGGACCCCATTTCGTCACTTCTCCTTCTTCCAAGATTGACAGAATCTTGAAGTTGACTCCATCCTTCCTAAATGAATAGGAGTTATTAGATCCATCATGAATAGAAGCTTTTTCAAACTACAAAGGTCTTCCCAATAAGAGATGAGAAACATCCATGGGTAAGACATCACACAGAACTCTGTCCTTATATCTCCCTATTGATAACTCCACCAAAGTTTTTGCGTTAACAAACAAATGTTGATCTTTATTTAGCCAAGTGAGTTTGTAAGGGTTAGTATGACAAATTATTTTCAATGACTTGTACATAAATAATGTTATCAGTAGAACCAGAATCTATGAGAACTTACACATCTTACCTAGAATCTTGGATTTGACTCTGAACAGAGACCTCATTTGACTTGGTTCTTCTTTGATTGACTATCTAATAAAGGTTCTTTTGATCATCAAATTCTCTCCTTTTTCTGAATCCAATGCCACCTCTATTGTCTTTCTGCTAGAAGACTCTTCCTACACATAATTTATCATTATCTCTCCTCCTTGGGATGATGACCTCTTCTCTAGACACCTATAAGAAGTATTCCCATACTGGTGATAGTTATAGTATTTCATAGAAGAGAAGTAAGATCCTCTTCCTTGGCTACTAGATCTCATTCTTGAATTATTATTGGAGCCTTTTCCTATGTTATAAACACCTCTGCTATTGCTAGATTTTTCCTGGTTCTCAGTGAGCTTTGACTCACCTTGATTTATTGCTTCAAAGTTTCTTCTTCCAAAACTTCCTGTCAAGCCTCTGCCATCTCTTCCACTACCGCTTCCCCTACTACCTGATTCATGATTATTTTTAAGCTTCTCTTCTACCTTGAGGGCAGTTGATAACATTGGTGTAAAAACCTAGGACTCAAGAGGCTTATTTCCTCTTATATGTTCCACCTCAACCGATTTAGGTACCTATCCAATTTTAGACTTTATTCCTCCATTACAAGTGATCTCAAACATATCTTGTGGAACTCTTCTGTACATACACTTACTTCAAGGTCTTTCTATCTTAAGTTTTGTCTCTTCTTTTGCAATAGCACCTCATAATCATCTGGCAGATAGGTCTCCCTAATCCTTTCCACCATACCTTTCCAACTACTAATAGGATTCTTTCCTTACTTTACTCTCTCATATTGTACAAACTTCCACCATGTGAGGGAAGTCCCTCTCAACCTTTTCTTGGCTACTCTAACCTTTTATGCCTCTGTCACCCTGTCATATTCAAAGTGGTTTTTGAGTCCTTCTATCCACTACATGACCACTTATGGTTCCAAATTTCTACTAAATAGGGGTACACCTTCCAAGGGATTTCCACTCATAGCTTTTAGAGCCTTAAGGAATGGCTCTTCTTTGAGTACAACTCTAGGCTCTGGGACTTCATCTTCTTTGACCACTAGGTTGCATTTCCCTTCATTCTATCTTACTAATTCACTTACTGCTATTATTTGATGATACACTTCCTATAACTTAGTTTTTATCTCTGTCAACTATTATTTTAGGAGTCTATTCTCCTCTGTCTTCTCTTCCACGTCTTTTTCTAACTCAGTGTTAGTCACCATTCTAGATGAACCTAGTGATTCTGGGAAATGCAACATCCAAACATCACAAGCCTAATCTTTAGGCTCTGATACAAATCTGATAGGATTGATCTTCTCAGTCTAGAGTTAGCTTGACTCTTATCTAAGGTATATTTACTAGAACTATTTGGGATTCTACAAACCCTAATATTAAGAGAAATTCATGAATAATACTACCCTTCCAACCAAGATCCACCATATCAATAAGTTCTTTCAGTACACACTCAACCTACAAAGTAGATTCCACTAACCTAGGCCAACACTCATGTAGTGATTCACAGGATTGAATTTCCATCATGTTTAGTCATTTGAAAAATATCTTGAAGAATTGGAGCCATTCTTCAATCACGTATTCATTAAGTTCCCAAAATTTTGGAAAAAGCCTAATTGCTTCTTGTAACCCTAACAAGACACAAAAATTGGATTATCACACAAACATTATTCCCAAACAAATCTTAGGATCTAGATACCCTTTTCAGAGACATTGAATATTTTAAAGGTATG
The DNA here is from genome assembly GCA_018584345.1 of Thuja plicata. Classification (NCBI taxonomy): domain Eukaryota; kingdom Viridiplantae; phylum Streptophyta; class Pinopsida; order Cupressales; family Cupressaceae; genus Thuja; species Thuja plicata. The sequence continues at coordinate 1,425,200 of MU223557.1, read as the reverse complement.
GTTTCTCCAGGCCATTTGTACAACACCAAAATTCTTTGAGGGACTACGTCCTTAAAAATAGGGCTAATTGGTCTTCTCACTATTTTTGTCTTCATAACTAGATGAAATTAACTCACCAGTTGGCACCTTTTCATAGAGGTTTGTATCATGTCCCATTCACTAAAGTCAAAAAATTGTATTAATTCATTCAATAAAACCATGCATATTATATCTCTCTATTACTCTATTTCCCTAGCAGGGGTATAGCCAAGCTCGTGTAGGGCAAGAGCTCAAAAATCAACTCTAACTCCTCTGCCAAGAAAATTTACAAATGAACTACAAAATGAAATCTATTTAAAAACAAGTCTCCAGAAAAAGTTAAGAAACACTCATGAGAAGATAATTACATTGGAAAGACAAACAATCTAATCCATTTACAACTCTATTCAATAGAAATACTCTCAAATGTTGTCACAGTGTAAATCTGCAACCTTACAATGAGTGAAAATCTAACCAAAATGGAATCCAACGTTGGAATCTCGCCATGGAAGTTCTTAAATAGTCTTCCTATGACCAAATAAACTAATCCAACTAATTAATAACTTCCTTTTAGACAAAAGAAACTCTTCTTGCAAAGTTGTCGAGCAATTTTCAAAATTTACAAAGTTGCAAATGTTGCTTTGAGCAACTTTCCATATTTTTATGATATTTTTCCTTTTTCAAGTTTTTACTCCCATCGATGAATTAAAAAGGTATAAAAATAAACATTAAGACTAAGAACAACCTCAAAATAACATCCTAAGCCTCTAGAACTCCCAATACATACTTTGACCCAAATTGTCTTCTAGGACATTACAAAGGGTAAATGGATAAAAAGCTTTTCAAAGATAAACTAAACATTCCTATACCACTTCAAAATCATCCTAAAATTCCCTAAAATCCTTAACCAAATCCAATAAAAAAAAACACAAAAAAATAAAGCTTTTAACCCTAGGTGCTCCTACACCACACTCTACAAAGTGCAAGCACACCAAACATATATACCATAGGGCTCTTTTTAATCCAAATAACAAGTTCCTACATTAGGAAAACACATGAAAGCATAAAATGTTCTTTTTAACTAAAAATAAGCATTTATTTTAAGTCTAATTAAAAATGTCTATTTAGTTTTGTTTTTTTGAAAAATGTATCCCTTGCAAAAGTGTTAGTGTGGGGCCCTTTAATAATTAAATTTTGCACCAGAGTTAGCAAATAAAAAAGAAAAAGGGGAATAATAATGGGTGTGCTCGCCTTCAATCCAACAAAATTTGATGAGATAAGTTAGAAAAAAGATAGAAAACACCACAGAAAATAATATATATTAGTATGGTTAGTGTAAAAAGACTCATTAAGTGGGTCCCACTAGGAGTGTCAAAACGTGTGAGTTGAAATAGTTAGTTCAAAAGGAATATAATAAATTTTAAAGCATTCAAGAAACTAAATCAAATAAAAATTATAGATTAGACAAAAGAAGATATTAAACATAAAGAGAATGCAAACTTAAATGCAAAATCCAAGAGCCTCCTTGATATGTAAACTTCTCTGAGACTTTGAATGTGTACTCCAAGTGTGCTCAAGCTTCAATAGTTTGGGATGATTTTGGTATTAGGATGATATGTTTTGTATGGTTTGGATCCAAAATAACATGATAACTTTTCTCTTAAAAGTTGATGAATTGTGAGAGAACAAGAGGTCAATTTATAGGCTTGAAGGGGATGCACTAGATGATTGAGATCAAATGGTGAGGAAGGGCCAAGATACATTTTTCAGGGAATCACATGGATTGTGAGTCTTTGAGCTTATAACATTGTGCCAAGTGTCACAGTGAGAGAGCTTGACAAGAATATTTGGGATGGAGAAGATATGTCATAAAAAAAAAATTTCTCACACTCCAAAGGAAAAAGTTGGCTAATGTGACCATTTTGGGGATTCTAAAGAGATTTGGAGAAGTGGTAAGAAGGAATAAAATAATACTTGGTGGGAAAAAGGTGTAAGAGACCTATGTGGGTTCTAACACAAGAATTTTGAGTATTGGGATTGATGTGACAAGGTTGACTTGGCTGGCTAGACCCAGTTGATTAAGAATGTGTAAATGATTAGGGAGAGAATTAGTTGGGGATTAAGATCAATTAGTTGAAAAGTGGGATTGGTTAGGGGGATGTGATGGGAGGATAGAGAATGAGTGGATGGGTTAATTAGTTAAATTAAAGTATTTACTTAATTAAGTTTTAAGTTAGTAGGTTCAAGTGGGATTTTTAAGAGCCATGTGCTCAAATAGGATTAAATAATATTATTTAATTGAATGCGAGTGGAGAAAATTTTATAAAATGTGATCTAGTTTAAATAAATAAGTGTATTTATTGAAATTAAAAGAAGGGGGATTAATTAATTAATTTGTCATGAGTTCCCATTTAATTGTGTGAACTACAACTAATTAGTTAAATTAATTTCATTAAAAGGATAATATTAACTATTTAAATAACACATAATTATTTAATCAATAATGTGAGTAAGATGACTAAATTTAATTAAAATTTCTAAAAAAGTTTAGATGTCTACACTTAAAATACTGCATTCTTTGTCTTCTGTCCCATGCTTAACCATCCACACTTTCCTATCTATAACTTTAGGCTGATGTCTTTTTATTTTTGCACTTGTTCTCCATAATTTATGATTTGATCTCCACTTGAAAACATCTTCTTTATGCTTCCTTCATTTCCCTCTTACCCGCTCTTGTTGTCTTCACTTAGATTTTGACACGTGCCTTTCATGATTGGAATTGGTTTATTGTCATATATTCCATCCTAAGTACATACTTCTTTTCACTTTCTTGTTTATCCCTTAGCAACTGATTTATTTTTCCAATTTGGAACTAGATACACATTATTCAACAATTTACTTCTCTCCTTATTATTTTTCTTATCCAAATTATTACTTTTAGTTATATGATTAAAACTAACAATTGCATTTCCACTTACATAACCAAACTCAAGATTGCGACATCGTTTTACCTATTGTCCCAAAAATCTCCCACGTTCTTTATTTTGTAACTTTTTCTCTTCATAGACATATTTTTCTACATCGGCAACATCTTCCAAGACATCATAAATATTTTTGGTCTCTTCCTTGTCTTCATTACCATACTAGAAATCTTTAGCACTCATTATCATACCAGAAATCTTTAGTAGTATTCTCATTTTTATTGTAAGATTCTTTATCATGTTTCTCTACTGGAAACTCTTTTTCACACGCTACTGCATTTTACCTCCTCTCATCTTCATCATTGTTTATACATGTTCTATTTTCCTTACTCTTACCAATTCCAAGGTCTTATTCTTGACCTTTCTTATAAATCTCTTCATACCTGCATACACATGCTCTCACAATTTTAACAAATATAACAAGAAACCAAATATCTCTTGAAGTTCCTTCTTCATATATACTTTATTCTCTTCTTTACTATGTCCCTCAAAAGCTTCCTTCTAAACTCTCCCTTTTGTTCATTCTTTCTCATCTCTCCTCTTGTTCTCAACAATAAGAAATTCTTTCACTGCTTCCTATACATGTTTCTTACTTAGCAACTTTATTTTGTCTAAGCCATTTTTATCTTCTCTCTCCAAGGCACCCATAATTTTCCTATTATTTTCTCAAAAATAATTTCTATAGGCTACTTCACCTTCTTTTCTATTGGCCAACATCAAACATATTCTTGACTTCTCTCATTATGCCACTACTTCACGAAAATCTTATATTTCTCAAAATCTATTTTCAACTCTGCCAATTCTTTATCAAACTCTACATCTTGCTTGCTCTTATTTGTCTTCATATTGTATTTCTTCTTGACGCTTTGCTTCTTTGATATCTTTGAATCTTTCTTTCTTTATCTTAAATTCTTGATACCTCACCTAGGACTCCTCTCATTTTCTCTTACCCATTCTTTTGGTAACCAAATTATTCATTTTACCTTGTCAAAATTGTCGTACAAAAATTAACAAAAATCAAATGAACATAACTACTTCCTTACCCAAATATTTTTAGGCCCTCAATTTCCTCTTCCCCAAGCTTTTAGGCTCTAATACCAAATAATAGTGATCAATTTTCATACCCAAAACAAATTCTAAACTAGTGTTGTTCTCTAGACCTTAGAAACTTCAAAATACAAATAACGACCCTTAAAGAGATATTTTAATATTAATGTACCAATTGATGACGTACTTCCCAACCATTGACATAATAACACTTACACTTGGTCTTTTGTCAAAGATGACTACCAATAGACTCTAATATTACTTGGAACAATCCACAAATACTTCAACATTGAATGTAAGCTCATCCTAGAGATAGAATAGGCATTTACAGAAAGAAACATGATTGAGTATTCAATCTCTTACAAACTACCCATCCTCTTGAAATATCAAATCAAAAACAAAATAAAAACATATTTACACATTTAAAAATGATTAACATTTTCACGTCATCACCACCTTATCATTAATTTTTGTACATATAGCATTTCAACATTCAATTCTTTGTATACATAATATCTCAAAACACATTTAAAAATGATTAAAATTTTCACCTCATCACCACCTTATCATTAATTTTTGTACATGTAGCATTTCAACATTCAATTCTCTGTATACATAATATCTCAAAACACATTTCAAACCTCTAGATACTTTTAGAGTTATGTAATCTAGTCATTTGGTGGCCTATAGTGTCGGTAGATAAGCACGGTCGGTGATCATTGCAAGCATTATCATTATCAATATCAGATAAATATAATGCCCCTCTGTTATATACTCAAATATATAAAAATCTAATATTTTCTATTCACAAAGATGCAACGAGGAACCTAATTTCACTAAGTGCCCATTTGGTGCCAAGCATTAACCTATAATAAGCATTAGTTAATGCTAGAATAATTTCATTCTCTGTTTGTGGCATTTTTTGAATTCTTGAATTAAAAAACTAATCCCCATTTTGGGGCCAATGCTTGCATCAGTTAATTCTAAAAAAAAGCTGAAATTCATTTCTTATTCGAGAATAAGCTATTTATGGATTCAAATTTATGTTTTTTATTGATTTTTTTTTTTAAAATGTTTTTTTAATCTTTTTTTAATGGGGGTATATATACACATGTGTGTATATATACACACATGTGTGTATACACACACATGTGTGTATATACACACACATGTGTATATATATGTGTGTATATACATATGTGTGTATATATACACATGTGTATATACATATGTGTGTATATATACACATGTGTATATACACACATGTGTATATACATACACATATACACACATATACACTCTACATATACACACATATATACACATACACATATACATACACATATACATATACACACATATATACACATACACATATTATTCAAATTAATTAAAAAAATGAAAAGTAATCCTTATTCCAATTCTACAATATGGGATCCAAACATAGAATAGCTTATTCCAGGTTTCATTTTTAGGATTAATTAATTTCAAAATAGGTCTTTATTCTGAAATAGGCCTATTCTAGGTAAATTAATGCCACGGACCAAACAGGCCCTAACGGCTTGGGCGAGTGGCATAATTTAGTTGCAAAAATGGGCGAGGAAGGACAATCTGGGGGAGAATTATGAACACTCAGATTGGATTCGCTCCAAACTTTCCTTCAGGGAAAGCCCATGCTATGCTTGCTCAGGCTTTGACAATTGTAATAATGGTGGGTCTTTCCTTCCAAGAATGAAGCCCACATTTACAATAACGATGATATGGTTTTTTGCTCATATACTCCTCTCCCACACTAAGCTGGAGTCCAACCTCTATAAATGATAACAATCCATCCATCAAAGAAGCCATTTCTATTTCTTGTCTAAAGCCAACTTCTTTTCCTTTAACTTCAAAATCTTACGAGGAGCTTAATATTTTATAGGTGTGGGAATACACATTAGAGACAAATGGCTATGGCGAATTCGATGCATCTGATAATTGATACTCATTAGAGACAAGGTTGACATGTATTGTCTTGATCACCATGGATTGTGAAGTCTCTTGTCCCTTTGTTGAAATAAGACGCTACCAACATTGCTCACCTCGCCATATGGGGTACCTCGATGTGGACATTTCATCACCATTGTTTTGATTTTATGCTAATGTTAACGCACATCGAATACTTGGACTAGGGGAAAATTTGGATTTTGTGTTGCATGGCGAACCAACATATATTTGGAGTTGATTTCTGTTGAAGATTGATGAAGGTACCATACGGTGGAGGACCGTATGGTGGAGGATGACAGAAGGTGGAGGACCGTACGGCAAAGACCACTGTACAGTGGAAATAATATGTGAACCGTACGGCAGAGACACCGTGTGGTGAGGAGAAGGTGCACGGTACAGACAGATCACCGTTCGACAGAGGCAATCTCACCGTACAGCGAAGGGAGAATTTACCCGACGGAGGTAATCACCTGGAGGTAGTCACCTGGAGGTAATCACCTGGAGGTAAAAGGTCACCCGAAGGTAAAACGTCACCTGAAGGTAATCACCCTGAGGTAAAAGGTCACCCGGAGGTAAATGTGCCGAAGGGAGAAGTTACCTGACGGAGGTAAACATGTCGAAGGGAGAAGTTACCTGACGGAGGCAAATGTGCCGAAGGAAGAAGTTACCGTAAGCAAGACTCGATGGAGGAAAAAGTGCTGAAGTGAGTAATCATCATGTGTGACAGATGATTGGTAGACAACTATTTTGCCGGTAACCGTTCTTGTACCAAATTCTGTAACGAATTGTAGTGTGCATAAATGGCTGCAAGATTCATGAAGAATTGTATGGTTGTAATGCAAGGTTGATTGCAAGGCAATCTGAGCCTGTGTAAAAATACCGAGTACATTGTATGTAAATTTGTTTACTGTAATACAAAGTAGCTCAAGGGGTTTTTGGCTGGTGGGTTTTCTCCCAGAAGGGTTTCCCACATAAATCTCTGTCTTGTGTTTTATCTTGTGTGTGTCTTTATTTTCTCTATTCTTATTTTTCCTATGCATCTCAGTAGATTTTATCTTCATATAATTTCCCCTGTAAATTGACATTTGGAAGGTGTTTCCGCAAGTAACTTTCCTAACAAGTGGTATCAGAGCCAGACCCATTACCATTATTCTGTTGGATAGGGTTGGTTGTTTGGGTAGGGTTGGT